>JAQMYK010000018.1:9448141-9464430 GCA_030014345.1 Clarias buthupogon | reverse complement strand
GTTTCAGTTAAGTGGCTACGGCCATGCGAGGGTATGTGTGTATGTGTGTGTGCATGTGTGTGTTGTTCTTGGTGCTCTGTTCTGTGCATTATAAGGTGTGTGTAAATAAAAAGACTTCCCAGCCATCTGCATTGGGGAGACCCAGAACCAACTCGTCCTCCAAGATCCCTGCTAGCGTCGAAAAACGCTACAGTATATTTACTATTTATGTGGTAGTGAGCAATGCTGCTAAATTATCTCTATTCAGCAGTCTTCGGAAATACTGTAAGACTCTTACAGTAAAATAATCAGACAAACATGCTATCAGGGCAATATAAAATGTTTTTTTAATTGACTGTATACACACCACAAACAGTTTGATGTGACGTGGTTAATTCGTGGTGTGCGTCTCTCTCCTCCATTTTAAAAATCGTGGAACTGCAATTGGCTCTAAGCCAATGCACAAGTGAAACAACAACCACTCCTTGCCAGATTATTGTGTGCTCTCATGCCCAATCTTTCAGCGTTCTTTTCTGTTTGAGATTCAGATCTCAACCCACGCTCTGTTTCACGGACCAAGGAGAGAAGTTGAGTTTCGTCCTGATTCATCTTGTACCGTTCCCTCATCACGGGCTTCCATAACCTTCACTTGGAGGCACCTGCTCAATAATTTGGATTATTGCTTTCTCGGACTTCTGGATATTGACCCTCACTCTCGTTTTCAAGACCACGAGTCTCTATCACAGATTTTATTTGATTCCACGGCTTTGATTACACACACTCATGACTACGATCATTCCTTTTGGACCAGACTTGCGTTCAGCGCACAACGTCTCCCTCTCCCTGCACATCTGCATTCTCTCTTTAAGGGTTGTGCTGTGCCCCCGCATCTCCACATGGCACAAGGCATTGTTTTTCATTCACAAAACAATCAGATCCCAAAAAGAATTGGTCCAGGAGATATCGCATGGCTGGAGGCAGCGGTGTAGAACCAAGGTGCGCTTTTAGGCTCTCATCAGCAGGATATTCAGCACATCATGACCACGCTTCACATAGTCACGCAAATGCTGACATCCCTTACTGATCAGATCCAGCAGCTGCACCTTACTCCATTTCCTGCTCCTCAGGCACCACTGCCACCACCAGCACCAGTGCCACGAGCCACGCCTTCCAGCACCACCACATATGACAGTGATCCACTCACCTGCCATTTATTCCTGTCTCAATGCTCTCTCGTACTGGAGTTGCAAACTTCATCCTTCCCCATCGAACGGTCTAAGGTAGCATATATCATAACCCTCCTTACTGGAGGAGCAACATTGTTGTGGGATGCTCAGATTCACCTCTGAAATGAGGATGGTATTCAACTTCTTGTTTTCAGGACGCCAGGCAGCAAGCTCTGTGCATGATTACACCATTGACTTCAGGACCCTGGCCCTCTGTTGTGGCTGGGATGATAAGGCACTTTTTCTCCATGGTCTCGCTGATCCAATTAAGGATAAACTGGCAGCTCGAGAGCTTCCCCCCATGATCCAAGAGCTCATGGATCTCGCAACTCGTATTGACGGATTGACGTTCACAAACGGCAGGTAGAAGCTAATCAGTGGTCCAGCACCCCAGTGGCTTTTCAACCACCAGATTGGTCGTACTTGCATCTCATTGAAGGAACGTTGCAATGAGGGCTCCTGCTTTTACTGTGGTCAAGCAGTCCACCTAGTACGAACCTGCCCATTAAAAGTCCAGGGCCTCTGGTAATTCTGGGAGTACGGGGGTTCCCTCTGCGCTCAGCCCATACCCAGATCTCCACGATCACTCAGATCACACTTATATTCTCAGGAAATCACACTGAAAGCATCTCCCTCCTAATTATCAAGAGCCCCCATGCACTAGTTGTCCTTGGCCTCCTATGGCTAAAGCAATATAACCCCCACATTGCCTGGATGAGGAGAAGTGTCCTTGGCGCCCTGAAATGGAGCCCTGCCTGCTTGTCTTCCTGTCTTCATTCTGCCTTCTAGAGAAAAAAGACAAGTCCTTTCGTCCCTCCATAGATTACAGAAGACTCAATGAAATCACGGTTAAGAATCAATAATATAAAATAAAATAAAAGCGGTCACTGTCTGGCTACCAATATAATCTAGACGAGAGCATCAAAGCTTCCTGGGTTTCACTAAATTCTACAGTCACTTAATTAGGAATTACAGAATGGTGGCAATGGTCATGCACAAAGTGACTCCACAAAGACCTTCTTCCAGTGATCTCACATAGCCCTCGATTTCATCACAAAAACATCTTTATACTCACCGTTGTCGACCGCTTCTCCAAATCAGCTACAGTAACTTCATTCTGTTACCTAAGCTCCCATTGGCCAAAAAACAGCTGAACTTATGATTAACAGGGACTACCCGTAAACATAGCCTCAGACAGAGGACCTAAATTTTCAGCTCAATTCTGGAAGGCCTTTTGCAGCCTAGTCGGCCCCACACCCAGCCTTTTTTTAGGTTTTCACCCCCAGAGTAATGGGCAGACAGAATGTATCAACAAATACCTTGAGAAATCATTGAGATGCATGGCCTCACGTGGTGCAGCCTCTTGGAGCCGTTATCTCTCCTAATACACTCCTCACTTCTTCCACCGGAATGTCCCCTTTTCAATGCTGCCTTGATTACCAACCACCAACCACCACAGTTCCCCACCCAAGAGGAGGAAACTGCTGTCCCATCAGCCCAAGCCTTCATCAACTGCTGCAAGAACACATGGCTACGGGCTTGTGCTCAGTTGAAATGCACAGTGAGCACATTCCGGCGTGAGGCCAACCACTATCATTCCGCGGCCCCCAAGTACCGGATCGTCTAAAAAGTTATGCTGTCCAAACGTGATCTGCCTCTCAAAATCACAGCCAGGAAACACTAGGCAAAGTTCATTGGCCCTTTCACCATCTCATGCATCTCTGTCTTCTGTCAGACTGGCCCTCCTTTTTTTAATGCGTCGGGTGAACCCCACACTTCATGTCTCCCAGATCCGCAGATTGGCACCTTGCCCTCCGGATCTGAACTCCCGCCCTCTCCCGCCACCTTGGCTCATAGATAGTGGCGAAGCCTTCACCATCCAAAATTTCTTGTGTCTCGCCGCCGTGGCTGCAGTCTACAGTACCTAGTGGACTGGCAAGGCTACGGACCGAAGGAGAGAAGTTGGGTTTCGACCAGATTCATCTTATACTGTTCCCTTATCACAGACTTCCATAACCTTCACTCTGAGGCACCTGCTCACGTTTCTCAATTTGGATTATAGCTTTCTCGGATTTCTGAATATTGACCCTCGCTCTTGTTTTAGCAACCACGATTCTGGGTCACGAACTTAATTTGATATCAATCATGGCTTTGAACCATGCATGCTCTCGCCCACAATCATTCCCCATGGACCAGACTTGCATTCAGCCCACGCTGGCACTCCACTTCCACATTCTCTCCTCAAGGCTCGCGGAGTGCCTCCGCATCTCCACATGGCAAAGCTTTCATTCACAAAACAATCAACGTGTTGTACATCACAGCAACATCATCGCTGGATCTACCTCACCTGCTCGGATTGTGACAACAACTTTTTCACTTAGCCATTATTTATTTAACACAAAGCCAAAAAGAAAACTTAGAAAATACTAAGTAGCCCCATGCTCCAATAGCATGTAGATCAATATTTAGCAGCAATAACTTGAAGTAATCATTTTTGGTCTATTCTTCTTTACAACATTCAACTTTAGTTCATTGAGGTTTTTAGGAATTTGCATATCTCTTAAGGTCCTGTCACAGCATTTCAGTAAGGTTAAGGTTTTTTTTTTTTTTGCCATTTTGATGTATATTTACTGCTTTGAATTCTTGTCCTATTACATGACCCAATTTAAACCAATCCTTAGCTGTTGGCCAAATGGCCTCACATTTGCATCTAGAATACTTTGTTACACAGAGGAGTTCATGATCGACTTACTGACTGCAAGGTACCCAGGTCATGAGGCTGCAAACCAAGCCCAAATGATCACCTCTCCACCACCGTGAAAATAATTCTGAGGTGTTTCTACTAAAATGCTGTTTGGTTTCCACCAAACATGGCACTGGACATTAAGTCCAAATAACTTCACTTTAGTCTCATCTGTTCATAGGACATCGTCCCAGAAGTTGTGGTTTGTCTGGTGCAGTTTTGCTTCCATGTTCTTTTAGACAGAAGAAGCTTTCTCCTGGCAACCCTTCCAAGCAAACCATACTTGTTCAGTCTACTTCTAATTGTGCTGCCATGGACTTTAAACATGCTCAGTAAATCCTTTAGGGACTTGAGATGTAACTCTTATAGTTTGACAATGAATTCGGGTGAATGTGCCGGGACGTCTACTCCTGGCAAGAGTAGCACATTGACTTGTTTTCTTGACTGCTTTCCATCAGTGAATATTCTTTCTCACTATAGAATGGTTGAATAGTTGCTTGAAATTGGTTTTATAACACTTTCCAGATTGATCTGCAGCAATAATTGATTCCTTAAGACTTCCACTGCTTATGTCTTTCCCTCTTGACATTGTGTTAAGACACACCTGAATACATCAGAAAAGCAAACCTCTGCTTTTATAGAGGTCTGCACACCTGCTGATGATCAATTAATCAAGTGCTAAGTTGCACCTAGCTGCAACTTACTTTTTTTTATTGTGTGGAAGTAGTAAGGTGGTACTTAGCATTGCCCACATGTTATTTTCTTTTTTATTTAATTATTATTATTATTTATAATGGCATGGTAAAAGGGTTATATGATGGTTTTCGTCTTAGGTTGTATTTGTCTGATACTAAGACCCACTTAATTAGATTTTATTATATTTTGACACAAAAACACATACAATTAAACAGGGGTTTACAAACTTTTGTACAAGACTGTATGTCTGTGAGTCTTGAGAGGCAGAAATACCAGTTTCAATTAAAAGATCTATGGCCGCAAACCGAATACGTTGAGCTTATGGATACAGCATGAATTCCACCTATTTCCGACACCTATTTAATTTTTCTCCCACACCTCTCAACTTGCAGTAACTAGTTTGTAAGCCGTCCAGGAGATGCTTGTCTTGATGCTTCGAGAAATGGAGAAATGGTCCACACATACTGTACACTTTTATTTGTTGTAGAGATGAAGATCTGCTGTTCTGTCCCTGCAGGAGAATTGGCCCAAGTTCCTCAGTAATTGTTGTAAGTATTTCAATGATTTAAAAAATAATAATTGTAATTGCTATAATATTGCTATTGTGTGTCACATGTAATATTGAAAGGTCTGACTGAAGTTGCATACCCTGTGAATACCCTGCTTAGAGCATGCATCTGGAGCAGTGTTTTATTTGGCAAGCCACCAGTCGGACCTATTCGTGTTCCTTTATATTAGTTTGAGTACTAGCTACAGACCACAGATTGGTTGAGCTGTTTCTTTAAATCCCCCTTTAAAATGTTAAGTAAAAATCTTTGCACTGAAGCATAATGAAATCTGTCACAACAAGGCCTATGTTAAATAATACTGTAGGTTCCATGTCACCACATCTGTTATTGGTATATGTCAGCTTACAAAGGGCAACTTAGATGCATTTTTATATGCACCTAAACCCAGAGTTGAGCATGACAGATCTGATCATTACCAGCCTCAAAGAAATCTCAGAGGTGGCTGTAGACACTACACTCATTGGATGAGGAATGGGAAGAAAGATCAGACATTAAAGAGGACACTGAAAAGTCAGGTAAAAGACACCTTGAAGAAAAGTTGAAGAATGAGTGAAATACATTAAACTCTGGTTTCTAAGTAACCTCTTCTTATTTCAGCCAAGACAGTTGTGCATATACACAGGTGAGTCAAAAATGATCTGCAATCTGGCTGTAGAATTTATTTTAATTATCCTTTAGAAAATACAAATACAGTACAAACACATAATCTTCTTACAATAATACCCTTTGTCCCTCTGTCAACAATCTTCCATATTCCCATATTAAAAAAAACGTTTAAGGCTGAGCTGTGAGACACAAAAGCATCACTGACTCCACTTCTTCATCAAAATTTAACCTTTTCCCCTCATATGAATGCTTTCTGAGGACCAAACAGTTGAGATTCTGATGGAGCCAGATCAGAACTATAGAGAGGATGCTTTAACAATTCAAATCAAAAGTTTTGGGCAGGAGTGTGTGCAGATGTGTGCAGATGTGCATTGTCATGCAAGATCACAATGCTTTGAATAGCGGCCCTCTATGTTTAATCTGAAGTTTGATGTTTAATTCTCACTGTAATGGGCACTGTTGATTTTTTAACCTTTTTCCTGATAATGCACCAATACTTGCCCTTGAGAATTCCAGAAAACTGTAAGCATAAATTTTTCAGCTGATGGTTGACTTTTGAACTTTTCTTGGTTGGCGATTGAGAATGTATCCATTCACTATGCTGTCATTTACTTTAAGGCTCGTAGTGATGGATCCGTGTCTCATCATCTCATCACCAGTTGTCATCTTTGTTAAAAAATTGGTCCAAATTTTGTCTGCAGATAACCAAAATGCTGCTTTTAATGCTCATCCATAAGTTTATTTGACATCAGGTACACTCTCAACAAAAAAACTATTCACTGAATGTCACAAGTGGGGCATCCATTTTTGCTTGCGCTGCAGTTAAAAATTAACTGATGTAACACATACACACCTGCACAGCAGTGACTGGGGAGACAGTAGCCTTGAACTGAAAACACACAAAAGACAGTAGAGCCAACAGAAGTTTTAATACAACAGGTGTGCACATTTTTGATTCACCCTCGTATTTTAGCCAAATAGCTAGTTTTCTGATAATAAATACAATGTCATTATATGATGTTGACAAAAAAAAAAAAAAATAGAACAATTGCACCCCATTTTGTACATCTAGTACTTAGAATAATAAGGACTACCAAAAAGCCTTATAATTAATGCTTGAGTCCTGGATACATGAATCTAGGTTAAAAAGCTTTTTTAGTCAGGCATTTTAAATAGCTTTTTTCCCCCTCTTTTTTACATAAGGGTGCAGATCTAGGGATTCATGCTCACAGAGGGTTATGGTAAACAAGAACGATTTATTGTCTGCAACTTCCTTCATATCACGACAAACTCTCGATTTTAGGAAAGCTATCACTGCTTGCAGATGTATACCTTATGTACGCTTTGTATACCTTAAAATCCACCATAGGATAAGAGCATATCTCTGTTGAGTTGTATGTAAACACCTCCTCTCTGACATGATGCTGCTGTCAGATCCTTGCATGCTGCTCCAGTGGCTCATTTTGTCTTCATTTTGACATGCTTGATTCACATGAATGCTTTATCTCTACTTGGAGTTTTCTTTACGAGAATATCCTGTAATAAGCTATGCACTACCTAAAACAGATTATGTCTAAAACCTGCATTTTTTTAGAGGATAATCTCACTGAGAGACTGTAGATTCCCCCCCCCCCCCTATCTATATTCAATATACTCAATATTCAATATTCAATACTCAATATTCTTTCAAAATTTCTGTGCTCTTTTTTTACTTCTTCAATAATTAAGTAAAAACAAATGAGTCTTACGTAAAAAAGAAAATATGTTCCTTTTTTTGGTTTGGTTCTTCTTAAAATCCCTCATGGCTAAGTATGTGCACAAACCCCTTTATATTTACATTTATAGGTAAAGATATAGATGCCCTTATGCTGAGGACTTTCAGCTTCCTAACAGAATAAGATATGCAAAGAAGTTTACTGTAATGAATGTGATTTTTCTTTTTTATTATTCTAAAAATTTGATTAAAATTGTATTATTTTGTATTGTAGTGTTGCTACCGTTTTCCCCACTATGCTACAATACAATTTGTATGAAATATTTAAAATAAAATAAACAAACATTTTCTGCTTTAGAATCCACAGCTTCAGGATCCCTAGTTTGATCTAATCCATTTGGCAGCATTAAACATGCCACTAGGTGGATTGATTATGATTGACTGATCCAAGGCCAATTCTTTTTTTTCCCATTACAATGCATTAGGAATGTACTGTATATTGAAATAAACAAAAATTAATATTAATATTAATATTAATAATTAGCAAACATCTAATCTTAAATGGCAGCTTATTTGAATCGGATCCATCACTTCAGTCCCCCAGCAGTGCTCGACTGATCCTATCATCTCTCAGGGATTGAGGACGATATGCGTCCAGACTGTTTTCTGTTCTAGCACCTAGGTCAAACATCACATCTTTAAACAGCATCTAAAGACTTATGTTTCTTAAGTATTTTGAAAAAAATTACTTCTCGACAATGTGGCTTGGTGGTTCGCACAGTCACATTGCACCTAAGGTCAGTGATGAAATACTGACCTTATATTGTTCTGCATGGCAAAAACCTCCAAAAAAATTTTCTGGTTTCATTTTCAGTTGCTTCTGGGATACATGTAAACGAGAATTCATTATAGTATCTGAGAATCTACAAGGAGGGTAGGGTCCAAATAAGCATAAAATCTATTTATGAAAAAATGCATTATGAGTTGGACAGGGTCTGGGTTCGATTCCCGCCTCAGGGTCTGTACATGAAGTATGTATGTGCTTGGTGGGTTTCATTTGGGTACTCTGGTTTCCTTCTACAGTCCAAAGGCATGCAGATTAGGCTGGGAATAAATACAATGGTCAACATTGGCCTCCAGTGGTCACCATTGGCCTCCACGGGCCCTTGTTGGACTACAGAAGTTCCTACATGAATAAAACAATTCTGCAAATAAGAGCAATGGGGAAAGACCAATTAACAGATTGGCAAATCACCTGATTGCAGTTGTTGCCGCCAAGCAGGGGCTGACTGGGACCAAAAAGTGGCCCTGGACTTCCTGGCCCACAGCAGCCCACCACATCCCACATCATAATACATTGGCTCAATAATGTGTTTCCACTGTTGGGCCCTTGAGCAAGGCCCTTAACCCTCAACTACTCATATGTATAATGAGATAAAATGTAAGTTGCTCTGGATGAGGGCAACTGCCAAATGCCTAAATGTAATTCCTGCCTCAGGTTTGTGTGTGTAGAGTTTGCATGTTGTCCCTGTGCTTGCTTGGTTTCATCCAAGTATTCTGGTTTTATCCAAACAAAATGGCTGTAACTTCTGAATGGTTAATGGAACACTTTTGTCAAAAACCTTGAAATAACGCCAAAAGTCTTAATATCAGCTGCAGTCTGTACAATCTATCCAGCTACTTAGCTTAATGTATTTCATTTCACATTCAGTATAAAGACCAAATGGCAAAAAATATCTTTATTTCAAAATATTGTATTGTATTGGCCTGACTGTATTTTAAAGAGTGTTCTATGATTGTTATGTATTGAAAGATCCAGGACAGGCTTTTCTAATGAGAGGTTGAACAAGTGTGTGTTTAAATCAGGACAGAACAATGCCACTGGCTAAGCAGCTGTTTATAATGGATAAAATATTACAACTGACAGTGAGCAGGTCATTTTAAGTAGATGTGTAGAGATTACATCCAAAGAACAAGTAGTAGGCCTCATATGCATGACTAAATATGTGAAGTAGGACAGTGTCACAAGTTTAAACTGGTTTAAGAGGGCAGACCATATTAGTAAATCAAATGTATCATGGGCCAGTGATGAAATACTGACCTTATATTGTTCTGCATGGCAAAGACCTCTGAAAGGTTTTTCCAGTTGCTTCTGGGATACATGTACATGAGAATTCATTATAGTATCTGAGAATCTACAAGGAGGGTAGGGCCCAAATAAACATAAAATCTATTTAAGCATAAATCTATTTTTTTAAAAATGCATTATGAATTGGACTGGATATAAAAGAATTAAATGAAAGGTCCCAATAATCAGAAATCAGAAAAATATTTGTTATTTTCCATTACAAACAGGGAAACCAAATAATAACACAAGGTCTTCATAGGGATGATAACCAACTGAGAGAGCTTGAAGGAGTTCATCGATCAAAGAAGTTTAATAAATTTTAGCACAACAAATCCAGGCTAGACATAATAGCTGATAAAAAACTGATCAATGGGAACAATTTGAACCATTTATTCAGCATGCATGACAATTTATACACCGATCAGCCACAACATTAAAACTGTTAGCATTAAAACCACCTACAGTAGGTTGTTTGTGTGCCCCATTATTAGGCAACAAAGTGAAGTAACACAACATCACCTTTTGAGCAGTCGAGCAGCACATAGAGAAAGTGGAAACTCGTGGGACACTTGGGACCTTAAGGACTTGGGTTTAACTGGTGCTATAAGGCTACAAGTAGAGATTCAGAGTTTATAATGTTGCCTCTGTACACCACAATAAAGTGATCAATATTTGATGTGTACACTTTCAGCGACATCGCAGCAAATATTACTTTACCAGTTTACAAATTATAAAGATTTTGAAGAAAGTTTTTACATTTGCACAGATTTAAACGTAATTAAGCAACTGACTGGCAAACATTTTTATGGGTAAATGTGACCTGTTTTTTTAACCTGCACACTATAATTTTCGTTGAGCCAAATCCTGCAGAAATGATTGGACAGAGCTTTATAGTACTAGATGGAAATGGAGTGTCCTGGAACGGCTGGGTTAAGCACCTTTTTATTTACTAAGAATAAAATTGAAGACAAACAAACAGCAGTTGAAGGCCTGGAAAAGCATCTCAGTGTAGGAAAGCTCAGCGTTTGGTGATGTCCATGAGTTCCAGACTTCAGGTTATTAACTGCATTCAGGTTTTATGATCAAAGTATTAAAAATACTTCTAATACTCAAAATGTTGTTAGATTATTACCCAATTACGTCTGAGCCAGTGAAAATGAGACATTATGTAATAAATATTCATACTCATATAATTAATGGATGTAAATCCCAAAATGTAAAAATTTTGACTTCACAAATGCTTATTTACTTGCCTGTGATTTCAGGAAAGCCTTAAAGTTTTTATTGTAATTTCAATATATTTTATTGATCAAAATAATTCAGAAATTGATGTAGTAGCTAACAAACACCTTTGGAGGACAGGGCAGCTGTAGTTACAGACAGCTCCATAAGTTATTTACATAGTCCAACTATGCACAGGCAAGTTTTTTTCATACCCAAAACATATGTCTTCTTACCTCACATATCTAGGTGTGTGGTGTATGGTCTTATTTCATTTATCTTGCTCAACAATACCTGTGAAATCTTTTAGTCAAATTGTATTACAGTATATAGATCTTTACCGGTGTACAAAAATACCGTTTAAAAAATAAAGATCATTAACAACATTTAAAATCATGCCAGTTTAAAAATAAAGTTTTTTAACTTTTTGGGTTTCTATAGTTCTTAAGAAACTCTTAACATTATGAAGCCTTTGACAGTTGCAGGTCATGGTACACAGGGGGCCAGTCTCGACTCTGTCTGCTGGTTTCCCAATAACACAAAGCAAACCCGGATGTTTGAGTGATTACCTGTGTTTGTGTTTTGTATGTCTATACATTGATTCTGTCTGGACACTGTAGGCTAAGCAGTGAGTCAAATACCAACAGCGTGTTAAAAAATGTCAAACACCCCAAGACAGCGATCAAAGAGCACACCTATGCGGGCTAAACATGAATCCCTTCCTGTGCCCCAACACACGCACATACACTGCTAAGGGACAAAATTGATCTGGAACTTAGCTTGAAGCTTTTAGGAAAGAACATACGACATCATTTAAAGTCAGTTTTGTCAGAGTCCTTGTGCTTGTAAGAGGGATTTCAGTAGGTACTGTAGGGTAGAGACTGGAAGGCTATAGCCAGACGTTAAAAGGTATGAGGATCCAAGTGCAGAAGCTCAATGCAGTAGGTGTAGACACAAAGCCAAGTGAGGGGTCATACACATTTAGAAAAAAATAAATAAATAATAATTTAAAAAAAATCTGATCAGGACTATAATCATTTCATAGGAAGAAAACGCTAAGAATAGAACTCCATTGACAGTGACCCCTGCTGACCTCTGGTACTGTTATGGGCCTCTGTCACATTATGTCACTCCCTTCAAGCAGCAGTGTTGGTGGCAAATTTTATTGCAACCCTTTAATTTATAATGAAATATGACCATTACTACAATATTGGCTGAGTAAATGTGAATGTGAGACATGGATGAGGGGTTTCCTTTCTTCTTCTTACTAAAACAATGTTTATCACCTTACCTATTGCTTATAACTGACATAATGGTTCAATCATTATTCACACTTTCTCTCCCCCTCAAGCACACACATACAGTACACCCAGAGTATTAACTACATCAAATGTCACAGATGTCAACAGTGGATTATCAAGACAACATGGTGTGAGAGAGAGACAACATCATGCTGCACTGAGAAAGATTATTTGAGCAAATAGGATTATAGTTTAGTCTGACACTTTAGTTCTTATTATGTCAGGTCAGAGTGCATTTTTTCTAACAGGAGGTAAAAGCATGTACTTGAGCTTAAGCTGTACAAGGAAATAATGTAATGACTAGTGATAGGGGAAAGAATCAATTCGGTTACGAATCGTACCTGCACGCTGACAAAATCAGCAGACGTGGTAAACTGTTGCAGATACTCTATTATCCTGCACAGCATCAAATCATAATTCATATTAAATCGGGATATTTATAAAATTGTAATACTTACAGGTAGTCTCTGGTGATTCGCAGAATTCTTTTGTTTTATTCCTAGCAGAAGACAAGTTTAAGCTTTAAATTACTAAAATATCTAACAAAAAGATGTATAATAGTCTTTTTTTCAGATTGTAATTAAATTTTGATTAAATGTCGCAACATTTAGATATTGCAATTGACTTGCTATAATAAAAATTGTTGTGATCGAAAGTTGGGTAAATTATCAAGGAAATACAATTTGGTCCTGAGTAAAAATGACATGATTATGCTATAATGCAGTAGTTTTCATTGACATAATTACATATGTTAATGCATATGTTTATTGATTAGTGTTTTAACTGGTGCAGCTGGGTGCTTCATATTTCTTCTACTATTAATGTTTTATATATGTTCTATTTTTATAGGTATGTTGTATTCTCTATCACTTTAGGCAACTCCAAGTTTTCCACATGTTTTCCATGTGGTTTAAAATATACTTATTAACTACCGACACGACACTTTGTTTGGGATTATAGGGACTATGTCTGTATCGATTGAAAAAGCTACAACATAGCTATGTTGTTTTATTGTTATAACAAATGTTAACATTTAAAGAAGTATGTATACTACACTGGATGATTTTATTATCAAAACAAGGTCAGTTGCTTGAACCACCAGTTCATTATTTTGCACAGCTGAAGGAACCCTGTCTATAGTTCTTGTTTCTATACCTGTTGTCAGACAGTGGTATGACAGGAAGAGGCAAGACCACAACGTTAGGTTTAATTTTAATGCTCTACGTGGCTGTTTATGTGTGTGTTTACAGTATGTGTGTGTGTGTGTTCAATGTACATCACTGGTTTAAGAATTGAAGAACTCCCAAAGAAATTTAAACAGATGAGCTTTTAGAGGTATGATTTTAAACAAAACTGTATTATACACGTTGGGTGGTCAAGTACACAGTGTACTTGGAACAAAATATTCAAAATATTACTAAAGTAAAAGTATAAGTCCTCCATTTATATGTCAACTCATTTCAAATACTACACGCCACTGTTGTTATGTACCGCAATGCAAGTAAAAAAGTACAGTAAAAGTACAGATATTTGTTCTAGTATGTAGTGGAGTAAAAGTAAAATGTAACATGAAACTACTCAAGTAAGGTACATAGTGAAATATATGTATTTAGTATGTAGTTACCTTCCTGATTACACAGATGCCTGTTACCCAAGACTTAAATCGATAACACATGATTTAAGAAACTGTTACATGAATTTGAGATAAACAAATACATTACATACTTTATATTTTCTGTGTGTGAACAGCTGCAGAAACCCTGGATGAACTGGAAGGTCTGTCGTCTACTCATGCATGAAAGACAGCCTTTAGGTTTGGAGACCTGGAAGTCTACAGCATCACCAGGGACCATCTGTGGAGGGGAATCTTCAAAGTCAACTATGATCACAAACAGCAGATTAAGGAGCACTTACTATGCTGATCCCTGAAACATGTGGAATGGCATTCACACTAACACAGACTTCAACCTACCCAGCAAGGGGCCTCTAAACCAGCACTGCCTCACTTCCAGATAATCCCAATGTCCTTTTTAAAAAGGGCATCATGATACCAATGCTAAAGGAGGAGCTACTACCAGGTGAGCAGCCACTCTCGTTCTCCACCTCTGTGTTTGCTGCTCTGAGCAGTGTGAATGCAAATAAAGAAGCTGGCCCAGATGACAGCTGGCCAGGTGTTCAGGGCCTGTATGTAGAGGTCTTCACAAACATTTTTAACCTGTTCTTGTCTCAGGCAGCTGTTCCCATCTGCTTTAATTCAGCTACCATTGTGCTGGTCCTCAACCACCTTAATGTCTGCCTGCCTCCCATTCCAAACCAGCTTGCTTATTGCCCCAACATGTCAACAAAGGATGCCATCTCCATGGCACTCCATTTTGCCCTGACTCACCTAGACAACCCCAGCTCTTATTCCAGGATGCTGTTCATTGATTTTAGTTCAGTATTTAACACAGTCAGCCCATTGAAGCTAGTCTTGAAACTGAAACAGCTTAGCGTTAGCACTCCCCTCTGCAACTGGACCATGAATTTTCTTAAAACTGACTAAAGTCAAAATGGACAATCTCGCCTTTTCCAGTTTCAATCTCTGGGGCAGTCTCAAGCATTGGCGTTCCTCAAGGATGCATATTGTCTCCTTCCTTTCAACAACAGAAGATGAAGGAGGTCATTGTGGACTTACACTCCAATCCACATCAGCAGAGTTCAAATCTCTAAGGATCGTACCGGGTCCGTGAACTACTTTTCTAGGATTAAAAAAATCGCACAACAGTGGAAAAACAGTGGAAAAAATGGATCTTCGGCACTCAGCTACCCACTTAAAACAAAATAACACTATCTACAAAGGTCAAAAGGCATTTTCAAAGACACCTCTCACATTCACACTTATCAGGGCTATTTAATGTCCTCCCTTTCTCTCCAATTCAATAACTACTGCCCTGTCTGTTTACTATGCTGCACTGCTTACTCACTATGCATTTTACCACTACCCAGAACCTACCCTGAATAGCCATTACCATTAAAACAACATAGGTTTAAGTTTACCCTGTGGGTGTGGCTCCACAGGAACGCTGGGGCTTGTGGTGTCTGGCACCGAGATATTAGAGACTGATCTTTTGGGTGCTGCGAGTTTCATCATGACTGCTCAATCAGACTGGGATCTGGTCAGACCTTGCAATGCTCAGAGAAACACAAAAAAATTCTAGAGTTACTTCTCAAAACTTACAGGCCTCACCGAGCATTTTAAAAGTTCATGACAGCACAATTAGCAGAAGACTGAACAAGTACTGTTTGTTTGGAAGGGTTCTGCCTAAAAAGAAGACTGAAGCATGACTGATGCTCACAAAACTGCATTTGAACAAACCATGAGGCTTCTTGAACAAGGTCCTATGGACAGATGACACCAAAGTGGGGTTGTTTGGCCTTAATTCCCAGCACCAAATGGGGAAAACCAAACAGCATTTCAGCAGAAACACCTCATACCCATTGTCAGGCACAGCGGTAGAGGGATTATAATTTGGGCTTGTGTTGCAGCCAGAGGACCTGGACAGCCCAGTGAGTTGTAGTCAACTCACTGTACTATATACCAGAGTATGTGAGGAAACCTGTCTGAAAGTTTCAAAGAAACTTAGTCATGCATCAGAATAATGATACAAGCACACCAGTAAATCTACACCAGAATGGCAATGAAAAATGTAAGAATCCAGGTTTTGGAATGGCCACAGGAATGGCCATAGTCAAAGTTCAGACCACAGGTCTGCCACCGCTACAGCTAACCACTCAGTGTGGACATCACTTTCTTTATTAAAAATGTGAATCCCTGCAGTTCTGACTAATATATGAGCTTGAAATGTTACAAAGACAGGTTTATATGATTGTCTAATCCTCTGATTTACTTCTTTCTTTCGTTTTTTGTTAAACAATAGTGTTAAGTTTAAAATGTAGAAGAAGTGTGTCCGAGCTAAGTTTTAAGCTAAGAGAAGAAGAGTTTTAGCTTGTTGTGTCCGCTGCGCCTTGATACACTTACCGGTCCGGGCCCGATCGACCGGGAGAGACAAACACACACACACACACACACACACGCAGGCATGATGTCTGAAGATCTCTGTTTATTC
>JAQMYK010000018.1:9406486-9428615 GCA_030014345.1 Clarias buthupogon | reverse complement strand
GCCTAATTGAGCCAGCATGTGTTCTTGGGCAAAAGATTGTGTGTGTGTGTGTCTGTGGGTGTGTGTGTGTGTGTGTGTGTGTGTGTTTGTGTGTGTGTGTTACTAGGAAAGAGGGATGTGTTAAATGAGTGGAGCCTGGTGTCTGGTTGGATACTCTCAGATGTCTTCTTTTCTCTTAATTATTAATTACCCATACACAAACACACACCAAACTTTCTGAACTCTAATCCATGTTAACTATAGTTATTTGTACGAAACTAAATTCAAAGTATTAATTTTTATTTAAAGCCTTGGTGTTAGCATTAAATAGGGATCTTAATTGCATTTAGATCCCTTCCCGATATCGAGTACCGATACGAGTACTTGCTACTTGTCCCTGAGCATAAAGTGAACAGACTGTTTCGACTTCTCCCAACATCTAAAGCATATCCTCAAACCCACCTGCTATAGACAATGGGTAAGCCATAACATTATCTCAACTAAGTTGATCACTAACCAAATACCAGCAGACTAAAGACAAGATCATGGTCACCCAAGATCACCCGTGTCCTCAGGGACCAAAGACCGGCCTGCCCTGCCCGATTCCGAAGAAAGGCCAATGCGGCACAAATCACAGAACAAAGTTAATGCTGGCCATGACAGAAAAGCATTAGATCACTATGCGCTGACACGGCCCTAAGACTCCCAAGATCCCAATCAGTCCCACCCTGCAACCCAAAGCTCTCAACATCCCCAGAGCACATACCCCGAGGCCCTGCGGAGCTGCAACTGGTCGCACAAGGGGAACCCCAAACCTCGTCAATTTTACTTTTAATGGTTTTGTGGCTGATGTTGTGGCGCACTGCGTTCTGGGTTATATATTAGGATCCACCTCTTCAAATAAATAGTAACAAGAAAAAAAACACAGGTATAAACCAACTAAGTTTATCAGGACAGACAGACGAGAGAGAGATGCACTGCTATCACATGAGTTTAATGCTACAGTTATTTGCTGACCTCAAAGCTGGAGAGCAGGGAACACAATCTGACCTGATTGCTGTTACTGCAGTTCACTTACAGAAGGATAGTTCTTAGTCACCTTCTCATCGAGGATGTCAACACTGCTTGCCACACTGACAATGTGAGTGGAGGAGGAGGCTTGTGTAAAAATTATTTTTCAACTTGCACAGGGAGTGTATAGTGTATAGGGCTTCCCGGCTTTAAAGCAGTATAGGAATTGTTTTCCGAGTTCATGGACACTGTACTAGACCGTTGTACAGTACAGGTATAATTTTAGTCATTTAGTAATTATTAGTTTTAGTCTAAAATCTTCAACAATTTAAGAAACAAGCCTGTTTTTTATAATTTTTTTATTTTTTTGTAATTATGAAACTTTCATACCTGGATGGGGACAATTTTCTGAGCAAGCAGACTAGTACTGAAACGATTCCTCGAGTAATTCGATTACAAAAAATGATCGAGGCAAAATCTTCTGCCTCAAAGCTTTTAATTAATTTTAAAAGCTTGCATTATGTTTTTGCGCAATTATTTGTTGACAAGCCGCCAGTAAACACCAACGAAGAAGAAGCGATTACGTCACCCAAAAAGCGGAAGTAGACCCAAACAGTTACTAGCTGTGTATTGATTTTAGGGAGCATTCTGTTGCGGGCTGCAAAATCGAACGAAGCGATAAAATTATCAACGAGCCACGAGATGAAGAAACCAGCAAGAGGAAATGACAGAAATTGTCAGTAAAGGCTTATATGTTATGCCTGAGCTGTAGATGTTGAAACTTTTAGTACTGAAAGTTTAGTTGCACACCTTAGTGTTTTTGTATTATTATTTATTTTAATGTGTGCCTTAGTTTTTTTTTGATACTTAGTCATTTGAAACACCTGTTTTTTTTTTTTTTATTTAGTTTTTGCATCTGAGAAAAGGCTTTAAAATAAGAATGTATGGCACTGTAATGCACTTAATTCATCTCAGTCAACTTTAGTACCCCGTATCTCACCTACGCGGTTTCGCGCGGTGGCTGGAAGTACGATTCAACACGATTCACCGCAAGTTTTGGCCCTGCGATTACGTTTCCATCTTTCTGGGCGAAAAATGAAAAAATGTTAAAAAATTTAACGTTAAATTTTTTGCCGGTCCTCGCAGAAGCTTCCGGACCTTGCAGAACTTCGCGGAACGTCAGCGGGCAACCACGGCAGCTCACGGTGCCTAACACCGCATCTCACCGCGAGTCAAACCGCATTGCTGAGATAGGGGTGTAAACTATTCCTTGTTGTGAATAATGTTTATTTTTGATAAAATACTGTATGCATTTTAAAAATAAAAGGTGATTTTTCTAAAAAGAAAAACAATTAATTTTTGTTTCTCTTATATTTTTTACATTGCTGTTTAATTAAGCAAAAGTAAATTTTATCCGATTACTCGATTAATTGATTGCATTTTTGGTAGAATACTCGATTACTAAAATATTCGATAGCTACAGCCCTAAAGCAGACAATAAACTGTTAATGAACTCTTTTTTTTGGAATACCATATGACCACCAGGGGCAGCGAGAGTGACCTGGAGATCTTCCAAAAAGTCAGAAAATTACACATGACTAAGTATTTGAAATAAAAACACCTGTCATAGAGCCATCTGCCCTTGTTTCTGAATGAAAATGTGGTTGGAGATGATTACCACACTTGCAGTGCTGAGAGGAGCAATTTTAACCTTGTTGAATGTGGAGAGAGTGTGCAGTGATGCCCAAGCAGCAGCAGTACAGATGCCTGTGTAATGCCTATAAGGAATAGATGCTACTTATAAATAGAATTGCACATTCGGTTGCACATTCTATAGGCCATGATGATGTCATCCATCACCCAGTGGGCCGGTGTCTGCTTAGATGTGGGACAGATGAACAGTTGATCTGATAAGTTCCACAGGGACCATACTGAGCACAGCAAGGACCCTCTGTAGGCTAACCTTCATGGAGCACTGCAAGGTTAATAGATTTATTCATTTTTTTGTAAAAATGGTGTCAGCAGAAATCCAATGGGGTCAAATACAGAGTCAGCTGACCATCAATGCTCGCAAAATAAGCTTAAAATTCATCTGGATTATTTAGCCGAATTGATTGCTAGCAAAAGCAGTTTTCAGAGACTTGATATGAGTTCATTATCTTGCGTGAGGTCATAAAGAGTGGCCTTAAGTGAGAGATCTGATGCCAGCACTAATTTAATCATGGTGAAAGTAAATGAGGACCTTCAGTGATGCCATCTCCACATGCTGCAAGTGTTGTCACACAAGCCCAGTGTTCATGGGCATGTGATGATCCCTAGCAGTCACTGAGAAAAAGTGGTATTTTGGGATTTGGGCAGTGCACCAGATCCAGTACAGATGTACACTCTTACTACAAGAAAGGCATTGTCTTTTTTATATGGCCTTTTGTATCCAGCTGACGGTCAAGCCCAAAGAGACCGTCCATCAGCGATTCAAAGGTTATTTTTAAAAAAAAAGGCTGATGCAACCCAGTGAGTCTGATTCATCATTATAATGACATTGTTTTTGCTAGCATTCTCATTGAATGTAGCTGCACACTGAACTTTGTTGGTTGTTTCAGCATTTGGGACATTTTTCTGAGCGCCCAGTAAGAGCCATCACATCTCTGTGTACAAGAAAGGTGGATTTGGCCTAAGTGGTCTGCTTCTTGGTAAAGGTCCATAGGAGCCATTCATCCAAAATAGGAAGCTGTCTTTAATTCTTTTGGACATCAGAGTGTAAATGGAGATTTACAGAAATCTTACAAATACCCATGGTGCTACAGAGGCTGAATGGGAAAGTTCAACGAAGACTGCTGAGCTTGAGACATAGTGGACTCAAGTTGTTTAAGTCATCAGCATTTCATGTTTTGTTTAAAAAGATAAAACAAATGGAATGTTTGTTCTCTTTCAGACCAAGTATTTTGTTTAAATTATTCAATGAGCAATCAGAAGGTATGCCATCTCATTAAAAAATAAAATAAATAAATATGAGTAATGTGTGGAATTGGAAGACAAACTGTGAAAAGCATCCATGGTCTGGGACAATAAGGACATGGAATTGGGTATGCAGCTCTATCTATGTGAACCAGTCCCGCGCTTACATTTCCTCTGATGTCCTTAGCATATGAAAAGGATGGTTGTTTAGGAATCAGTTCAGCCCCATCGGATCTAGAAGTAGATGCTAAATGCCATCCTTCTTCCGAACCAGGAAGTGTGTGCTCAACCACAGGGGTTATCTAAAGAGAACAAACTTAATGCGCCAGAGTGACATAATTTTTGGGGTTGTTATTTTGAAGTGACTCTGAAACCCATGATATTAGAGGGGTCAGTTGATATTGTCTTCAAAACTCTGATGCAGTTGCTGCCCGTGGCTATAAAGCATGCCGTCCTTCACGTCAATTGGAGTCAGTTCAGTGAATTTGAACCTGCAGTCGGGACTGAACACGCAGACAGTCTGTGCCACATAATGTTAAGCGTAACTGTTCCACTTTGCGATTGTTGGGTGTTTAGTGACCCACACTTTTTACTGCAGAGAATGAGTGAGCTGCTTGCATTTGGCTGAGAGACCATACAAACAGTTCCCTGCATATCTGAGCACTACCTGTAACTCATCTTACTTAATCTTGTTGTATACACCTTGCCTTTTCCATCTAAATAGTTGTAGACAGAAAAAAGCTGCTATGACACACTTGTGCATGTACAGTTCTCCAATTACACACACACACACACACACACACACACACACACACACACACACACACACACACACACACACACACACACACAAAATAAAATAAAATAAAATAAAAAAACAAGAAAAAAAGGGTGATCCCATTACTGATGAAAATAAACAAGCCCAGTTTATTGGCTGCAAAGTTATCTTTATACATGTTATTTTATTCCTCTTTCCTTCCATACATTTTATTTCTTATAAATGTGTGGGTGTGGGGGTGTGTGTGTGGGTGTGTATGTTTGTGTATGTTTGTGTATGTGTGTGTATATGTGTGTGTGTAGTGGATTAGCACTCCAACCAGGGTGCCCCCCTCCTCATGCACACCTAGGCAGTATGGTGAATGAGTGAGTGGAAGGGTAACGATCTGTTGGCACATTAGCAGTTTACTAAAGAAAACTCCAAATAATGCGACCAACCCAAGTAAAAAGTATAAAAGGGATCTTTCACACTGAGCTTGCTTTTGAGGCCTGAGTAATTCAGATCGGTGTGAAGTGCAGGGCCTCAATAATGCCTCATGCCTGTCTCATGGCCTTACGTACATATGAACACTGAAAGTTGTCTCTCGCTACAGGTGTGTGTGGATGCTGTGGACGGTGCCGTCCACGCTACAAACGCTTGGTGGATAACATTTTCCCGGAGGACCCAAAGGTAGTACAACTTCAGCCACACACACAAACACCCACATCCACACACACAGTCAATATCTATCAGCAGAATTTGTCTTTCACGAAGACTTGTAATTTATGTAAGTCTTCTGCAGCAGCGTGATGATGTTTATCAACGAATAAATATAAAAATACGTTTGGAGCAATAAATCCAGAAAATACATTTAAAACATATTATTGATTAAGACAGACTTAAATTGTTATTTAAGTTGAATCTTTTTCCCCACCATTTAATACTAGAACTGAAAGGTATACAACCAGTCAAAAGTTTGGACACACCTATTAATTCCATGTTTTTTTTTTCTTCTGATTTTTGATTTTTTTCCTACACTAAATATACAAAATATACAATAATCTCCTTTGAACAGTTGATACTGAGATGTGTATGATACTTATGCTTTGTAAAGCCTTCATAACTGCTCTAATCTGAGGTGCTGTTAATTGGTGATTTTTATGGCTGGTAACTTTTAATAACTCCTCTGCAGCAGAGGTAAGTTTTGGTCTACTTTCTTGGGAAGATCTTAATAAGAGCAAGTTTCATCATGGTGCTTGATGGGTTTTGCAAATGCACTTGACAGTACTGTTCTTGTAAGAACTATTCCAGAACAACTGACCTTCATGTCTTAAAATATCAATCATCTGTTGTTGTTGCTGTTACTTAATTACCTAATGCCATATGTGTTATTTCATAGTTTTGAAAAATCCTGTATTGTTCTAGAATGTAGAAAATTAAATCCAAACTTGTGTCCAAACTTTTGACTGTTATTGTATGTTAGCTTCTTTATTGGCAACATAAGCTCCAGGACTTGTAATATTCTGTCGGTTTATTGGAAATGTTATATTATAATGCAGCAAAAATCATTACTAAACAGGAGCTGAAGTTTGGGAGAGTAACATGCACTGTGTAGAGGGTTTTGTACAAAGTTCTGGTATTAAAGTTTCTGTCTTTGTTATTGCTTTTGTTCTACAGCGAATGACCTTTTCTAGAATCAATGCGGCCATTTTCTCATATTATTGAACTGTTATTTATTAAATTGCAGAATCCTTTTACTTTTCATGCCCTTATGTTTGCAGGATAACACCGTCACTGACAAAATACTCTAACATAACACTTGACTAATCTTGAGGCATCTATTCACAACTGATGAGAATGACTTTAACACCTACTGTTAAGCAGATGGGAGAAATGACTATGACTTTCTCAATCTGAAGTTAACCTTAGTAATAATTAGAATAATTTCAGATATTAAAAACTGTGAAAAAATTAAGGATATGAACAAAATGTGCTGTTAACTTTACACTTGTCAAACAAGCTGTAGGCCATGTGTAACTTTTGCTCACATAAGCAACTCTCTCTATAATTTTCTATACCGCTTATTCTGTACAGGGTCATGACTCGTGGCGGACCTGAGCATTTCTCCAACCTGAGATCTTCAGTCTCTTGATCATTTTGATTAGAGATTCCAACTTAACTGCATGTAATCAAAGCATTTGATCAGAATAACCTTATTGACAAGTGGTGCCGCCTGCTGTGACCCATTTAATGTATTGAAAATGTAATGGAAGTAGTAGTATTCGTCTCCAGTTTTGAGGTTAGATTAGGTTTCCTATCTTTTTTATATGATTGGTTTTAAGAATTCAGTCTCATCTATGATTGGTTGGAAGCTTCACTGTGTCTGAAATGGCAAGCCAATCAAGGCCTCTTCCTCAAACATTGAGTCCCAGTGAGTGAAAGGAAATATAAATGGGAGAGAGAGTTTTTTTTTCCTTACAAAGTTTACTGACAAAGTTTACCTTTTTTTTACTGACCTCTCATTCTTATGATCGGGTCAGGCAGTTCTGACTGGGGTGATTACATGATGCACTTTTATTGTGATTGGGTGATTATTATAATTAATAGTGGAATATTAGGGGTTGTGTAAATGCACCTAGTGAACAATTGATAAGTTGTTAAAGCACTGTATTAGGGGATTGTTTCATTAAATTTAACTTGTTTAAAATGCAAGTCTTTTTCTTATAGGATATGTTCTCTCACTCTCTCACACACACTCACTCACTCACTCACAGGAATGCATCTTTAAGCATGAATGATATGCTCAGGGACATGCTGCTTACACTTCACTAATACATACTTTCACACTTTTCCTCGATTGCTCAGGGGAGTGACATGTAGAGTTGGACAGGGGTTCATTAATGAAATTAGCAGCTACAGAACTTTGGGATGGAAGTCCTCTAGGGTGATGTGGCTAAACACTGCTCTTGCCGATTCGCACCAACCGGCTTGATGGCTACTACTTCTCAGTGATTACCCGACTCCTTAAAGGCATAAGTCCTTCAAAAAAGGAAAATGTCCCTATTGATGTATCTTTATCAAGTTTAGTCTACTTTATCCAAAAAAAAAAAAAGAGTTGCTTTGGTCTCTAGAATAAGGTATTATTCCTAGTTTGGAAAAGGTTAATCTTTGATGGTAGTAAAGATGAGGGGCATTCAAGTTAAACCAGGACAGTCGTTCTTGCGAGTGGGATTTTTGTTTCAAACTTGCCGAAGAGACACATCCGTGTTGTGGGAACTGTGGGAACACACAATCATTTATGAACATGACTTGCACATTATAGTAATTTGGCTGGCGTTACTGTCAGATCACCCATACAGTCCTGACCTTACTTCAAGCTATTTCCACGTGTTTGAAGGAGTTCCTGGAAAACCAGCGTTTCAGACGTGAAGCAGGTCGTCTGAACATGGCTCCGGGGTACTGAGAGAACTTTCTACCTTGATGGTATCTACTGTAAGCACTAGTGAAAGGCTCGAATAAGTGCATTAGTGTAGCAGGTGATTATATTGAGGAATAAAAGAAGTTTTTAACTAAAATTGTTATTCTGCACAATCAAAATTCCTGGTTTGTCATGAACCTTCTCATATGTATGATTGCCAACAGGTACACGGGCAGCTCTGTTATTCTATCTGTTATCCTACACATCAGTGGTTAGCAGTTAGCATTAGTTTCCACTGCAGGAAATTCACTGTGGCTGAGTGACACAATGCTTGCTGCGTATTTTCTTGCCAGACAATTAATCAGCAGAAAACACTTAAGCAGTGCAGTGGAGAAATGCCCAACAAATTATCATCATAGTATAATAAGACAAACAAGATATAAAAGCTATGTTCATGATACCGCTTCATTATTGTTTCCCTCACTCTGCTTTTCTTCACCTTTTTTTCTTGCTCTCACTTTTTAAGGATGGCTTGGTGAAGTCAGACATGGAGAAGCTGACATTTTTTGCTGTATCAGCTCCAGAGAAGCTTGACCGTATAGGAGAGTATCTCGCAGAGCGCCTTAGCAGGGACGTGGTCCGACACCGCTATGGGTAATATGCGCACACACACACACATACATACATACATACACACACTTTGCATATACCTAGCTGTTATACTGTGCACGCAGCTGTATGAATAAGTGTGTGTGTCTGTGTTTGTGTATATGTAGGTATGTGGTGATTGCAATGGAAGCACTGGATCAGTTGCTGATGGCATGTCACTCTCAGAGCATTAAACCCTTTGTGGAGAGCTTTTTGCACATGGTGGCAAAGCTTCTGGAATCCAAGGAACCAGACCTGCAAGTGTTGGGGACCAACTCTGTAAGTGTCTCATTGTGCTGTTCAGATAAATGTAGCGGCTAAGTAAGAAGATTAGGAACGGGGGGCTCACAGTGGTCTCAAGAATGTCACTTCGAGAATGAAAATGGAGGTAGTGGTAAATGTACAGCATAGGATTTAGGACACTAATATTCTGATATAAACACTAATATTCTTATTGCCCAGTATATTATTGTAATTACAGTAGAGATTCCTGGTTGTTCATTAATGCACATTGGGTAGTTTAGTGCCGGGGCATTAATCAGCAAAAACTGTGAAAACTCAAAAAACTGAGTGTTTATCATTCACTTGAGTCAATCTAAAATGAAGTCACACAGATTAAACAAGATCATAGTTATTATTTCCAGGTGCTGTTGTAATCCTTTTTTAACAAATTGAAAAGTTTTACAAGTTAAAGTTTTAGAGATCTCTGTTTCAGGGTCAGTAGCTGGAACTATATCAAGCCCTTTGGCATTTGAAAACGTAGGAAACTGGACTTCCCTAAAAAAGGGGGACCCCAGGCAGTGCCCAGTATTAGAGCTGGAGTCAGGGCTATACAAATTGTGATCACCTTTTTTTTTTTTTTTTTCTTTTTCTTTTTTCTTTTCACACTTGGAATGATGTCATACCAGGGAAATTTAAACGATGTGTCTAAGAACATTGATGGACAAAAAAAGGCAGAGACAAAAATAACTTCAGTTATTTTTAGACATTCAGATGGGTGTGTCTAAGTGTGTGTTTAAATAAAATGTGTAACCAAAAAAAAAAACATTTCCTGCTTTTTGTCCATTTATGTAGTGGCTGTGGCTTAATTATTAATTGATTCATTTTATTTTCTCATTTATGTGACCTCATATAAGAAAATCCCCCCTGAACTAGAGACTGAAATGGCAAGTTAAGAAGAGGAGTAAAAGCGAGGGAGTTTGGAGTATTTCAGCTGGTGTGTTACCAGACACATACTGAAGGACCTCTGTTAACTTGGTAAATAAATAGTAAAATATAGGGCCTTTAAAATGTACTTTACACTTTAAGGAAACTATTAAAGAAAAACAGTTTCCTAAATTTGACCTTGCTGTGACCTTGACCCTCTTTGGATCAGTTCCAGAATCCAGTCAGGCCTTCTGCTGGTTCCAAAGATATTTCCACTTGCATCCTACAGTACAAAGATTCAACCAACAGATGCCCTGTTTTTAGCTAACGCTAATCACTAACAGCCTGACCTATAAACCCAAGTGAGAGAGAAAGATCACTCTGCACTACTAGCCTTCACTTTCAGTGAGTGTTGTCTTTGTCATATTTAGTTCAGAGGAACCTAAAATAGTGCTCTTGGATGCGGAAACAAGCTGCATAATTTAACGGTGAATGGGAGGTTGAGAGAGAGATGATATAAAGTAGTTTACGAATTAAACAGCAGAAAACAAACGAACACTGGAGAGAACGGAAGGACAAAAAGAATTAGTGGTGAAGTGGATGGATGGTGTGAAATGCACCACTGAGAGAATTCTGAAGTGCTGAGATGTTTTCTTTTTTTTGGACTTTAGACAGAGCTTATAAATCCTAGACATTTGCTACAATAATGATGGAAAAGCTTGGAGACATTTTCTTTCAGGGTGATTTGGAAAAAAAAGGAAATCTAAAGGCTGCAATCTGAGTCAAGGAAAACTTATCAATTATAAATAAAGGCCATCAATTATAAATGCCATTAGAAATAGAATAGGCTGGAGGTCTAGAGGTCAAAGATTTATGAGTTAGAGTGATTTTTTTTCCTTTCCAAATACAGATTAGATATAATCCCTTACATCTTTTCAGCAGCTCTGAAACTAACCAAGGGGTTGAGAGAGGTAAATGCATAATCTATACATAAAATAAAACTTTAAAGTTGTCATGTCTGTACATTGAAGATATTTGTGAGAAAATAACTTTGGGGGACGTATGAGAAATAGAACACACCAAGAGGGTTTTTTTGGAATTTTTGTTTGTTTGTGCACACGTAAACAAATTTTAATGGGTTTTTTACAAGTGTATTTGGCTTGAGGTAGCATATAGGCTTTGTTTCATCGCAATTGGCCCACGGGAAGAGAAGATATGCTAATTAGAAATTTAAATGTAATTGCCCTTACAGTATATTATACAAAAAAATCAACCTTGGAAAAATCATTAGTTCTCTAGTACAATTGGGGTGTACATTTTTAATACATGCTTATGAGTGTGTAATTGAAAACTACTTAATAAACGCAATCTGCACCTTTATTCCATGCACTGCACTGTAACACACAAAAAAAATTCAAAAGCATTGTAAATTTTTCTAAACATACTTATGAGTGAAGTCATGGGCACATCTAGTCTCTTATAAGAGTTGCAAAAACTGATAAGTTTAATCAGTTACATTGACTGAAATCTGCCTCTCTAAAACCACTGGTTCTTAACCTCGGTACTTGAGGAACACCTACCCTGCACATTTTAGTGTTTTCTTAGCTCCAAGCATGCCTGATCTAACTAACTAATCAGTTAATAAAAAGCATTTTCTTAATTGAAGTGGATGTGATAGCATCTCGAAAACACTAAAATGCGCAGGGCAGGTGGTCCTCCAGGACCTGGGTTGAGAAAAACTGCTCTAAACAATCAGACCTGCAGCTGCATGTGCGTTGCTTGTCATTTATTATGAAATTCATAGCTTACTGTGGAGCCTGATCTCAGTGCCTTAACATTTTTTTTTCTCAGAAAAAATTTAACTTTAACATGATTTTTTAATATAGCAAGGTACATTTTGGAATAAAGATGTTTTTGGGGTTTTTGGCCTGTACGCAACATCACACTGAATTTGAAAATCACTACTCAAGATGTGAGCAAAGTCAAGACTTTCAGCTTGAATTCAAGTGGTTTGACAAAATGTGCCATTAAATGAACCTTTCAGGAAATACACCCTTTTACACGCGCGCACACACACACTTGTGGGAGCTCATAAATAATGGAAAAATCTAACAATCACAAACATAATTTGTTATTTAAACCATAGTTTCCTGCCTCAAGATGCTTTGCTAGGCTTTTGCTACAGTTGGTTTCAGCTGGTGCTTGTTTGTGTCTTTCTGACTTCAGTCTTCCCAATCAGGGAAAATTTGGTTAAGAGCAGGTGGCCAGTGAAGAATATCCCATGCTACTTATTAACAGTCAGGTCATCAATAAACATATTTCACACAGATTTTTTTTTTTTAATTGGCTGTTCCGTTTTTTTCTCCACACTATTCTCTCTCCATCATTCTGGAACTATGTTATACCAGTAATGTTATCTTACACTTTGCTTACTCTGATCTGTACAGCTTTGAGACAAGTATTCGAGATATGGATTCATCTGCAGTGTTGGGGGACTAATTATATAAAGTAACTAATTACATAAAAAAAATACTGTCTTTAAAAGTTAATCAGTTACATTACAGTGTTACTTCCTAATAAAAGTAACTCCATGAAAACTCCTTTGTGATTCCACATGCATATTGCTTTAGTCAAGACCTTTATAATTATTCTACCATCATCACTCAGCGAAGTTTGGCCCATAATCTGTTAACTACTAATACCCCTATCTCACTTATGCAGTTTTGCGCGGTGGCCGTGAGTACGGTTCATCATCATTCACTGCGAGTTTTGTCGCTGTGATTAGTTTTCCGTGAGTCGGTCCTCGCATAGTCAAACCGCATAGGTGAGATAAGGCTATAACAGCAGGAATAACAGAGGGGGGCGGGTAATCATGGACAGGGCTTGTAGGACTACTTTCACACACACACACACATGCTAACGGATTGGGAATGACTGTTGTCTGGATTACGGATTACATAAATTGTCTGACTAACGGATTCCATTTTTGAAAAAATAACTGAGTACTTCAATGGCGGACATAACGCGTTAGATTACTCATTACATCAAAAAATTAATCCAAGTACTCTAACGTGTAACTTTGTAGCGCGTTACAGCCAACACTGCTCATCTGTGTATTAAAAATCATTAATAATGGAAAATGCATGGTTATGACTACAACCTCTGTTCCCTGAGGGAGAGGAACGAGGTACAACACATAACGTATGGGATATCACGCCCTCTCGTGTCCTGGCTAAAGCCACCTATATTCCCCCTTGTAAAGGCAATCAAACCTGTGGTGACCTAGGTGTAGACCCGCCTATACCTATAAGCCATCGTCACCACGGTTGACTCTCAGTTCGACAGCCTCTCTTTGCCGAGCTAAGCTGAGAGGCAGGGCAGCAATGTGTTGTACCTCGTTCCTTTCCTTGAGGGAGCAGAGGTTATAGTCATAACCATTCGTTCCCTTTCAGTCAATTCACTCGGTACAACACATAACGTATGGGACATATATTCACACCCCGCCGAGCATCTACCAAGGTTAGGAACAAGAACCTTGATGGCTACTCTACTACCTAATGGACCCCGCAGAGAGGACACAATGGGCCACCGAGGGGGCCGTTATGTCAAGACGGTAGAACCGGACAAAAGTGTGCGGTGAACACCAACTGGCTGCCGCGCAAATATCACCTACGGACATGCCCTTTAACAGCGCCCAAGGTGTTGCCATAGCTCTTGTTGAATGTGCCTTCACACCCTGAGGCAATGGGAGACTTTTGCTGCTATAAGCTAATGAAATAGCTTCCACAATCCAATGGGAAAGCCGTTGTTTAGACAACGCCTTACCCTTTACTGGACTGGCAAAGCAGACAAACAATTGATCACATACGCGCATATTCATTGTACGGCCCATGTAGACCCGTAGTGCACGTACCGGGCACAAACTATTAAATTTTCCCTGCTCCTCAGAAAAAAAAGGAGGGGGGCAGAAGCTATGAATGTCGAAGACCATAGTGCTATAATCAGTGGAGACAACCTTAGGTACATAGGCCGTAGAGTAACCTTTAAACCATTGGCAGCAAACTGCGTACAAGATGGATGCACGGACAAAGTGTGGAGATCACTCGATTAGCAGACGCTAAAGCAAGAGGTGCCATCTTATATGAAAGAATTTTCATATCTACAGCCTCAATTGGCTCACAAGGAGGACTACAGAGGGCCTCAAGCACTAGTAATAAATCCCAAGATGGAACACTGGACCTCACAGTGGGTCGCAGACATCGTACTCCTCTTAAAAACCGCACTGCCAGCGGATGAGCCCCCGGTGACACTCCATCAAAACCAATATGACAGGCTGATATAGCCGCCAAGTATACTACTAGAGAAGGAAAGGCCTTTTTCTAAGAGTTCTTGTAGAAAAGACAAAACCTCCATCATGGAGCACTGAAATGGAAGAACATTACGTTCTTGACACCATTGCTCAAAAGCTCTCCACTTGTAAGCATATAAACCTCTAGTAGACAAGACCCGAGCACTTTGAATTGTCTCAATCACATTCGGAGGAAGCCCTTTAGCTATCAAATTGGACCTTTCAACAGGTAAGCATGCAAGTTCCACAGTTCGGGACACGGGTGAACTACCATCCCCCCGCTTAAAAAAGCAGGTCCATAAGGAGAGGAAGTTTCCATGGTTCTGCTGCTAGCAGGCTGACTATCTCTGCATAGCATGACTTCACCGGCCAATGAGGGGCTACCAGGATTAGGGACAGGGCCTGCTGGCGCACACTCTGTGACAGGCAGGAAAAGCATACAATAGAGCTGGGGGCCATGAGTATGCCAGAGGGGCATTCCAATCTGTTTTGGAGAAGAATAGTGGGCAGTGGGCATTTTCTGTGGATGCAAAGAGATCCACTACTGCCCTGCCGAAGCGCTCCCAGATCTGAGCTACCACCCATGGGTGTAACCTCCATTCCCTCACAAGCAGGCCCCCTCCTGGAAAGAAGGTCTGCCCTCAGATTCAGGTGCCCAGGAATGTGAGTGACCCTGAGTGACAGAAGATGATCACTGGACCATAGCAAATAGGGAATGAGAGTTTCAGCAGGGGGAGGGAGCGAGTCGTCGTCGTCGTCGTCCCCCTTGTCTGTTTATATACGACACCACTGTCGTGTTGTCTCTCCTGATCAGAACATGATGGCCTGTCAGAGTCAGACGAAAATGTCTCAGGGCTGAAAACACCGGCAACAGCTCCAAATAGTTGATGTGAAGCCTGTGTTGTTCCTATGACCACGCCCCCCTCACCGTGGAGCCGTCGCACAGAGCACCTCACCCTCTGAGAGAGGCATCTGTTGACACCACTTCGCGAAACGACGCCCTGGCGTAACAGCCTGGGTTCCCTCCAGGGCAGAAGAGCTGACCTGCATGACGAAGTCAATGTCAGCCTCCCGTTGAGGTGGCGCGCTACACATAGGCGGTGAGAGTGCAGCCCGAGAGGCACCACAGCGATCATAGACGCCATCATTCCCATTGTAAAAACACTCGGAAACGAAGGTTGTGTTGCAACTGAAACAGAGCAAAGCAGCGCTAAAACGCGGCTATTCTGTGCTTTGACAGATGTGATGGCTGGTAACGGAGCATGTCTCCAGACCCAGGAATGAAAACTGTTGACTGAGTCAATGAGCTTTTCTGCATGTTTACTGAGAACCCTAGAGTCTGAATGTGAGACAGAACTAGCTTTTTCCCCCATGAACTTGCTATTAGCGTCCAATCGTCTAAATAGGCCAGTATGCGAATGCCTTTCTCTCGATGACTGCACCACCTCGACGCACTTCGTGAACGTTCGGGGAGCTAGCGACAGGCTGAATGGCAACACTAGGTACTCGTAGGCCACACCCTCGAATGCAAACCTCAGAAATTTTCGGGCACAGAAAGGTCGCTATATGAAAGCAAGCATCCGTGAGATCGATCATAGTGAACTAATCCCCCGGACCTATTGCATTTAGCAGTTGCCTCAGTGTAAGCATTTTGAACATTCTTAAAAACGTGTTCAATGTTCTCAGATCCAAAACAGGACGCAGTCCTCCCCTTTCTTCGGAACGACAAAATAACGGCTGTACCAGCTCCCGGAGGAGGAACCACTTGAATCGCCCCTTTGCTCAGAAGAGAATTTATCTCCTCCTGGAGCACCGCTGCGGCATTGACTACGGAAGAGAAGCGCGGTGGCTTTGAGCGAAACTGTAGTTGGTATCCCATAGCGATTATGTTTTGCACCCATGTCAAGACCGCGCATGCGCGCCACTCGAAAGTGGGAAGCCAACCGGCTGACATTGAGCACCGAGAGGGGGCTTCTGCCCCCTGGCGTTCCGCCAGAGTACAACCTCATAGATAGTGCTGGGCTTTTTTGTTTTGCAATATTGTAAATAGGAAAACTCTCCTATGGAAATGGAACATTCACACAGTTTACAAAAGGCACCATTTCTGGGGCAATCGAACTGTAAACATTGAGGGCACTTGCTGTAAGTCCCTGAGAATTGTTTAACACGCTTCAACTGGGGTTCATAACTTGAAAAGATACACTTGTGTGTGGGGTGGGGGGGGTTGTGCTTGGGAGACTGTGTTAGGGAAGTGCAACACCGTTTGGGACTGATTCCCTGAACATAACATAACGGCCTCTTGGGCGGCATTGAGAGAGGAGAAACAGTGTCTCCCTGCTGCCAGAGCTCCTCTCCCTTTAAAATCTGAGCTAGGAGGAATGAGGATTCTTCCTCCTAGTCGCTGAATCCTTCCGGAGACCCGGTGGGAGGCCCGTACTCCAGGCTGACTGCCGTGGTTTTTGCCCGGGAGGTTGTAGTTTCAACGGGCGAGAACCCGAGCTAGCTGACGTCGGTGGTTCTTTGTGAGAGTGCCGCGGAGTGGTCACTTTTTGAGCCTGTTTGGGCTTCACCTCTCGTCGGGAATGATGTCTTGCAACGCCTCATCCTGTTCTCTTTTGTAGTCAAACTTTGCCTGAATGGCATCGAGTGATTGGCCGAACAAACCCTCAGCAGACAGCGGTTCGTTCAAGTAGATGGCCCTGTTTCTATCTGGGATGTCTGAGAGCGTGAGCCATAAATGCTTCTGGGCTACCACTGCACTCGCCATCCCCCTGCCGAGGGAGAGAGATGAGATGTGCAAACTGTAGTCTGTCACGGTCCTGACCTCGTTAAGCAGCGCACATATCGGCTCTCTTGAGGCACCAGTGAGCCGAGCTCTGCCAAACACATTGCCCGATACGTCTGAAGCAGCGTAACAGAATTGAGTGCTTGAATGGTGGCCGTTTGTGCGCTGTAAATCTTCTCCAGCTAGGCAGAGGAGAATCTACAGTGTTTGGACTAGGCCAGTAGGGCCAGACACTCCATGATTATGAGAGGGTGCCAAATAAGCAGCCAAAGAAGGCTCCATTGGCGGTGGGCTAACCAGTCCTACTTTTTCAGCTCCGTCCAATTCCAAATACCGTGTCCGTAACTGGCACTGATATGCGTGTCGACAGCGGCTTGCTCCATGACGACGTTAACTCCATGATAACCGATAATGTTGGGAAAGCATGGGCAAGCAGTTTTTCAACGGTTGTCGGTTCAGGAGGGAGAAAAAAATCCCGCGAACCTTGACTGTTTCTGAGCCAGCTCCTTTCTGAGTGGGAAGGGCCACTCCACCTCCAGCTTCTCGGCCGCTTGAGGTAGCAGCGGAGCTCAGAGCAGACGGCAAAATTGCATGCTTGTCCTCCGACAAGCCGTGCATTTCCAGACCGATGTCAAGCATGTCATCCTCGAAAGCATGCTGCTCAGCGCCTGGCTGCTCAGCTAAGAGCGGGGTTGTCTGCCAAAAACTCCTCGTCAGCTGACACAGGCGATGCTGGAACTGCTAATTCGGAAAGGAGGGGGTCCTGCTGAGCGACTGTATTTTTTCCCATGATTCTCTCCACGAACTTGACACGCCTTTCCAGTGTTGAACGCCGGAGATGGCGACAAAGCGCACATGACTCGGGCTCAGCTAGCGCTCTCCTAGCATGGAGAATTCACAGACAGGCGGGGCACGCTTTGTGCTGGTTCTTCTCGTGCAAAGAGAAGCCGCACTCCTGAGGACCGGGGCGAACAACAGACTTCTTTTTTTGCCACATTCTCATACTAGCTATCACCGTTAGCCCGGCTAAACAGAAGCCAAGCTGAGATGTCGCTAATGCTCTGACAGACAGTGAACTTAGCGCGCCGCTGGTAGACGACTCACCAGATGAGGCTGTTGTTGCTAACACCAACAGGAACAGTTAAGCTGATTTTAAGCTCAGCCTTGTAATGTAAAATGTAGAGTTGACTAGCAGTGCCTAGAAAACTCTACAGAAAAGGTGTTCACAGCGAGGTGAAGAGCGTAAGAACTGAGAGTCAACCGTGGTATAGGCAGGGCTACACATACACCACAGGTTTGACTGCCTTTACAGTGTGAATAAAGGTGGCTTCAGCCTGGACACGAGAGGGCGTGATCCCATACGTTATGTGTTGTACGAAGTGAATCGACTGAAGGGGAACAATTTCCAATCAGCATTACCAGTGTGCTTGATGCACAGCATTGCACATACACCTTCTGATAATACAGTTTTATTAAAAGTCAGCAGAAAAACTAAATATAATTAATTTTTTGTTGTAAGTTTCTTTAAAAAGGTCAATGTAATAAACTTAAAATAAATACCTTATAGTCCAAAAAATATGCTACTAATCCAAAAAATCAAATTATCAGTGGCATACAAGAGACATTTACAGTAGGGAACCAATGAGGAACCTTTACAGTAGGAAACATTACAGCAGTGGTCAGGGGGTTGATGTAGTAAAGATTGAAGTAAAGTAATACAGAGTGAGACACAAAGTATGCTAAACACACATATTCCCACAGTCTTAATATAGTCACAACTCACATGTTAGCCTCTACTCCTCTCGCTGATTCTTTGAGAGAATTTACTCATTAATAAATTTTTGTTCTCATCTTCCACCTGTGTGTGTGCATGCACAGATGTGTTTGTGTGATGTAATTTCTTGCTTAGTGTTTACTATTTGACATATTTTTAATTGTTTTTGTTTCACAGTTTGTGAAATTTGCAAACATCGAGGAGGACACACCTTCCTATCATCGACGTTATGACTTCTTTGTGTCCCAGTTCAGCGCCATGTGCCACTCCACACATGAGGACTCGGAGACTCGTACCAGGTGTGTGTGTATTAGAGATAGGGAAAACATTGATTCAGTTTTGACCGCGATTCTTTTGCGTGCCGGTTCATGTATCGCCACACTTACTCAAAAATGAAAGTTTGAATCATTTATTAAATTCATAATAGAGATGCCCCTCCCGAGCAGTGACTGGACCTGGCTGGTTTTCATGACTGATCAGCCTTGGACTTAACCAACTCTGTCCCGAGTGCACAGGCTTCTGAGTGGTTCAACAGAAACACATTTTTATGGCATTACATTATCATAAGTTGCATGCATTTAAAAGCCTCTGCCTTTTTCTCCAAAGTCTGTAAGCAAATTAGTCTTAAAAACCAATGTATGTTGGAAGCAGCGCATGTCCAAGTTAGAAGCCGTGGCACCCACTCACATGCTCACAACTGATCAACACATGCTCAGGTCTTGAGTGCTGAAGGCATTTGAGGTGGTAAAACATCTCTGTTAGATTTTCCTGCAGGTAGTACATGTGAAGCTCAGTAGAAGTGGAGCTTTTAGTTTCATTAAATGCTGCACTTGGTTTTAAGTGAGAAAACCTATAAGGAACAGGCTACATTTTATTACTCATGTTCAATTCAATTTTGAAGCTGTTGAATAAAACTAGGGTATAAAGCTATGTTATGACAATGTTTTTTAAAAGGTTTTAGTTTTTAAAATGGTAACAAAATCGTAAAATTTTAATATTGAATCAGGATATTTATAAAATCATAATTCAGAATTGCAGTATTAATCACATCAGCACTTGGGTAACATGATAATATCGTATAATCGATAATAACGGTGGTGTTTGGTTATTCGCCTTCTTGGTGTGTAAGGTTTGATACTCATTTAATTACTTCTAGCATAATTAAAAAATTGTTGAAGTTCTGATTAAGTTCTTTACCAGGAATCAGGAGGTTTGGGAGCACAAGAGCAAACCATTTACATTTAGGCATTTGGCAGACGCCCTTATCCAGAGCGACTTAAATTTTTATGTCATTATAAATCTGAGCAGTTGAGTGTTAGGGGCCTTGCTCAACATGTATATATGTAAATATATATATATGTATTTAGTATTTGAAATATTTATACAAGTTTTTCTTTTTCTGAAGTTTGTATAAATTTTTGGGCTGACTCTGTGTGTCTTATACATAATTTGTGTGTGTGTAGGATCCGTGTAGCTGGTATCAGAGGGCTGCAGGGTGTCGTAAGGAAGACGGTGAATGATGAATTGCAGGCAATCATCTGGGAGCCTCAGCACATGGACAAACTTATTCCCTCCATGCTTTTCAACATGCAGGACAATGATGACTTGGATAGGTACGTGTGCACAAGCGTGCACCCGCAAACATAAATAAATTAAAGAAGTATGTATTGTGTATGTATTTTTTACTTTCACGTTTTGTGATCAGATATGAAGCTCATTGGATAAAAACAAAGGCCACTTTGAATAACATGGGTGTGAATCGAGTGCTTATGCTATCCAGGGGTCACTGTGATTTAAAATGTTTATACGCTGCTCGGCCAAGAAAAAGTCACACATTTTGTTGAACCAACTTTTTCCAGTTTCCAGTCAAATAAATTGAAACGCTAGTTACAACGCCTTCCACAATTATTGCCACCCATGTTTAAGATGTGTTCTTAGGCTTCTCAAAAAAAATTTCTTTTTTTAATTGCAGAAGCTTAATCTCACACTGATTATAAAAATTTTTTTTTAAATAAAATAATCTGTTCCACAATTATTGGCAACCCTAACAATTCTGATAAAATAAATGTAATTGAAGCATTTTTGTCATTTTTATTGTAGTTTTTAAAGTTGATCAGAGTAGCTAGAAACATCAATTAATAATTCACGACTTCCTGTTTCCTTGTGCACAGGGAGAATTATATGTTGTCTATGCTGGTTTAATTGTTTTGATCACCACTGTATATAGAGTATTTCTACATTATCTGATCTCTTGGGGTTTTCACTCGCAATAGTCACTAGGGTTAACTCAGAATGTTGCATCAAATGGGAAAAAAAAACACTTTTGAGTGGCAATCCTGTTTATTGAGATTCCTAGTTGGTGAGAAAGGGGCACTGGAGAATGGCCAGAATGGTTCAAGCTGACAGAAAGGCTACGGTAACTCAGATAATCACTCTGTACAACTGGGATGAGCAGAAAAGCATCATAGAAAGCTCAACATCTCGAGTCTAAAAGTGGTGGACTACAACAGCAGGTGACCATGTCAAGTTCCACTTCTGTCAGCCATGCACAGAAGGTTGAGGCTGCATTGTGAACTAGCTCGCCACAACTGGACAGTTGAAGACAGGAGAAATGTGACCTGCTCTAATTACACTCTATTTTTGCTAAGAGACACAGATGGTAGTGTCAGAATTTGGCACAAACAGCATGAGTCTATGTTCCCAACCTGTCTTGTGTCAACATGCCAGGCTGGCAGAGGTGGTGTAATGGTGTTGGGAATGTTTTCATGTGCTGGAATGCCACAAACTATTTCAGTACTGTTGCTTGACCATGTGCATTCCTTCACAGAGATCCTTTTGCCACCATCTGATGGCTACCTTCAGCATAAATACATCGTGCCATAAAGCATAACTAGTTTCATTAACATAACAATGAGTTCAGTAAACTTCAATGAGTTCAACAATGAGTTCAGCCTTCCAAATCACCCGATCTGAATCCAGTAGAGCACCTTTGGGATGAACGGTAGAACGGGAGATTCACAGCATGAAAGTGCACTTCTGCAAATCTGCAGGCATTGCCTGATGTACTCAGTTCAACATGGGCCAGAAAATCTATTAAATGTAAAACATCTAGCTGGAATCTTGGTGTGCGTATTTAACCAAGTTTCAAGTGAAATTTAAAAGCATGAAATCATACTTTTTGTCATAGCATGTTTAATGCTCCTCTAGGGCTGGGCGATATAACCAATATCTTCTATCACAGTAGAAGCAATTTTCTACCTCGATAACGATATATATCACAATATAGCAATTTGTATCTGAAAATGCAT
>JAQMYK010000018.1:9386553-9397871 GCA_030014345.1 Clarias buthupogon | reverse complement strand
ATTAAAAATCTGTATCCATCAGCACTTGAAGTTTAAAATTCAGTTGAGGTTGACAATGATGTAGAACTGACATTGGCACTCAATACGGCCTCATTTGAACGTCCAGCAAGTCCAGCTGCAGCTAAATGTTGTTGACGACCAACACTCATACTGTATGTAACACTGGTACCAGCAGTGGTACTGGCAGCATTTTCTATACAATTTCTCAAATGAAACCATAGAATTAGTCTGTCTGGCCTTCCAGACCTAGGGTGATCAGCAGTGCAACCAGTTGCTCAGAATCAGTTCCATAGCCTGGGAATGGTATTCCTGGAAACTCCAATCTGTCTAAAGTTAAAGCATTATGATGGCCATCTCTCGGCTAGCACTGTCTCAAATCCTGTGAGTTCTTGTCACATGGTGTGTGTGTGTATGGAAATGTTTTTCCTTTCGCTATGAAAAATAGCTGTCATTTTTGCTGTCATTTTTTTTTACGATGCAAATTCATCAAATGTTTACCTGGTCTCAGATCAGTTATTGAGGATTTAATGTCTTTTTGCAACTTTCCTGGAGTTTCTAACTTGGTTTTAAATGTTAACATTAGTGCTTTTTGATGGCAGCAGGTTTTAAGACATACCGAGTATGTCAGTGTGTTTAACCCTGCTGTACATGACATTGCTAAATATTTCACAGTTTTACTTTCACATAAAGTATGCAGGCAGGTGGGTGAACAATGTTGTTTGCATTGCACTATTTTTTAAAGGGCATTCAAAGCCATGCATCAAGTATAAACTAGCCATGTGGAGAAAAACGAGAAGAATTCAGTTAATAATCCCTTCAGTGCACTCATGGAGCTGGTAGCAGAATTTTATGCCAGCTCCAGTAAGCAGATGCCTTCTGCCTGGCATTTCCAGGAATTTCTTAATTTAGCGTTATAATTTTAGGACCCTAGAGTGATCTCTTTAGGGTTTTAAAATGTACTAGTCTCTGCAAAAAAAGGTCTTATGGAGTTAGATAATGTTTCAGCAATTCAATATCTGTAAATGAGATGCTTTGAGATGGCATTTTAAAAATTTCAGGATGTTTATAACCAGAGAGAGAATGTTAAAATAAAGGATGCTTGCACTTACCTATTTATATATTTTATTCAGACAGTGAGACAGCAACGTCATTGCTAAAGCTCTTGACCAATCTCTTAACCAAATTACAGCTCCGTATATAGAGCTGTCAATAGAATCTTTTCAATCTCCTGCTCTTGCAGCTTCACACGGCAATGTAACATATTCAGAGGAAAGAGCTATCTATCCTCTTCTGCATGCATGCATTCACAGATGCCTATAATTGTCTAGTGTTGCTGTGATTGACATGGGAGAGAGAGCAGTTTCCTCTACTCAGAGAGCATGGCCAATTTTGCTGTCTTAGTAAGCCTATGGCTTTCACATTTGATCTCCTGACAATAGGATGCTGATATAGAGAATAACAGCACTGGGACGTTTCATCTGTATGTACCACTCCGCTGGTGTTCTACGGATTGTTAACCCCTGATCATTACTGGGTGTGTGGAACAAGGTAATATACACCCTACATAGCCATTCCATTTTACACTATTTGGGACTCAACCCCTGAAGCGTTAGTTAGCTGAGGCTAAAAGTTAAACCGTAATAAGTGGAAATTCAATTCAATTCATTTAAATTTTATTTATATAGCGCTTTTAACAATGGTCATTCTCTCAAAGCAGCTTCACAAAATGAAAAGAAAATTTATGCAAGTGTGTATGAGTGAAAAAAAATGTGTTTGTCCCTGATGAGCAAGCCGAGGGTGGGGGCCCATCCTCATTTGGGTGATAACGGATAACAGACATTATATAATAACAGATATTATAAATATAAAGTGAAACTTGCATGGTTTACAGGTTTACTTCTTTCACTTCTGTTAATTAAACTGTTTAATTAATTTAACTGTTACTTAAACTCTCAGTCACCAGCTCAACACTTGTTCCACCAGTCATCGAAAGGATATGTGTTAGTGCTAACACATGAATAACAAATAAATAAATGTTATTGGTGAAACTGTTAAACTATAAAAGCAATATCACACCCAAGGTCATGCAGTTATGCTGTAATCATAGCTGTGCTGATATTGCATACAGCAGCACTTCCTTGCGTGATATTGCTTATTTAAAGTAGCTACTAACATTCCTTCAGCAGTCTCTTATATTTTCTTTGTTTGTAAGTGAATAAGTAATATTTTTTAAGTTTTTCATGAAACAGAAAAGGTAAAATTTTTGTTATTTGTTAATTAACACATTTTGTTTCTACTTTAAGCCCAATGTATGAGTTGTTACTATAGAAATGATAACCTCTTGAAATGAGCACAGCAATATAAATCATATTTTCTGGAAAAGGTGATCGTAATACAGTACTGTATGGCCCAGTTGGTTGACTGCCTACCGCTGGTAACTGACAAAATCACTTCACACCCCCTAATCCGCCGTTTTCGCCTGGAGAGAGAGTTGTCTCGCTTTGGCTTTTACACCTTGTAGCTATAAATGAAGCTTGATCACACTCAAATGTGGTATTGTTTGCTGCTAACCAACTTGTATCTAATTGCAGTGAGCATGTCAACATGATGTTCTACAAACCGTGAACAAAGCGCAAAAACGCTCTTAACTTCACTTTACTTACGAATTGTAAGTCTCAGATATTGTATAATTAATAAGGCTCATCTCGTACAAGAGCCGTCCACACATTAACTCAACAGCAGACACATTGTATTCACTGCTGTGTTAATATATAGCCTATTAGCAGTTGTGTGACCCAAAAGACGCTGCTTCCATCAGGGATTTTTAGCACCAGGATCTGATAGATAATTCCAAAGCTAATGTGCTCTATTTGTGCTGTCAAGGCTTGCTAATGAGATGCTTTTGTCTCTGCTTAGTTATCGGCCAATTAGAAGCAAGCTGGATGACTGAGAAGCGAATATCAAAGCATCACATTCAGCCTTTCTGGCACGTTCCACACATCTCCTTTTGAACGAATTCTGTAATGTCACACACACCTTCTTTTGAATAAATTAAACTATGAGTATTGTTTGTGCCTTTCTGTTTATATGGTAATTCGCGTGCTGGTTAGTTAACATCTTTACGGTAGGGTGCGGATGTGAACAGCTTGTTCACATCAAGCGTTTGAGCTTTTGTGTTATTGCGCGTGTGTGTGTCAAGAGGAAGGTTTTTGAAGTGCACAGAAAGAAGAGGGGTTTAATCTTTGGGGGACAGATCTGTATCTTTGATAGGAAATAAAGGTGATGGGAGAGAGAGAGAGAGAGAGAGAGAGACGGAGGTTTGGAAGGAAGGATTGGGGAGGCTTTCTTCCAGGCATTCTAAAAATAGCGCAGATTGGGGGCAGATTGACGTCACCATGGCGACTAAAGGCAGACAAGGGAGGAAAAAGAGAGGATGATGGAAGGAAAAGAGTAAAGTGGGAAAAGCAATTGGAAGGATATTTACAAGATTTTTACAAAAGCAGGTAATATCAATATGAGGCAAGCAAGCAGCGAATTAGAATTCTCATTTTGTTCCTATGTAGCTTTAGTGTGTTATATATGTGTCTGTGTGGGGAGGGATGCTTATTAATTGTTAATTGTTCTATTAAAAGGTGCAATAGGTTTTATTCTGTTATTTCTGGCTAGAACCTGAACAGAACTGGTGACGCAATTTTCATTCCCTCTGTTCACCACCACAATGGATTGGAAGCCTTCAAGATGTGATTGAAGTTATAAATGGAAAGTTTAACAAAAATATCTCATTAACCATTTTTACGGCAGCCATTTTTAGTCTTTTTATTTCACAGACTGAAAAGTAATTGGATCATTGACTTAGAAGCAGTTTAATGGTCAGTTATGATCCATGTTATTTCATGACAGCTTAAGGAGATTAAAGGTCTGGAGTTGATGGCAAGTGTTGAATTTCATTTGGTAGCGGTTCATAGGAACTTTTAATATGCAGTCCAAAGAGATGTTCATGCAAGTGAAGGCAGCTATCATTAGGCTGGACAAAAACATAGAGACAGCATAAACTGTGGCCAAAGTGGCCAAATCAACAGTTTGTTACATTTTTAAAAGCAAACCAAATGGTCTAATAAAACGACAGAGGACATTTAAAGTGGATGATTACCAAATTCTTTCTTTAGTTAAAGAAAAACCCATTTACAGCATCTAGTCAAGTCAAGAAGACTCCGGAGGCAATTTTATGGCATTGGGATGTACGGCTGCCAATGGAACTGGGCCACTGATGTTTATTGATGATGTGAGTGATGATAAAAGTAACAGAATGAGTTCTGAAATTTGTATAGCTGTACCTTCTGCTGAGATTCAGTGAAATGCTGCAGAACTGGTAGGACTGCACAGTACAGATGGATAATAAATCCGAAGTGTACTGAAGCAACCAAAGATCTGCTTTAGGGAAAGAAATAGTGTTTTTTAGTTAGTCACCTGACTTAACCCTGTTACCATAATGCACTTGTCCCAGCGTTTCACTGGTACTTGGATATCGTCAATGTATAAAATTTTCTCAGTGTGCCAACACCATTATTGGACTGCCTGCTTCACGTCTGAAATGCTGGCCTCCCAGGAACTCCTTTAATGGCCCAAACATGTGGATTGAGGTCAGGACTGTGTGAGTTTCTGTATTGTGCACAAAGTGTTCATGAATGATTGTGTGTACAGTTCCCACAGACAGACCCGCCTCTTCTGCAAATTGACTTCTTTAAAACAGTGCTTATGTCTTCTGTGAATGTCAGTCAATTTTACACTTAGATTCACAAGAAATTCGATCCCAAGTCCCTGTTTCAGTTTGAATGCCCCTTGTACGTACGTGCATGAAAAACAGATTTAATTTTTGCAGAATGGTGGGATGAGACAAGTATACAGAGCAAAATACAGGGCCCATGAGCCAAAGCACGCACCATCATAACATCCAAGTAACATCCTCATGAATGGCAGGACCCACAGTTTCTACTCTTTTGTCTCCATAGTATCAGTAAGAATTTAAAACCCTTTTAAATAAATTAACTGCTGGTTTGCCAGCTCAATGCTAGTCCTGCCAGTCGCGGAGGTGTATATTTTGGCGTTAACACATGAATAAATGTTGTTTGTGGAACTGTTGTATAAACTGTTGAGGTTGTGCTGTTGTACTGAATATGGGCACGGCTGTGATATATTGTAGTATCTCAGGGTAATTTAATTCCTTCATACATTGTTACACCCAGTTTTTGTGTCCAAGGATGGGAATTTTTAGGGGTCTCAGGGTTAGTCGTTCAACCTGCGTTAACTGCCTGGCCTCCAAACGTGACTAAATACATTGGGTAATCAATAATAAATAAGGATAAATAAAAATTTGTGTTCAGATAAAGTACATTTTATAGTGATTTGATTTAAGCATCAGTTTGGATATTTTACATGCAGATATCTTTGAAGATTCAGTTTTCAACGTTACATACCTTTTTTGGGAATACGTCATGCCATGTCACGTGATTGTGTTTGGTGAGGATTTGGGTGCTTTGTATTCTATTTTATAATATTTTGTATTATTTGCAGTACGGTCGGTTTGGCGTTTTCTGCATACTCTGTGTATTTACAGTAAGCTATTGCGTTGATTGGCTCTGTTGAGTAATGGGTATAGCCATGCACACTTTGAGGACAAAAGCGCTATATTCATCCAAAACAGCGATGACTGTTGTGAAGTAATCTGGCACAAAGCTGCTCATAACTTCTACTTAACATTTTACTTTAATTTATGGCACAGATTTAACTTCAGTTAATACCAAAGGCAAAGTTTCATGAAATTCTGTTCAGCCAGTTTTGTGTGATGCTCTGACAAAATCGTCTGGACAGACTTACAGATATTCAGATATACAGACAGGAGATATACAGACAGCAAATTTTCTGAGACTGGTTTTGGGTATGAAATATAAAGGTATCATTGAAAGAGTGAGTTCTGACCAATGTACAGACAAAACCTTTCTTTTATTTATATAGCTTTAAATTAATAAATCATTTTAGCTTGAGTGGTGCGCTTTATGAAAAATTCAGTGCTTCATAAACCATATGTGCCCGATTCACACATGATACGTAAATGCCATGTTCATAATCATGTTCATGATGATAAATCTTAATCTGACTTAAAGGTCATGTACAAATTGAAAAGCATAATATGTTCCCAGTGTGGCTGTAAAATAAGGAAAGTAAAGGGTTTTATTATTGCAGAGCCAGAGTTAAATATTTAATTTTAATTAATATTTATAGTTAAATATTTAACACACAGTAATTATAAAATTGGTTATTAAAACTACTGATGTTTAAAGAGAGTTGCACAATTAAAATCAATCAATCAATCAATCAATCAATGAAAAGGATTTCGCACAAAACCAACCTGCAGCATAATATAGCTTCATGTGTACATGTAATATAGAATAAAACAAAATTTTATTTATTCTTGTTTTAAACCTAAAAAACTAACGGTAATGACCGCATGACTAAATGTGACACATTTAATATAAATTTTGAAGGAAAGATGAAAAGAAAAATATAAATTAATTGTCCAAATGAGTACTATCAAATATTGTATTAGAAATTATTTATGTGGCAATATGTTAACAAATTACAGTCTCGAGGACCCAGTCTCATTCTATTCACCCAGTTTAACCTGTGTGTGTGTGCGTGCGTGTGTGAGGGACATAGAGACTGACACTCTCTTGTTCTCTCTGTTCCAGGCATTTAGATAATCATCATTTGTGGGATCCAAATGAGTTTGCCGTATCCTGCTTCAGAATCATAATGTACTCCATACAGGTAAGAGAAACACACACGCGCGCACATTGACGTGCAAATTCCTCTCCCCCTCTGTCTCTCTGTTCCACTCCATCTTGTCTTTGATTTTCTTGCCTGGGGATCCCAGATGTTCAGCTTCTCTCATTAAAGATGAGAGGCGATCAATTCACATCTGTAAGTGATGTTTGAAGGATTTGAAGGTGTTTTCTCGAGTGTTTGTGGATGAAGGTAACGAGCATATCGTGTATGAGTGTGAAGGAGATTTATGCAGGAATGGTCAGTATTAATGGATGATACTGTAATATTAAAGAAACCTGTGTTTGTGTTTTTTTTTAGGCTCAGCATTCTCATCATGTGATCCAGCAGGTTCTGAACCACCTGGACATGCATAGTAAGAATACGCCACGGGTACGAGCAGGTATCGTGCAGGTACTACTGGAGACTGTCGCCATAGCGGCCAAGGGCTCAGTTGGTAAGACGTGTGTGTGTGTGTGCTTTTTCATTGTGGACTTGGTATTGGACCTGAACTTTTGTTTGAAACATTACTTCCTTTTCTGTTTGCAAGTCATTTTCCCTTTGTTCTTCCTGTCACGCTTTCATTGTTCTCTTGTCTTCTGCTTTCTCTGTTTGTCAGTGCTGCAGTCTGAACTGATGATAAATATGATTTACATGTCTCGCCATTTCACTCATTGTGTTCTGTCTCTCACGTGTGTTTCTGTTTGTTCTTGTTTAATCTCACTCTTTTCACGTTTCCCTTTCTGTTTAACCTTTTTCCACCCTCTTTCTCTTAAATGTCTTTTGTCCCACAGGACTTTCTGCGCCTCAAAATCTAAACGTTTACGCATTTCTCAATCCTCCCTGCTTGCCACCTAATCTCTGGTTGGGTAGGTTAAACAGCGAAGAGCCTCCACCAGTAGAGTGTCTTTATCAGGTTGTAACCTTTGTGTTTGTAGTGAGATCTTCCATCTGCTTAAGAAGTATTGATGTACAGTTTAATTAGTTCCTATCCGGTTCTGCCTGGCTGGAATTCTCAATCCGTCTTCATTTGACTTAAAAACAGACAGATGATCAGTTAATGAAAAAAACCTGAGGTAAAGACTGGAGTTAAGTCTTTCAGGAAGGTTTACTGCATCATACAGGTTAACTGACTAATGTCTCATCACGGCTCTGTGTATAAAAAATCTTGAATAGTTCAGTTACACTTTTTACATGAGATTTTTATGACGAGATATTGGGTTCAATATTGGGGAATAGACAGGAGCAGGAGCTTCGGTCACAAATATTTCTGAACTGGTTAGTGTTTGAACAGAACAGTGATTAAACCTGCTGTAATGTCAGAGATTAGATATGCATTAGATGAAGCAGAACTCTATTAATGGAGGTGCAAACTGGGTCAGTCTTTTTCATTTAAAGGTACAGTTTAATCAGAGTGAGCAGAAATATGAGACTTTGATATGTTTTCATTAAAACAAATATGGCATTTGGCATACAGTATACCAACAGTATCTTTCCTGATGCATTATATAACAGAGATAGATAGAATGGTACAGTATATGATCCTATAATGTATGTTTTTATAGCTTGTTATTTCAAAGATTTCTTAAAATTCAAAGACATTAAGGTTACTGACATTTAACACTTCCATTTAATGTATGCATTTTCAAACCTGCAGCCATGTAATGTACATGGAACAGTCGTTTTTACCAGAGCATTACGGCTGATATTTGAATGTTAAGACAATGCTAAAGACATTTCAATATGTCACATATATGTATATGTAACATATTTCATGCAATTATTCATGATTCCAGTCAGCAGCACCGTCAAGGCACTAACACACATTTTTAAACTTGTCATTTTGTTAATATTTTGTATCTTATTAGTTGTTCATACTTCAAATTATATCCCAAGAAAATGCAGTAGTTTAAGCTTATGATTTTTAGCATTTTATGTATAAAATCTTCTGTCATTTCCTGTCTCAGAGTCTCAGAGCTCCTCCAAGGTGTGTGAGTTAATGCTCAAGCTGAAATAACCCTTATAATACATTTTCTATACCTCAGATGTTCTGTTTCACTCCTCTCCTGACCACACTGAGTAAGGCATCTGAATGTCTAAAATGATTAGAAAGTGAATTTTGCATGATGGGTTCCCTTTAGTGTGGAGTCTACAGTCATCAGTTTTGCTCAATTTTTTTTCTTTGCTAGTTTCATTTTGAGAACACTGAAAGTAATAGCCTTCTGTGATGATGTCTGATTATTTAATCAGACAGAAAACAATCTTCTCTTCACGTCTGCCAAATTTCATGTGACTGGGAATTCTGTTCATAGAAACGTTATTACTTAAACTGGCTTCCCAGATAAGAAGTTTTAATTAGAAAGTATTCTATTTTTCAGGTAATTGAAAAATTATGACGTTAGAATTTAACCAAATTGCTTTGCAGACCGAACAACAAATTAAACAGTAATGAACAAAATCTGAGGCATGTGGCAGCATCCCTATCTGACATGCACATGGCCGGATTGTGCATTTATGTGAAACTTATGGAAAAAAAGTAGTAGCATTACAGGATGTGTTCAGGATGTGCGTAAAACCTCTATTACAAAGTTGGATTTGTGGACGAGAGCATGTTTGGTAAACACCAAGAGAACAGAACGATCCCGAATTCTACCTTTAGGCTGAGGCGGACCAGTGGATCTGTACTGCTGCAAGAGACATTTAGCTGTCATTCTTTGGGGCCTTTTGTGTCCTCAGACGGAAGTGACACATCAGTGATGAAATTTATGGGTAATATTAAATCTTTTCATTTTGCTACGATTTTTGGCTGTGAAAGTTTGACAGTATGCAGACTGGTCTTGGACCTTTTTAATAATTCCCTAAACTACAAATACACAATTTGTGTTGAAATGTCTTGTCATGTGATGATGCATCTGTTTGTGTCATCCACAAACATCAGTTGCACATTACAGAAACTCACCTGGGAGTTATTGCCAAATTTCCCGTACAGTCCTGACCCCATTTCCAAATGTTTGGGTCATTAAAGGAGTTCCAGGCATCTGATCATGGCTCCAGCATACTGAGAAAACTCTGCCTTGATGGTATCCGAGCACTAGTGAAATGCTGGGATAAGTGCATTAGTGTAGATATATAAAGGTATTGTTTTACCTTCATAAATGTGCTCTGTTATTCTGCAGTTCTGGTTTGGCATAAACGCCCTTCAAATATATGCTGGTTTATAAATCTTATCAGTTAAATCATATACAGTACATGTTTCATCGTTTATGTAGTTAGAACAAAGCCGACTCATCCGTCATCAAGCCCAAGGACTTCTTTTTTTTTGTTGTTTATGAAGTTGTATTTCTCTGGGAAATCAAGTTTTTTTTTTTTTTTTTTTTTTTTTTTACTTTTCTATCCCTATAACAAGAAGACCTGTTATGCAAAAAGAAATTTACACAAACTGTTCCGGAACATAAAACAAAAAAAACAAACAAAAAAACATTGCAGTGAATGACTATTCCTTATGGCATGGAACAGCCTTAGTCATGGATCATTATGTTTATCTCACATCTTTCTGTATTTCCCGGTGTTTATCACGTTATAAATAAGTGGCTGTCACTCAGATGTCAGTCTCGTCAAATTCTCATTGTCTCCGTCGATCAACTGCACATGCCGTGTAAAAAGAAAGACACGAGTCAGACAACGCAAGCTGTGTTACACACTTAACAGCCAAACAATAGACAAGTGAATAGACAAACAGATAAATTATTAAATAAACTCTAAAGCATGCTCAAAAAAAGGATACAGAAAATGCATACAGGTACAATATAAAAAAGAAATCGATGATGTGAATCATATCGAAGTTTACCATTTACTTTTTTTTCTTTGTTTTCATATAGTAATATACTGTATTATATAAATTAGAAAGAAAGGAAGAAATGAATGTCAGACCTGGATGTCAGAAATGATGGCACTTTACATTTTGCTTTTGGCTGAAGAGCTCAACGACCTGCTGTGCAGCTGCCACTTGTCTCCCCCTAGCTGTGCTGCATAGTGACTACACATCTGCTTCATTCATGTGTTTATTTCCTTATAGCCTGGTGCCAATTATGTGTGAATTCTTGTTTGTTTCCTTCCACGTTCGAAAGTTTATGTATAATATATGCCTAATTGTGTTTGTGTGCATGTATGTGTGTCTGTGTGTTCTCAAAGGCCCGACAGTGTTAGAGGTTTTTAACACCTTGCTCAAGCACCTCCGTATGAGCGTCGATTTCGAGCTGGGTGACAGTTCTCGCAGGAACTCTGGAACAAGTGTCTCTTCCAGTCGTGGCAAGGAAAACGAGGAGCGTATCGTCCAGAATGCCATTATTCAGACTATTGGTCAGTTGAACTCAAACACCATAAATTTTACTTTCAGCAGCAGCAGGTCAAAAGTTTGGCTAATTCATAAGCAGTGCATTGTTAGCTTTTTATTAATAATTCATCAGGTGACCTACTAATTAATAACACGCACATATCTA
>JAQMYK010000018.1:9357496-9386453 GCA_030014345.1 Clarias buthupogon | reverse complement strand
ATAGATAGATAGATAGATAGATAGATACTGTGTGTGTGTGTTTGTGTATATGTTATTATATAATTTTTTAATTTATAACTAAAATTTATACTTTAGCACTTACATACTTTTATGATTGCCTTTTTTATTATTATATGCATTGCATGTGCGCGTGTGCACAGGGTTCTTTGGAGGAAATCTACCAGATTATCAGCGTGCTGAAGTTATGATGTTTGTTATGGGGAAGGTTCCAGTATATGGGACACCTTGTCATTCTCTGGACACCGAAAAAATTGGGTAAGAGATCCTGTCTTCTTTTACTTGTGTCTTCTTTTACTTCTTGACACTCTTTACTCTGAAAATGTTAAAAATTAAATCTTCACATCATGTTTGTGTGTGCTCCACTACAAATTCGAGCCTTGTTGCTTTGTTTCTGTGTTTCACCTGACATCTCTTTCAGGCCCCAGGGAACTAAGAGGATTCAGACGATGCTCCTCAGTTCTCTTATTATGGTAAGTGTGGTACATAATCTCTGCAAACTGTTATGTCTGTTTGTGTGTGTGTGTGTCCTTGCATGTGTGCATGTCTGAATTGGGAGGTTGGACAGGACAAGCAAATGAGACGCAGGTGTGGCCTGTTGGCATTGCCTCACTGACATTATAGCCACCCGCTGTGCTCGTGTCTTTGTGTATGAGTATGTGTATGTGATTTTGAGAGTATGATAGATTGAGAGAGAGAGAGAGAGATTTTGAAAGCAAGCACACAGCTGCAGCTGGGTCTCATAATGAATGGCAAAAAGCTGTCAGTCACCCAATTAAGCCGACAGAATGGCCGTTGGTGTTTGTGTGCCTGAGACAGAAAGTGAAAAGGAAAGAAAACAAGTCTTTGCGATTTTGTGAATTGTTCAAGAGCTTCTTTTTTTTCCCAGTAGTTCCAGTTCTATTTTAGCGTCCATTCTCCAAGACCTTACCACTAAGGCCATGATTTAGCCTTGCCGTTGCCATGGATACAAAACGCGTTAATTGTTCTCTGGCAAAAAGGGCTCATTTGCATATTTCCTCATGGTGATTAGTATGGAATGATCGAGCTTTCACTTCCGTATTGATACATAATTATCTATGTATATTCTCTCACTTGTGCATTACTGAATGACTCACATTGAATGTTGAAGGAATAAGGTGTGTGTTTTTAAAAAAAAAATTTTTTTTTATAAATAATTATTTCATTTTCTATCTGATTAAGGCATCATGTTTTGTGTTTGTGTATCTAGGTGACGTCTGGTTTCAAGTGTAAAACGATGAGTGCGGGTTTACCGCCTGCTTTCCTGGAGCCCCTCTGCTCCATCTCTCTGATGGAAGACAGCGAGCTGCGGCAGCTGGTCCTTGAGATCCTACACAACATCATCGATCGCCATGACAACAGGGCCAAACTCCGTGGCATCCGGTGGGTTTCTCAGTTCATTCACATTTTTTCATGTCTGTCTATGTGTGATTTTGTTTGAGAATGTATTGCAGGTGTGTTATAGTAATTGTGTCTTCTCTTCTCAGAATAATTCCCAATGTTGCAGCTCTGAAAATAAAGCGGGAGAAGATCTCCAAACAAGATGTAATGTTTATGAAAAAGGTACTAGTCCTGAATTGCAAATTTTACCATGATTGGTCAGTGAAAACTGAGATCAAGTGATCAAACTATGTAGCCACAAAATGGGAGAATGATTATGATAAACTGATAATGATGTGAAATATACAAAACAATGATGCTCTGGTTTAATTTGATTCATGTTTATACTACAATACTGCACAAGAAATGCTGTAAAGCAAGGATGCCTTTGAATAAACCTGTAAACCGCAGTGAACAGCAGTTAACAAAATAACGTCAGTTATCTGGTGTGGCAAACACTTTAGTCTCAGGTACAATTTGTGCAGTTTTATAAGGAAGTTTGCAAGTTTTACTGAGTATCCTGCAGTTTGTACTAAAAACACAGGGTGCCTAAGACTTTTGCACAGTAATGAATATGTAGAGTGCAAATAGACCATATACAGTACATTTAATAACAGCACAAAGCAAGATTAATAATTAGATCCAATGACCAATACAGTGCTCAAAGCTGTATATAAAGATGCATGTGCTTCCAGACGAGTGTCCTTGTGTTCCTGACTGTCTTTGATGTTAATGCATGTTGTGACTGAGTAAAATCAGGACAGATGCTGCTGGAGGAGACATTTTACAGTCTGATGGCCACCCAAACAAAATTGCATAAATAACACTTCCTTGCACACTGCCACAGAAAAAGATCAGTAACTTCAGAGTAATAGATTGGAGTTAATGGGTAGCATGAAGCCTGATGGCTGTATACTTTTTTTAAAGCCAGTATTCAGGCCATTATGAGATTGTCTAGCTCATTCAGCAGGAATCTGAGATCTTATGAGCTGTTACCCTTTCATTAGACTGCCGGCATTAAGGAATACTTGAATACAAGGAAGAGAGAAAAGAAATAGTGCAGTACACGATCTTACATGTTAAAATGCCTGAGACGTCCGAGCTTTCAGGTTGCACTAACAGTTTAAGTCTGGTTTAAGGTTTGTACCTCCACTTCTTAGATACCGAGACATTGCGCGCGCGTGTGTGTGTGTGGTCTGAATGACCAATCAAAGATGGAAGGTAAGTCTCATTGGAGGGTGGTGGTGGGGGTACTGGGGTATGTCTTTAGCATCCAGTCTAATGGCAGCTGGAAAGAAGCTGTTGGTGAATCTAGATCTGTTTTTGCTGATGCTGAGGCTTTTCAGGTTGTTTCTCCGCCTAAACAAAAAACGTCTGCTAGCTGAATAGTGTTTAGGACTCTGAGTGACACTTCTTCGGGCTCTCCTGACGACCGTGGAATTACCACCTGGAAGGGTGATCAGAGGACTTTGGGCTGTAGAGGTTTCGTGGTTCTGGGAGTCAAACCAGGCATAGAACATATTATGCTCTTTTGTAAGGTGAGAGCCTGGATTACAGTACAAGGGTTAGTGATATTTGTAATTGGTCATAGCTTGAGTTCCGTGCCACATGTGGGTATTGTTGCCAAGGCAAAACGTTTCCAGTTTTTGTGTGTAGGCACATTTGACTCCTTTGATAGACTTCTGCAGACTGTACCGGTCCATTGTGTACTGTAGTTCATCTCCTGACCTGCCTGCAGCATTTTATTCCTGGATTTTGCTGTGTATATCTGGTGTGAACCACTGCTTTTGTTTCAGGGATGCACAAATGTCTTGATGTAAATACATGCAGAGGTGCACCAGCTGATATAGTTGCTAACTGTTTTTGTGTATGTGTGTGTCAGCTTCCTTAAACAAAATTATGTTTGAGGACTACAGTAGATGTTTCATATTGCTATAACACTGATCTAATATGGTTTTTCCTTTAGTTAGAAAGGTGAAAAGGTGACAAACTGCTAATGTTTCAGTATCAATGCTTTGATAATTGCAGTGGTTAAAATCTCTATAACAATAGGAATATCGTGTTATCTGGAGTTTTCATGTCTGCTAATCATGTTTTAGAGTTCCCTTAGTGCCTCATCCTCATTAACAGGGAGGATGTAAACAATATTGGGTTTAAAGGAGCATTAGTCTGTCCTGACTGCCAGGTGCTGTAGGAGGGGTTCAGTTCCTCCCTTTTTTCCATGATTTCTCTTCGGGTGCCGGTGTTAGCTGAGCTTGAGGCTGCAGCCTTGCTCACTGCTATTTTGAAGCAGCTTTGGAAAGGCATTGAGCTCAAGGAGATAAAGGTCCACTCCTGCGGTGAATTCACGTAAATTTAAAAGTGTCTTCCGATTATGCGGAATATGGGCAGAGGCACAATTATAAAAGAGAACCAAGTATGACGAAAAAAGATTGACAAAAAACTTGACTGAGAGAAATCTGTGACATCATGTATCAATGAGTGCCATCTTTACTTTTTCAGCTTCATTGCAAAAGTGTAGGACAATGAACGAGTTATGTAGTACAAAGCGTGGCCTCAATATGCATTTCAAGTCACTTGAAAAAAGATAAAATTCCCTGAGACGTCCCCATCACTTGCCAGATGCAGATCACATACTGTTTTTGTTATGTTAAAAAAATATATACTGATGCCATCTATTGTGTATGTCTTCTTCGGGAAAGATGAGTATTTTATGCTTCAGATGCCATAGAACCCCATAGAGAAGAAAAATACTACTAATTACTGTGATCTGCTAAAGTATGATCAAGGTGCAGAGATGTCCAGCACTAGCCTACTGTAACTATGCACATAATGTCTGTTTTGGCACACTTCCCAGAGTGTGAAGCTATGCTATCTTAAAGAAGTATTCAGCAAATTCCATCAGGTTCTGTTTCCTTTCCTGTGTTCAGCCTTGAAATGTTTTCCCTGACCCAATCAGCTGAGACAAATCTAGGAAAAAGAGAAGCTAACTGAATTAGTCGGAACTGCCAAATCCATTAGAAACACATTTGGTACATTAGCCCAGTCCAAATTCCACCATACTATCAGACAAGTATCACACTCTACTCCATACAGTTTGTCACAAAGTGGAGTCTACATGTACTGTACTTGGCCTACTGTATGTGCTGAAAACTGTGATTCTGACCATTAAATATTTCTTGGATTATCAGTAATAATACATCAGCTATATTATTAAGTCCAGTGGTGTAGAGGCAACATTGCTGCCTCACAGCTTCAGCATCCTGTTTTCCATCCTGAGCTTGGATGGATGACAGTGTGTTTCTCTCCATGTTGTCTTTATCTGTGTGGGTTTCCTAGGGGTTCTCCAGTTTCCTGCCACCTTGCAAACAACATGCCATTAATTGAATTGAAGTGTGTTTTCACATTAGGTATCTGCAATTGTTTCCGAGCACTCCCCAAAATCCGGTTTATTTTGGTCAGTGAGAACGCGATCATTCCGCATTCGGAAACTGTTCGTGGGAACTGTACTGTGAAGCTGTGAAAATTGTCTTCCTTACCTGTAGGGGGCGGTCGTGTTTCAATCTGAAGTATTGTGTGAGTATTGTATTTTCTACTGAAGCAGAAAATGTGTTATCTCTTTAGGCGCCCATTGACAGCAAATGACAGAGCTCATAAACATGTCGAGCTCAAACTGTAAATACTGATATGTATTTATTCTTCATGTATTTATGATGATACTTCTTTGATTGGCCACATCTGTAAAATATTATAAGGACTTTACATAAAGTAGTACAATGGTGAAATGCCCCTGCCAATTTAAGTGAAAGGACATTGGGAACATTGGCATTATTTGAATCAATTTGACTGCTGAAAACCAAATGTGCTAGATTTTATTCAGACACACAATGTAATCAAATAAAATCTATATTTTTGTGTTCTGTTCAATTACTTTGCTGCTACTCTCAACAGTACATACAGTGTGTTAGAGGCAGTAATACAGCCTGGATGAGATGCGAGTACACCACAAGACACTGCACACACATTCACATGCTCATTCACACTTCAGTTCAGAGTCACCAGTTTGCTTAGCAGAATGTTTTCGGGGAGTTGTGGAGAAACTGGAGAACAGTGGAGACAGAGAGAATATGTGAAAATGCAAATAAGCAGTAACTCAAGCTTAGGATTGGACCCCTGACCCTGGAGCTGTTTCACTATGCCAATAACGGTGACCATTCGTATGCTTATGTTAAAGCTAAGATAGAGTGTTTCAAGAACATCGACTATACATACGAAAGGTTAAACTGAAAAGTGAATATCCTCAAATCTGTCTCTTTTGTCTTCTATGACTATTTCCTGTTTAATACCCAACCTTCCCTATTGAATGCAAATTGGATGCAAAAATAACCTACTATCCTGTAAAGCTCAATGTTCCAGACTTTTCAACTTTTGGTCTCAGTAATACTTCTGACCAAGCATAAACAAGGGGCTACATCATCATACAGGTCCAGATTATTTATTTCTGACAAATAGGTACAAATCAGCTCAGAAGGTAATCTTTGTCTCTGTATCTGCCCTTCTCTTGTCTCTGTCTCTGTAGCATGGGCAGCAGTTGTACAGGCATATCTATCTGGGCTGTAAGGAGGAGGACAACATGCAGAAGAATTTTGAGCTTCTCTTCACTGCACTTGCTCTGCTCACTATAGAGCTAGCTAATGAGGATGTGATCATAGACCTCATACGCCTTTCCCTCGCTCTGCAGGTACACACACACACAACCACACAGAGTAATCAGTTCAGTACCTTGTGTACTTAAATGATTTCCTGTCTATATTGGGTTAACTGCTTGTATGACTGGTTACAGGATTTGGCTCTAGATAATGAGGAGAGCATGCCAATGTTTATTCGCTGTGGTATTATGGCACTGATTGCAGCCTACCTAAACTTCCTCAGCCAAATGATCGCCAACCCTGCCTTCTGCCAGCATGTCAGCAAGGTACACACACACACACACATACAAATATGAATGTTCTTACTTTTTAGTATACTAATTTGGTAGTCCAGTTGTACACTAAATCCAAAAACATAATCTTAGCAAGTAATGAGTGTTGCAAAGAGTGGATCTGTTTTTTGTTGTTGTTTTTTTTATTTTATTTTTTTTAATAACAGAACTGTGGCCTATAGGCAGATAGCAACCCCTAAAACCAATAATGCACAATTTGCTATGATTTAAGTAAGAGAGGAAAATGAGGTGTAGGAACAACTCCTTTCAACCATATGGTTTTTGGCTAAAGGTACAGTACATTTCTGAGAGAAACTTGAATATATACAGTAGCAGGTATTTCCCCAACGTCATTTAGTAATATTGTTGCTGCAATGGCTCTAACCATTACCCTTATGTTCTGCAACACCGATACACAACAGTCTCGTGTGAAGCAGGACCCCAAACAACTGTTGTCTTTTCTGACATCATGAAATTAACCGTATTGTTGTTGCATTTATAACAACAGGCACATTTTTTTTCTGTTATTTTTCCTTTTTTTCTTTTGTGCAGCTATCCTCTGATGTGCATTTAATAATGTTGATTAAATTTCAGTTTTTTTTTTTTTAAAGACAGCTGCATGTTTACAACATTTAAAAACTGAATAACTAAATACAGTTTCTTCTGCTGTTAGAAAAAATATAATTTGTTGATCTCCATGGCACTAACAGAATGCCAGAATCACCATTTGTGGATTCTTTTTAAAATGCTCTATCTAATGATATTTCATTGAGTAGTGAAATGCATGAATTTCCTCATGCCATCTCAGGGAGTTTTTCTATTTTACAGTTTTTACCGTCTTTACCGTCGCCCTCAGCTTGCTCATCAAGGACAATCTGATCATTTTGATTCATACACATTTTTCACATTTCATGCAAATTTTCATTGATTGTGTGAAGCTGATTTGCGACAAAGTTTATTGATAATTGTTAAAAACATTATACAAATAAAATTTAATTACTTTCATTTTCCTTATATAATACGAATGAATGCATTTAAATTTTACTGTATGACACTTATAAATGTAACTCTTAAGAAACCATTTAGAAAATTTTTTTTATTGTTGATAAATGAGGGCCGTATGCACAATTATTAAAAATAAAAAAGTCAATTTCAAGTGAAAAAAAGGGATTTGTAGGGATTACATTTTTTTTTTACCCATAGAGTATGTTAAAATAACCTTCACATGTAGGTTTTCTAAGAAGCTTTGAAGCTCAACTGTGGGAGCGCTGGTCATTACCATCTTGCCTGGAGCTCACTCCACCTAAATGTCGGTTAATACATAAATAAAGGGTGGAACGAACAGTGCCCAGCTGTTAGTTGGAACATACCTTTTTACTACAATTACCACTAGCTTAACTTTATCTTAGCTAAAATGTTAAGATGGCCAACGTTAATTTATATACTAATGTTGAACTGAGTCATCCACTATACACATTGTTCCGTTTCAACTCCAACATTTCTTGTAGTAAGTTAAACTACAAAGATTCCGGTTAGCTGCTTACTGTAGGTAAAGTGATGCATGCCACACAGCAGTTTTTACACGTGACTCAAATTGGCCCTAATTATGCATAATTTTTTGGCTTCATAAAATTTTAACTGATCAGTTATGTAAAAATTAACCCCATACAGTTATCATAAATAAGACCAAAACTTTTTGTACCATGCTGCAAACTTTTGGAGCCAGCCCCAGTAGACATTAAGGGAACTGCTAAATTTTGGCACTTCCACAAGGCTTTCATTTTTCATAACCAGTGGTTGCCCCTTGTTTTTGCCTTACTTTCGAGAGACTATTTAAAAAGTGATCCCCATGAGTTAGTAATTTCTCTATTTTTTACTGAACATTTTTAATTATTGTGTTTAATTATTACATTTGTAGGTGATTGAGTTGAGGAATATGGATGCTCCCTACTTGCTACCTGAACATGTGTTTCGAGAGAAATGTGTGTAAGTATGCATTTGGGATGTTTCAGCAAATGTATTACTGTGCTTGGTTGGTTTGTTTTCCCCCCCCAAAAAAAAAAACTTGTTGGAAAGGTTTTCAGGGCATGTGGTCGTGACTACCATCAAGACAAAAAAGTCGCACAAGCTGAGAGTTTTCACTTTCATGTGGGCGAGCAGAGTTATGGAGTCAGCTGTCAGATAAAGCTTGTGGGAGAAAGAACACATTCAATAATATGAACCTGAGTTGCTGCATGGTGCACTGGTCTGGTCAGGGCCGCGGTGGTTTAAAAAGTTTGAGCTGAAGTCTGAAAAATCTTGTGGGCATGTGCAAACAAAATTATAACATTTCTCACTAAGGTTGATTGAGCCACAATTCACACATTCATGCTGAAGGTGGCTGAAGGTGCTTTCTACCTCTCTATTTTTCCCTTGCAGTGCTTTGCAGTGCTTCTACAAGCCACACGGCCTAAACATTGTAGTTTCCAAAAGTATCTGTGATTAGTGTGTGTCTCAAACTGAAAAGTATAGCAGTCTTTTATTCTTCTGGAAATGCTTGTGTATGCCTTTCATGTCAGTTCATACAGTACATAACTTTTGTTTCAGGCTACCTGCGGCTCTGGACCCTGAGGATAGTGGCATATATTTTCAGACAACTGACCTTGCTGATGCCCTTTCTGGACCAGGATACAATGCAGAAAGACTTTCCGTGCCATACATACCACAAGTTACAGGTACACACACAGACACTTACACCCTTACACCTACCTTGATCAGTCATAACATTACCACTGATTATCAATTATATACCAGTAAACTGGGGACATTATCGTAGGCATCCAAGGCTCACATATGCCTGCCTGTAGGGAGCAAAGGCTAGCCTGTATGGTGCAATCCCACAGAATATACACTTGCTGAAAAAGTCAATGCTGCCCATGAGAAAAGCACTGGAACACCCAGTGCATCACACCCTGCTGTGTATGAGGAGGCAAAGAGATTTCAATCCGATTGAGCATCCATGTGATGTGCTGAACAAACAAGTTTGATCCATGGAGGCCTAGTAAATACTGTAGCTTTGTTTAGTAGTTGATAGTATGAGAGTAAAATTATTATAGCCGTGTCATGCTAAAATCGGGGAAAAATTTAACTTTGGTGCCACAGTGACAGCAATTCACTGCTAATGGTATTTAGGAAAGTATGATTTGTGAGAATTATTTAGCTTTTTTTTATTGCTCTTTGTCTAAATAAATATACATTTACCGCTGTAACATCACAGACGATAACAAATCTTTATTTTAAAAAAAATATTTTTTTTGTGTGTGTATCATAGTGCTGTATACAGTAGGGAAGATTCTGAACAGATGCAAAGAAGCATCCAGAGGTACATGTAGGACTATAGCGAGAGAGGTAGTATGTGTATGTGTAGAATTTATACGCTTCGTAGTGCAGTAGCTTGCACAGTCTAAAGCGGCAGTCTCCCTGATCTCAGACTTCCTGTTTCTGTAGTGAAACTGAGTAGTGTCCATTGTTGATGCTTTACACTAAAATATAAGGAAAAACATATTGTAGTGTAATGTGCTGTATAATAGGCTTTTTAAATCTGATGTCCTTTAAATATCATGTCCTAATATCCTTATGGTGCTCTAACTTGGATTGATGAACTGGTGAGTTTTCCTTATAAACAAAGACTTTAGACCATACAATAGTCTAGTTTTTTTTTTATTTTTTTATTTTTATAAATCCATATTGTGTTGTAGTATTATTGTGAAACATCTGCAGAATTGTCTTTCAGGGTTTTTTTTTTTTGTTTTTTTTTTTGATGTGGGACTTTTCTCAAATTTCCTCCTTAATTTAGTCCTATCCAATACCCACCCATCTTGTTAGGGCACTCCCCCCATCAGCAACAGCTACCTACAGTACGAGAGAGGGCGTAGGCTGACAAGTGAAGCTGCCAACCATATCTTTTCCAATTGCCGCCCATACATCGTTAGGGAGCAACATAACACGAAAAGTGCTATCCACCCCTGGCGCTTATGTGAGGTTATGCCCGTGATTGGCCAGTGTTTATTACGATCAGTATGGGAGTGCAAATATACCACCCCTGCCTCCTGAGAGAGCATGACCAACCTACATACGAGCTTCACGATGCCAGATGTCTGAAACATCAACCAGGAATAAAATTTAAGATTTCCAGATGATAGTTTTACCACGTTTAATTTCTTAACATCATTTTGTTTCTGATGTTTTCTGGACGTTTCATGAGTCACTGATTAGTTTGGTTCTTTCTGCACATTTTGTTAATGTTAATGTAATATTAAGGCTGAATCCCAAATCCCTTTGTAAGCCTTAATACTTGGTGTGTGTAACAAGAGATTGTACACGCTAGTGCACTAGCTTTCCACCTTACGCTGTTTGAGATTGAACCTATTCCAATATTCTGAAGTGGAATACGTGGAAAATAAAGTAATTCTTGTAAGTAACTGTACATCACCTTCATGGGATATTCTTCTAACGTTTTGTCTGCATAGTACCAGTTTTAAAACTACTTTCACCCCTGACCCCTGTCAGTCACCAGCTCCAGCAGTCGCGGTTAGTGGGATAACCCAGACGTGGAAGGATTTATTTTGGTGAAGCAAAATAAGTGGTTAAATAAAGAACCAAATATTAATCTGATGATGATAAATGATATTTGCGGGACTGTTATAAAAGCAATATCTCACTCGAGGTCATGCTGTTGTACCAGATACTGTATCAACACAGCTGTGATACCTTTTGCTGATATTCAATACAGCAGCACTCCCTCTCATGTGATATGATCTTAATGACATTTTGACCCACAGATGAAGACCGATTGACTCGGAGGAAGAGTTTTGTGGACACTATCTCTCTCCAGGTGGACATCCTGTCCAACAGCCTTCCTGACCAGGTAATTTAAGAAATTATAATAATTTTAAGACATAACATTCATCATATATTTTGTACAATATTATATATCTCTTACAATACTGATAAAAATTATCTGTCCTGGTTACATAGTGGGGTGTGTTAGAATAGAATAAAAACATTTGTAAAGCTGTCATCAGGAATGTAGGGCTGGACTTATGTGAACTATTAACTGTATATTCGCATCATATGAATGCAATCATTGTAAATTTAAACACTACCATAATAAAACGTATATGCATGTGTTTTATCTAGTCGCAGTTAGCTGAGGAGATCACCTACGAGACTCTGAAGAAGGCCATTGGTAAGAAGTTTCTCAGCTTGTTGTCTCTCTTTGTGTGCATTTATTTAAGCTTAAGTTTAAAGTATGTATTTGTGCATTATTATACTGTTGTGCACTATTTTGTTCTAGACACCACTGGTCTGGAGGAGCAGGAGAGAGAAAAGAGGCGTCAGGTGATGGAGAAGTTCCAGAAAGCTCCATTTGAGGAGATTGCGGCCCACTGCGAGTCAAAGGTACGAAAGGATTTGTAGTTGTGTAAACACAACCAGGATTGACCTGACTTTTAAAAAAGTCTTTCTTAGAGAGAAAAATAGTCTTTGTGATTTATTCCCCAGCTAAATTTTTTTTTTAATAATTAACTTTGTTTACATCACACATTGTAGTGGATAGTTTGTGTGTGAAAATGATTCATGCACCTAGAACCACTCTTTAACAATTTGGATCCTGCATTACGCATGTGCATCCATTTCATTGACACATAACATTGCTGAACCAACTGAAGCAACCTCAGATCATAACACTGCCTCCAGAAGCTCGTACTGTACAGTGACCACTATGCCTGACAAGTGTCAGGAAGTTTATAATCAGAACTGGTCGAAAGTGAAATTATATAAAATAATTTTTAGGATGACAGAATTAAAGTACAGACTACTTTTTTTAAAAAGCAATGTAAATTATATAAACACAATCTCTTTCTGTCTGACGGTGTTTAGGCCAACATGCTGCATGATCGTTTGGCTCAGATCTTTGAGTTGACCATACGGTGAGTTGGTCCTGTTTTATCTAGCAGTTTTCTGACCAAATTCAAATGTTTCTTCCTGACTGTTATAAGATAAGATAAATCTTTATTAATCACAAGGTAAATTCCAGGACTGTTGTGTAAGGAACAAAACATGATAGACCATGCTGGTACAGTATAGGAAAATAATCCTTCCCAAGGTGATGTGATAATTGTTCAAGATTAATTTTTAAACAGAAGCATTATTATCATAATTATTATTATTAAAATCCATCCACTAAAATGAGGAAATTTTAATTATTAAAGTAAATTTAAAAAAAAACATCTAAAAAGTGGATTAATAAATCCACTTGATTTATCGCATAATTGATTTAGATAAAATATTAGAAAGATTTTCCATAATCAAGATATTTTTAGTTGCTGTGTTATAATTTTTTCCCCCACTCTTGTTAGATTTAATGTTGTGGAACAACTATAAAAACTACGTCCTCGCTTCACAAAAGTTTCTCTCTGTTAAAATAGAAATAATATTAAAAAAATTAAAAAAAAACAGAAACCATGGTGTAATAATTAATGATTATTAAAAATGACTCAAGACTCTCTTTATAAATAATGTTTTATAAAATAATGTTATTTTTAAAATCTGTTTATGATGAGGCTTAGATTATGTTGACTGTGCACTATATACTGTAAGCCTCTGCCTGAATAGTACCAGTGCAGAAAAAAATCAACGCCCAGCGGTGCTGTCCTAAAACAAATAAATAAAGAAGTCCATGTTCGTATTGTATGATCTATATTGTCAGCCTTGCGTCATTGTAGTGCCCTAATTGTAAGCTTGCATGTGATTGGTGTTTCTCCCTGTTTGTGTGTCTCCACAGCCCGCCCCCAAGCCCCTCCGGCACAGTGACGGTGACTTCCGGCCATGCCCAGTACCAGTCTGTGCCAGTCTATGAGATGAAGTTTCCTGACCTCTGTGTCTACTGAGCCTGAAACTTACCTGTATCATAGTTTCTCACCTTTGACCTTTACAAGATCAAAACCAATCACTCTTGATTTTAGTTACATAGTTATATCCATGCACCTTTACATGCTAAGCATTCACCTTCAAGCAGACCATCACTGTAAGATTTAACCCTGTCCCTCCAAAAAAAAATTTACTTAATTCCAAGCACTAGTGTCACTTTGTTCTAACCAAACCTAAATTCAGACCAAGAAATCTGATCTGAGCACTGCAGATATCTGCATCCTGTAATGCAATAACCTGTTGTCCCAGTTACTTTCAGCAGCTATGTAATCTTTATCATTATACACTAATTTTATAGAGTATGATGACATGTGTGTGTGTGTGTGTGTGTGTGTGTGTGTGTATTAGCTGCATTGGTCCAGATCTATTTGTCTCTCTGAATCGCAGACTTGAAAAAAAAAATGTTTACATGACTTATTTCTCTGAAATGTGCTTGTGAGACTCGGTACTCCTGTATGGCACAATGTTAGCATGCAGGAATCTCCTCTCTTTGAATGTATGACTGTTTGAGCCTCAGTAGAACATGACTCTCGGGGGTAAATGTTCAGCATAATCCCTGTTCTTACCGCAAGTTGCTTTGAGCACCTCCGATTCATCAGTGTGTGTGAATATGAACTGATATCACAGAGTGAAAAACTTCCAGCATTTGTTCATTTGCCCAAATTCGTAAAACCATTGAGCCAGCTCTTCATTCCCACTTGATAAGAGCTATGAAACATAGCCTGGGTAAATGTTTAAAATGTTCTGAAACATATCCATCAATATTATTTTTATTATATATATATTTTTTTTTCCATAGTGAAAGGGGGATTAGTTGTTTTTTTTGGGTGAAGGTGCCCTTAAGAGTCGCAGAGAAGAGTACAAACTATAATAATTACAGATCCCCAAACACACACACTCGGAATTGCTATTTAGAGCCTCTCATCAAATTCCGAGCTTGTGTAGAATCATTCCGATACATTTGGACCATCAATTTATTTGCACATTTTTGCAGATTGTAGAAAAAAATGCTGAAAGCTTTTAGCTTTAAACTTTTAGAACATTACACTCTTCTATATTCTTATAGAAATACTTACACATATAAACATTAGGATAAAAAGTTCAAAGTACAAAACAAGCTTCGTATTCCTCTAGCTAAGCAAATACATAAGAATAGAATGTTAAAGCTTCAGATGTGACTGTTAAAAGCTTAAATACTATGCTGTAAATCTCTGAAATCTTATGCTGTAAAGATGTATGTACGCCTCAACAGCTTTTAATCCACTGCTGTTATTGCGGATTTTTTTTATTATTTTTTTTTTATTTTTAGAAGATTTAAACCGAATTTGTGGAGTCAGCATTTAATGCTTTCAGTGGTGTTCGAGTACTTTAATAGAGATCGTCTTAAATCTTGCTGTTTTGTTCAATGGATTCGCAGACGAGCCATCTGTGTAAATGAGCAGTGTTATGAAAGCTGTTCTCATACAAACTAAACTGAAAATTAGCCAGGAAAGCTGTTGGCTGAATTCGGAATGCAAAAGGATTCAGGATGGATTTAGCAGTCGAACATAAAAGTACGTTCAGGAAGTGATCACACATTTTACCGTATTCTAATGAATTATGTTTGAAACAATCGACATTGTGATCTTGCCCATGGTTGGACAGATTGAGGAAAAGAATAGATGAGTGAAAAAAATCAGCATGAAGAAAAGTTTAACTTTATGACTGTAAGTTCAACAGTTGGTGTGGTGTTCACGTGAAAGTTGTGTTGCGTAGGATTATGGACAGGATTTTAATGGGACATGGAGTCTCACTGTGACATGAATTTGAATCAGTCCAATTTTTGTTCATGTCTTCAGGTAAATTGTTCTGTGAGTCCCATATTCATACACTTTATTTTTTTATTAAACTTAAATCTTTTATACCATAGTGCTGTTGAATTCTCAAATCTAGTTTGTCATGAGGTGCTGATGAATGGGGTATATTCATGTTCTCATTCCACTAAGTTATGCCTTCTAGAAATAGCTCAGAGGACTTGAATCATTGAAGCCTAATCTTTATTTAGCTGTCCCCAGTGTGGTGACAAATATGTTCTCCTCCATGGTAGAGTCTTAAGGAGTAGTTTATACTTGTACAGAGGAATTCATACTTTCTTGTTAACATGACAAGGGGGTTTTCCTTATTTTTGTCTCATTTAGCCTTTTTAAGGAAAAACAACTTGTCATGGACATTCAACATCATGTTTAATGAAATAATAATGAATGAATCATAATCTAACTAATGAACTAGTAATTGTTTAATTTTATAGGAGTTAAAACACTCAGGTCTTGTATTGTTAAAAAGGATATTCTTTCAGTTTATATGATTGTATTTTGTATATAGTAAACATTCATTCAAAAACTTTTCTGAAGTATTAGGAACTAGAACACAGTTTAGATATTAATATTTCTAGAGTTTATATTTACATTTCAGATTTTGCAGAATGGAACTGTGTGTAATGCATTTATTCTTGCACATTTTTAGAAAAATCATTCCTTCGGTATATTTGTACAAGGTGGGGTTCAAATTAAACCGGGATTATGGATCGTGCAGAATAAGAGAACACATTTGGCAGAGAAAAATTCCCTTTGTTTCTCCATAAATATTCCCCTGCTACACTATTGCACTTGGACCAATGTTTTACTAGTCCAACCTTATACTTATTACAAGAACATGGCTGAGAGTTTATTACCACATCCATGTATAGTCCTGACCTCTCTCCAAGCCATTTCCACATGTTTGGGCCATTTAAGGAATTTTTCACTGGGATAAACACATCAGTGTAACAGGGAGTTATATAGAGAACTAAAAGTAGTTTTTACACCCACAACTCTGTTCTGTTATTGTGCTTAATCAAAAGTCTTGGTTTGACTTGAACACCCATCCTATTTAAGAATTAATTCTAATATTTTACTGAAGGTGTGCTAAAATTTTATTATATATTTAAAAATGTATTTTACACAGAGTTAGTAATTACTGAGAACCTGCATCTAGAATGATGGTGATGCATGAAGAGTGAATATGGGCTTCACAGAAAGTGGTGTGTAGATGGTTTATGATGGAGTAGTGACTCACTGGCCTTCCGTGTGTTGTGGTTCTGCAGAGCATTTTTGTGTTTTCCCTTATTTTATACACACAAATTAAAATGACTCCCCCCCCCGCCTCCCCCCCCTTTATACACACAGTGCCTATTTATCAATCTATCAATCAACTACTTGTATTCCTCTGGATGATATTTTACTTTTCTCACCTTAGTGACACACCCTTGGTCACACACTTGATTACTTGCTAAATGTCAGGTGTGAATATTACCATATACTTAAAAATACAAGCAAATTTGTCACATTGCAAATAATAGGTCAGTAATGGACATTTTATCTAAAGAGAAGAACAGGAAGCTTTCCAGTAGTGAAAGAGGTCATGTTATTCTTATAATGTATGTACATTACTGTGCAAAAGTCTTGAGCCACTTCTCGTTTCTTTCCAGTATATTAAATTCAATGAAATTATGTAGATACTGTATAATTCAATAAATGTGAATACATGTTTTACTGTGACTGGCCTCAAAGTGCCTAAAGGTACAATTTAAACATTGACTGTTTATGTAACACTCTCAGCAGCAACCTCATTTCCCCTCCTGTCTGTTCCAACCACTCAGCATCACTAGTATGCTAATCATTTATCCTGATGATCTGTCATCATCTGTATTACTTGGATGATAACAAATACAAAATAATCTCTGTACTGATTTTCCCCCCTCAAATACAAACAAGGGAAAGCACAAGCTTTAAAAGAAACCTGACAGCACATATCATTTCCTGCATTTTTACCTTTCACGCTAAATTTCACCATTTGACATTCTCAATTAGGATGATTTGATGAAAGTGAAAACGCAAAATAATAATGCACAGTAATGAGAGCCATTATACACATGGGAAGGCCAAGTGTGTAAAATGTGTGGTGCTATGACTTGGTGCATGTAGGGAAAAGTCATGAGGTGAAAGTGCAGGAGAGCCTCGATCTGACTTTCCCGGTTGGGTAAATGAACTGATGCTTTGTCCTCGGCAGTCTTTGAAAGCCAACAGTCTTTCTTTGCAGGAAAAGGTGACCAGACAGCAAATGAGCTTATGGCCGTTAGACAACTTTGAAATTTTTTGGCTAATATGCTGCATTAGTCTTTCATTCTGCTTAATGGGCTAATGGACAGAGACTTTTACTTACAGTATACCCAGATGTCTGTATCCATATGTTATAGTCTAATGAGCTATTTTGTAAAATTAGTGCAATATATTTTGTCTTATTAGGAAATGTGTATTTTTATGTGCTGTAATAACATAGCTGTGTCTGTGGGTGTGTAGACGTTGACTCACACTTGCATGCTGGTCTTTTATATTGGTATAATCATTAGGCAGTTAGGAGAAAGGGTAAAGAAATCATATTCTTATAATTGCAGTGGCAAGAACATTGCTGTTATCTTGAACTGTTGAGCCAACAGTGTATTATCATACTCACTTTACTGGTACTTGAATCGCCGCTTAGATTTAAATCGTCTTTTTGAGGCTGTGATTGTATGTGCACTTTTATATCATTACATGTATCACTGAGGTCTGGACATCATTGAACAGTTTGTTGGACAACTGTGTTATTCCTGATGGCTAAATCTTGAATGTTCATTATCCCGACCTCTGTGAATGCGTGTGAAAGAATGTGCGTGTATACATACACGCAAGTGATGTGATAAACAATGCAGCCTTCAATATGTAAAATCATAATCACCAGCTACTGTATGTCGTATATATTTCAGTATAAATGTTTATTCAGTAATAATAATTTTAAAAAATGCTATGAACTTTGCCAAATTTCTGTCTAGCATTGGTTGGGTATTGGATGCTCAACCATTTTCCTGTGCACAAGATCAATATCAATAAAGATTTTATATTTAAATGCAACTTAAGTGTGATCATTGTCTGTGTGAGAACCTATCAATCATTTTGAAAAGGAAAACATTAAAAATGAATACACAATTGAATTTTCCCCATTACACTTTTTCATGATCAGCAAGCATTCTCTTTCCTTGCAAAAGATTCTTGTTGCCTTTTTTTTTTTTTTTTTTAAGAGGGGTGTCAAACTTGCAGTAAGTTCTGTTGAGTGTTTCTCTTCTAGTTGACTGCAGAAATAACAAGATGAATAGTATTCCTTATGCAGTCACATTTGCCTGAAATAACTTAACAGGTCTTATGTTGACTTATGTATGAATTTTAGACTTTAAAAAAATTCACACTAAACAAAAGATTAATTGTATGAAATCTAAGTTTGTTGTCAACTTGTTCAACATTACCTACCTGCCTTAGAACTAGAATACATTTACACATGTTAAGAAGAGAACATCACCTATTCCTGCAGTTTTTTTTTCAAATCTCATTAACATTTTAATGCACTCTGATGATGTCCAAATTAAGCAGTAGTCCAGATGTGTGAATAATCCTTCTAGATTACTGTATGTACAGTAGTGCACTACACCATATTGCAGCCATTTATACACTTTAGGAGTGATTTTATTTTTTTTTTACTTCTCTTTTTAGATTTCTTCATCTTCCCCTTCTTCTTCTTCCCCTTCTCCTTCTTCATCCTCCTCTGCTTTTGGTTTTCCTACATCCCTTCCCTCTTGCACCCACGAGCCTCCTGGTTTATTGTGTGCATATGGACGTTGAAGAGGCAGTGTAAGTGTTTGTAGATCTGGTTTGGTGCTTTCTGAGCTCTCCTGGCTGGAGTCACCAGGTTGGTGGTGCTGGTGGTGGGTGTGGACTGGGCACGCAGGGGGGCCGGGGACCAGAACATTGGGAGTTAAGCGAGTGGTTGAAATGAGATGCTGCCATGCACCCAGCAGTGGTGCGATCACACACACACTGCAGTCGATCGCACACACTTACTCCCAGACCTGAGTCAGAGAAAGACAGAAGAGGACATAAGTTATTCCAAGTGGTGCCAAATGGTCTGCTTTGGGTATTTCTATAAATGATGCTCTCCTGTGATTTCCGGCACAACTGTTAGAATGGCCAGACTGGTTGAAAGGCTACAATAAATCAGATTACCACTCTCCTAATACTGTCAATACTAATCAATCATCACTTGAATTCAGCAGCCTGTTTGAATATTTGTGTTTCCATTTATGGCCACAATTTACCCATCTTCTACAGGCATGATGATGCACCGTGTCACAAATGTGACTAAAAGTTGCCATGCCAGCAAAACTCATCTCCAACTTTTTCATGAACATGGCAAAAGAGTCAGCACCTTTGGGATGTGGTAGAACACAGGATGAAGTGCAATTTAAAAATCAGGCACCAGGATCTCAAAGGAAATTTTGAAACATCTAGTGTCATTGATTTAGGTTATTCTGAGAGCCTACAAAATTACTCAACTTACATTGAGGCTTGCTGTTATGGCAGTTGATGCGGATGTTGAGTTTCCTGTCTCTCCTACAACCCAGCAATGTGAGCTGCTCCATACAACACTGATGAAGAAAACAGCACCTAAAGACAAACATATGGCATAAGAAGAAACCGAGAAAATCACTTTGGGACGATTCCTTAATTCAAGTTGTCATGTGGTGTGAATGTATACAGTATGTGTGTTCTACCGGTCAAGGTGGTCTTGAGGTATTCCACTACCCTGCTGTCCACAGTAGCAGCCATAGTGCTCGTACTCCTGAGGACAGCGGCCGGTTAGGCAGTGCAACATCTCCCCCAATGCTGCAAACTCCCCAGTTATCGCTCCAGTGGAGCTGTACTGCATAAATGTCATGCTGCACTCTACAAAACATACAGTTTATTTAGGATTATAGGTCCACAACATGTACAGTGGAACCTTGGATTACGAACATAATTTGTTCCAGAAGTGGACTCAAAACACTCATAAATCAAAGTTAATTTCCCCATAAGAAATAATGGAAACTGTAATTATTTGTTCCAATGCAAAATATAAAGTAAAAATAAAACAAATTAACCTGCACTTTACCTTTTAAAAAAAGAAAAAAAAAAGTTTCCGTTTATGTGCGCAGGTGCTGTGTATGTGTGTGTGAAGCTAAAGTAAGAGGAGAGGAAGAATCAGACCCTCCCCTTTCCCTCTTCTCGTCTCACATTGTAACCCTTCATCCTCTCTTATTTTAGTTTCTCACACACACACATTAACGGAAAGATGTTTTATTATGAAAATCAACAAGGAACATCGCTAATAACACTCGAGTGAGCACACGCTAACGGAATCACTGATTTAAAGTAAAAAAAAAAAAAATAATTAACCTGCACTTTACCTTTGAAAAGAATCGCGACAGAGCAGTGTTTCTGTGTAGAGCAGAGAGAGAGTGTGTGTGTGTGTGTGTGTGAAGGGGCACAGTGTTCAATGACACGCGCACACATAACAACAGGCTGATACAGAGAGAGAAAAGGGATCTTTAACCTCTCTAATGAGACTTTCTTTTGCTTTAAACGCACGCACGCATACAAACACAAAATAAAATGTTTTACACACACGTGGTCACAGTGTTATAGTAAACAGTACACGTGTGCACGATTATACCAGTTGATTATACCAGTGACAGACGCGCACTAAGGCTTTAACCTCTCTAATGAGACTTTCTTTTGCTTTAAACGCACGCACAGTGTGGTAGTGTGGTACACACACGCATACAAACACAAAATAAAATGTTTTACACACACGTGGTCACAGTGTTATAGTAAACAGTACACGTGTGCACGATTATACCAGTTGATTATACCAGTGACAGACGCGCACTAAGACTGAGCAGGGGAGACGATTATCCACAATTCCGCAGAACAAGAGAGAGAAAAACCGTTGCCTCAGTTGTGATCATGTGTCGCTCGGCATCAAAACAAGAAGCGCATGCGTGATACATGATACTCGTACTCGTAAACCAAGACTTGCAAGTCAAAATTTATTAAAAATCTTCGCTCGTCTTGCGGAACGTTCGCAAACCCCGTTACTCGCAATCTGAGGTTCCACCGTAATTTACTACTAATAATAATAACCATTTTCTTTACACATTTATTAAACCAACATACCGACCATAAAAAAAATTTAGAATGAGAGCACTACACCGCTACAGTATTAAATTATATAGTAAGGTTGTTATTATTATTTGTCTTGTTGTTTGTGTACTGTATGTATACCTTATTTGCACATGTATTTGTGTAGGTATCTCAGTGCATCTCAGAAAATTAGAATATTGTGAAAGTGTATTTCTTCTAATTTCATTCAAAAAGTGAAACATTTAGAGTCACTTCATGTGAAGTGAAATATTTTAAGCCTTTTTGTTTGTTTTAATTTGCTTTAAACTTGAACACGCCTCATAGTAATAGTGGTTTTATGTCTGTAAGTAAAACTTTGTAGACTATACAGTAAGCTAAGCACTTTATTAGTACCATCCTGTACAGTATATTTGCTGAGTAGAGGCTCTGTAAGCAGCTCCAGTGGCCTTAAGATCAGTTTCTCTCACCGTCTGATTGTGAGTGTAGCAGACTCTCGGACAGTCCTGCTGCCTCCAGCAGGGGCCAGGCGAAGAGCGGCATCATTCGCTTTGAGCGCTGAAGAGGCTCTGGAAAACACAAATTAAAAATAAGACATTATTACTGATAAGTTTTAAACTATGGCACAGTACCGGTAACATTTTCAATAGGTTTAATTATTATATCATCACAATATTATAGAACTAGTCATTGTTGAGTATCATGCAAAACTGAACCTACTGAAACTTTGCCAGTCTGTCAGTATTTACCTGAGGTTAAACCTGCGCCATATGAAATTAGAATGTTGAGTAGTAGGGACATTATGAGCAGTTATGTGGCACTTAGCTTTTTTTTTTTTACTCATTCAGTGCTTTTTCCCTCGAGGTGGGCGTGGTTATACGTGTCACTCAACAGAGCCAATCAGTGTGATAGTGGACAGAAATTACTGTAATGCACTTACAAGCTGGCACAATCCTCAATACACAGACAAGACAGCGCAACTTATCATGGCTTACTCTGAAAATGGTGCGTACACTATGAAAACTGAACCTTGCGCCATAAATTCAATCAAAAGTAGAGGTTATGTTATGAGCAGTTTTGTGGCACATTATGTCATAGCATTTTTTTTTTTTTTTTAATTCATTCAGTGCTTTTCCCCCTTGTTATGGGCGTGGCTATACTGTACGCATCACTCAACAGTCCAATAAACATGCTAGTTTATCGTGTATACACAGAGCATGCGGAAGACACAGAAATGACTGTAATGCACTATAAGCCAGCACAATCTATATAAATTTTTAAAAAGGTTTTGTCTTCACATTGGTCAGAACTCACTCTTTTTATGATATATTTACGTTTCATACATTGAAGGACCAGGAACCAGACAGACAGGCAAACTTCAACCTGAAGTTATAATGATGTGGATTACATTAAAGCTTGTCAGCTTATTGTTTAGCTTTACCTTCTAACTATTTTAACAAACTCTTTACCTGTCAACGACGGGCACTTAGACTAGTTAGTAATAATACAAAAAAAACTATCTAATAAATAACAAAAATACATCGTCGAGTAAAATCATTGTGACACGGGCAGAGGAGTTATAGAGTCTGATGCCAGTGGGCAGAAAAATCTATATCATTCCCTTATACACTATTGTATAGGACAATGATATGAAAAAAAAATGTATATATAATACATGTCATGACATTTGTCATGAATAGTAAAAATCAGATGGTATACATGCATAATATTGATGTAGGTTATTATTGTAATTACATTCAACAGCAATATCATCAGCCATAAACTAACAGCTGGTGACAGTGTATGATGCCAAGACATGTTTATGGTGAGCCTGTGCCCTTTTTTTTTTAGTCTTACTTTTTGACTCTGCTTCCTGAGAATGGTCCAGGATTTCTTTTCTTTTCTTTTCTTCATACTTCTTCTCCTCTTCCTCTTCCTCCTGATCCTTCTTCACCTCCATCTTCTCCTCTTCCTCCTGATCCTTCTTCACCTCCATCTTCTCCTCTTCCTCCTCCTTTTCTTCCTCTTCTTCAGAAGAGTTCTGTGTCGTGGTGGCTGATGAAGATGGGGTAGTGCTGGGTTTGGGTGTGTAAGGAAACCTGTGTGGTAGTGTTTGTAGCGTGTGAAGCACAGTTTTGTGCTGGTGTGTAGCCGGGACTCTCCATACACCATCAGGGCTTTGGTGGAGTGTAACTGAGGATTTCTGGGTGACTGTGGGCTTTAAAAGAAGTGTATGCGTTATGTGTGGTGATTTTGGTTGTAATGTGCTTGGTCTGGAAGGTAATGTGTGTGTGGTGAGTCTGTGTGATGTTTGGTGTGTTACTGGTACATTTGTTGTTTTCAGGGATATTGTTGAGGTTGCTTGTGATGGGGTGGCTATGTGTTGCTGAGAGGTCATGGGTGTGAGGGTTGTTGTGTGCTCAGCGATGCTATCATGTATTTCTGCACTCATCTGCAGATCGTCTTCATCACTGTATTCGTCTTCGTCCTGACTCTCTGTATCTGTCGCCTCCTTGTCTTCTGAGAGATGCAGTGTTGTGGTGTCCGTATACGTGTTAGCTGGTGTGTGTATCTCAATCAATTTGCCCTGCTCTTCAGTGAGTGTTGTTGGAGTGGTGACCTGCGATGTTTCTGCTATCTGTTCTTCCTTGCTGCTTGTCTTTTCTCTGCTTTCATCTCTACTATCCTCAGGAGACAGCTGTGTTGGAGTGTGTGTATCCTCAGTGTTTTGTACGGCTGGCAGGGTTATGAGAGGAAACAGGATTTGATTATTTGCTGCCCCAGATGAAGTGGATACCAGAGGGATCTGATTGCCTTGAGACATTTTAGCTTCTTCCTCATTTTTCTCAGCATGTGATGATCTCTCCACACTGTCCTTATCTTCATCCTTCTCTCTCGTTTCTTTCGACTCATCCTTGCTCTCAAACTGTTTGCTCTCCGTCCCTGAAGTGTTCAAGTAGAAATATGCTGTAGTGTTGTCATCAGGGTTACCCGATGTGTGTGGGGCTGAAGGGTAAAAAGTCATTGCTGTAGTTTGGAGAAGCATGTTGTTCCTATCCTGGAGCACCTCCTCCTCTTCACCTTCATCCTTCTCCAGGTCTCTTGGTAAATCATTAGTCCAGGTGTGTGACAGTGCAGGTGAAACTGCAGTGATGGAGTCTAGGGGATGTGTGTGCGCATTTTCTGTCTCTGACTGAGGTGTGTATGTTGGTGTTTCAGGATTCTTCTCGTCTGTTAATCACAATACCATGGAAACACATTGAATGTTAGGCAAATCTAAAACAGTATTCTACTCATACATACTGAATACATTCATGAGGTTATAATGATAGAATTACTGCAGTCACATGATTACAGTTGGCCTAGCACTGTGGTGATATTACCTAGGTGACCTTCTTTTTTGGGGGCAAATATGTGGCGACTAGTGTAACAAAAAAGAAGCAAAGGAAGAGCCTTGTGCTTCTTCACAACTCGAATTTTCTCTAAATTTGACTACTTTTTATGGAAAGATCACTAAGGTTATAAATATGTACATTACTCTAAGCTAATCCTTTCAGTTTTTGAATTATTTTTAACCAGTTTTTTTGACACGATTGAATTTCGCAAGCATACATTAGCATAACATTTCAATGAACTTTGACACACATATTTGCATCTTTGACAGTTGCAAACTTCATGTCATTTTAGCATTTTCTGTCATGCTTTCTGACCAGAATATAATAAATACTGCTCATGCAAATGCAATAAAAGACGACACTGGAGAAAAAAAGAAACATGTCATCAGCTAGCGCTAACTTATCATATTACATACATAAATTATATTTAGTTTTTCATCAAAACTTGATTTGATTGCTTATATGAAATGTTTTTTGAATACGTTTCTAATTACTAGTTTGAATAATCGAGTGATTATGATCAAATAAAGCTTATTAAAGTGTTTGTGGTACGATTTACTGGTTTTACAGTGCTTTACAATGATTTAGGATTGGTCCTGAGTTCCAGTGATGATGCAGGGTTTGATTATTTTCAGACTTATATACATTATCAAATCATGTTGGACGTAGGGGGAAAATGTGCTGAACTCGATTCATTAACGTGGAGCTGCTGTGCACATTTGAATTAGATTAGATTTCACTGCATGTCTTGTTTTTGTTGTTGAGTGTGTATTTTGTTCATCTAAATTTTAATTACCGTTCACTGGTAAACCTGTAGCATTGTGGGTAGTTGTGGCCAAATAGGTTTCCTTTATTTCTTCCTCTTCAGTTTCATTTCTGAAAGGTGGAACTATTACAGAAACAGGATATATGTCACAAAGGGTTTTCTTTTTTCTCTATTATTACTAGTATTAGAAATTAAATGCATTAATTAAATGCAACATATTTTATTTAAAACGCCCTTTTTTTACCTGATGGAGTTATCCCAGAAAATCCTGCACCATAGCTCTGGTTCTTCAGAGTTTGATTTGTCAGTAAAATATCCTCAGTGAAGTGACCCATAGTTCCATTCAGTGTAAAATCCACTTCTGACAGGGGACATGAAAAAATGAGAGACCAAAGATCTACTGAGAAATGTTATATAATTGTTTAATTACCCCCAAATTCTTCATACACAGAGGAAATGAAAACCTTTCAGCAAAATGTCCTCCCAATGTTACTATTTACTTATAGTTGTTTATTTTAGAAAGCCTTTGTTAAAAAATACCTAAAATTAAAATTGTATCGGCTTGAAATTGAACACGTTCTCAGTGCAACTAAAACAATATACATTTATGAGAAATATACAGAAATGAGTGAAAAAAGATACACAATAGAAAAGAAGAAAGCAGTATTGATTATAAAACCTTCGTTATCAGTGCTAAGTCGACCAGCAGGACAGATAACATTTGGCCTGACTGAGACATAAATTTTCTCCACGAGAATTTTAATTGACATTTTAAGACAAAATGCAATCTTTTTTCTCATCAGTCAGACTTAAAGCTGTACTGTACACTTAAACTGTATTACATACAGTAAAAGTGTCGATAATGTCACTGTTAGCAAAAAGACATGAATGTACCAAAATGAAAAATCATGGATGAACAGCAAAGTCAAAGTCAGCTACTTAGGACACATGTGTCAAATCTTGTCCAATAAGGGCTGGTGTGTGCAGGGTTTCATTTCAATCGAGAAGCAGCCATGCCTGATTCACCCTGTTTAATAAGTTTATCTTGGCTTCAATGGACTATCAGATGTGGCTTCTGCTTTGTTGGAACAAAAGCCTGGATTCACACTGGCTGTTTCTGGAGAAGAATCTGGCTCAAAGCAAAGTAAGGTACATTCGTTTTATTAGGAGATCGCTCAGCCCAGTTTGCAGACAGCAAACACCAGCCAATAACACTGGCAAACTTTCTGAGGAGCTCACCAACATACTTGCACGGTTTGACAAAGACAATACCAACTGCAGACGGTTTCAAACTTGCTCTGCACACTCAGGAGCATGGGGTCCAACTGTAGCACCAAGAAACAAAAGCAGCAGGGCCTGCATGTACTCAAGGGCTGTCTTAATGATCCAGCAAAAGTATTAACACACAATTCAAGCTCTCTCTATCTACTGTACTGTACAGTTCTGCATGCATCAAATCAACCACCATCCTGAATGTCCCTAGAAAACTTATCCTAGCCTGTGCCAATGACAGCCAGTCACTCCCACCTCTGCCATTTCAAATTATTTGAATGACTAATACTGACATCATAGATACTGTCCCAGCTGATCTAGACCAACACCAGTCCTCATTTGCAGACAACATCTTTGTGGCTTTCTATGGCATTTGGCAGACACCCTTATCCAAAGCAACTTAAGTTTCTCTCTCATTATACATCTGAGTAGTTGAATGTTAGGGGCCTTGCTCAAGGGCTCAACAGTGACAAATTGTGGTTGTGGGATTTGAACCTGGGGCCTTCCAAACTGTAGACCAATGAGCTACCCCTGACCCCTTACTTGGAAAGACATAACAGCTACAGAAGGATGTGTTTGATTACAGTTTGTAAAAAAAAAAAAAAAAAAAGCAAGCCCCAGTGGCCTAATAAATAAGGAACTAGCCTCCGAAGCCAGAGGTTGGGGGTCAAGTCCCTTCTGGGGTGACTGAAACTGGTCAATGGATAGAATCCATCCGCTGCTAAGATTTGTCTTTCTGCAATTTCCCTTGGGATTAAAAAAGATATATTTTATGCTAAATACCATCAGCTAGGACAAGGACTAGTACTAGTAATTCCATATACAGCTGGATACTGGATTTCCACAAAAACTGCCCCAGACTGTTAAACTGGGCAAGCACTCGTTCTACACCCTCACCATGAGACCAAGTTCCCCAAGGCTAGTTGCTGAGCATTATGCACAGTGTGCAGATGATACGAGGGTCAATAGGGTCATATCAGACCACAACAGAAGTGCATACTGTACAAGGAGGGGTTTCAGAAACTAGTAGCATGGGGCTCCAACAATAACCTGGTCTTAAGTGCCAAAAAGACCACTGAGATAAGCGTGGACATCAGCTTCAGGCTCACCATCACAGCAAACCGATCCTGGGCTGACAGAACCTCATCATTGGTGAGTATTGCACAACGACATCTTTATTTTCTTTTGCAACCTCCCCTTAAAGCTGTAGGTCAACTTCCCCATTTGCACCACAGAGAGCATCCTAACAAACAGTTTGACAGCCTGGTAGAGCAGTTGCACCAAAGCCCTCCAGCATGTTGTGAAAACATCACAGGACATTGCTGGCATAAAGCTGACGTTACTGGAACATCTTCACAGCATTTGTTGTGTGAGGAGGACTAAGCATATCACAAAAGGCATTACATACCCTGGACACCGTCTGTTTAAGCTCCTCCCATCAGGCAGGCGCTTCAGAACAATCCATAAATAAACAAACAAGCTGAAAAACAGCTTCCTGCCATAAGGTGTGGTACTACTGAGCAGTACATCAGCCTCTTCACACTGACAAGATATCAGTGGAGTATGTGATAAATATTTGAAAACAAGTATTTTATATTTATTTAATATTTTTATATAAACTTTTTTGGCCTTAAAAAACAAATGCACTACTAGAGATTGACAATGGCATATTTGTTTTGTTTGCAAAACAACAAAGTTTATGAATATTATATATGCTGTATGTGAATATCATCAGTTCATTATGAGTGGCAGGGACAAATACTTGTATTATGTTTTGTAAATTACAGTGGAACCTTAGATTATGAGCATAATTTATTTTATTTATTATTTTAATTTAATTTAAGTGGGCTTGTATTCCAAAACACTCGTAAATTGTCCCATAAGAAATAATGGAAGCTCAAATTATTCGTTCCACAGCCCAAAAAAATAAATATATAAAAATAATTAATACAAAGTATAAAGTAAAAATAAAACAAATTAACCAGCACTTTACCTTAAAAAATTTTAAATTAAAATGTGTGTGTGTGTGTGTGTGTGTGTGTGGGTGTGTGTGTGTGTGTGTGTGTGTGTGTGTGTGTGTGTGTGTGTGTCT
>JAQMYK010000018.1:9316209-9338090 GCA_030014345.1 Clarias buthupogon | reverse complement strand
GGATTTTGATTTGATTTGATCTAATGGGATGCAGCAACATCAAAACCAACAACTGAGAAATTTATTCAAATAAAGTGCCTTTCATCATTAAGTTTTGTCATTAACAGAATTGTCATTGCGCAGCATTAAGGCTATGATTTATGTAGAAAAGAATTTATGACTGATTGCTGCTTTCATCTTTAGGTCCTCACATAATTTACTGCTGCACACAAATACCTCATTTTAACATGCAGTATTGAGTACTTGCACACCTCAGTAAGTTCATCCAATTTGTGTGCTTGGGGGAGGAACACGTGCTAGGACATCATCTGGGACAAAGCATATACTAAATCAAATATACTGAATCGAATATGCTTGCCTGGTTTGTCAACGTGAGGGGTTCTGCTAGTAGCTGGACTGGTTTTTGTTGCAGCAGAAATTGGTTTTGATACTTCTGTTGCTGTATCAGCCATCACTGGATGTGCTGAAGGTGTGGTTGTCATGGAAACACTGGAATGAGCAGGTTGGGTGGAAGTTGTGGCTGGTGGTTCAGGTGGAGCTGCAGTGCTTCTTGCTGGTGATGTTTGAGCTGATGTTGAAACAATGTCTGATGTTGGGATGAGAATACTAGCAGGCATTGTGTTCATGGAAACTGCTGCAAGTGTAACTCCAGTAGTATTCACCCCGGCTGTCACAACTGACACAGCAGAAGGTACAGCTGTCATGTGACCGGTGGTTGACACAGTTAAAGTGGCAAAAGATGTAGCTGCAGTGGTGGTGGTCGAAGTCAGAGAAGAAGTGGAAGAAGTCAAAGAAATATCAGGGTTTATGGTGGAGGATGCTGGGAAATCTGCTGTAGATATAGCTGTAGGATTTAGAGAAGACTCAAGCTTAGCAAAAAAGCATTAGTTCCTTATGGTTTAAATGTCCCAGCACTGCTTCACTAAGACATAGGACTCTAATCTGACATACTGTACACGTGTCAAATTAGAAAAAGCAATTTTGATTACATGTCAAATGAGTTACAAAAAAAGCTACATCCATACAGTATCCGTATTATTAAACTTAAATATTCATGCACATTCATAATGGGGTAACAGCCTGAATTTCCGAGAGTACAAACAGACAGAGAGTGGAAAAATGCCCAGCTAGACAGACAAATATGTTTAACAAAGATCTGTATAGTTAAATATGAATTAGAGCTGTAATTAAGACAAATATGAAGTGCAGAGGCTGACCTGGATATGATATGTCTGAAATCATAACAGTTGTGTGAAATCAAAACATGGTGTCTCTGTATATAGTGATTGTTACTTGAAGTGTACTTTATATCATTATTAAGTTAAATATGTACCCCATGAGACCATGTAATTAGGTAAGTACCTTCTTTGTACCTATACTCATTATCAGATTTATAGATTAACCTACTATATTAGTATATTTTGTTCCCTAGCCTATACTGTATGTTGCTAGTTTGCCAGGCCCCTCCTCCCCATCGAACAGAGGAAAGCGTCCAGAAATATAGCCACTAGATATTATTTGCTTTATGCACAGTAGTAACCCATACATGGTATTGTGTGTGCATGTGTGTGTGTACCTGTATGTGTGTGCTCCATTATGGTGTGGTTGAACAGTGGAGGAACAGAATCCCACAGCTCACTCTGATCGCTGTCTAAACACACACCCAGAGAGGGGTGGGGAGGGAGAGAGAGTTCACTGAACACTGATCTGTAGACCAAAGCACAGGAGTGAATCTATGCTGAGTGTGTGGGTATTTGTGTGGGTGATATACTGTAGCTGACCTGTTTTTCCAGCCATTACACAGATGTAGATACAGTCTGAACTTCTCATCTGGTTTACTGCATCAACAACAGGAAGAAGTCAGTGAAAGTACAGTAAAATAAATAAAGGCGCAAGTGGCAAACTGCGGGTTCCAAGCAGATATCGCCTTCAGTGAACAGATCTTGAAAAATAGAGATCGGAGATTAAAATACTTTGTAATGGTCGCTCAAATTTAATCATGTGGAATATCTATTTAAAGCTCATTGGCTTATGGCATTTAAGTTTTTTTTTTTAAAGTAATACAGTAATGGTTCATGAGAAACAGCTGTTTAAACTTATGTAGTTTGCAAACCTTGTACTAAGCATGTTCTTCACGGTTTATATGAATGCATGACACCAATAATGGCTTATAGCAGTTTGAGTTAACCAAGTTCAAACTGCAGCCATATTGTTTGCATATCTCAATGTTTCTATGACTGTTACAGACTTTGGGCATTGGTGGCTCAGTGATACTGTAGGTTTCTCCCCTGCCATGCGGAAGGTCCGGGTTCACTTCCCAAGCACTGCCCATACCCCAGCAACTGGATGCAGTGCAGGTCCCAAGCCCGGATAAAATGTAGGTGTTGCATCAAGAAGGACATAAAAGTTGCACCAGATGTAAAACCTGTGCCAAGTTGTGTGTGAAACGGATGGTCTGCTGTGGAAACACCTCGAGCAGTATTTTGGCACCAAGTAAAGGTAAGAGAAAAAATCCTGGAACTAGTTTGTTTTTATAAATTAATATTTGATCTTACATTTGAACAGACAGAGAACATTCACGGTACTCCTCATTTTTCAAAATATATGCAGTGTGTTTTTAATATCACATGTACTAATTTAAAATCTTAGTGGGCAGAGCTTAATAGAAATAGTCGAGCTATAAATTTAATTTGGTTTTCTTATGTATGGTTTAATATTGTCTAATACATAGGGTTGTGCTATAGCACCGCCATTAGAGCAACTTAGACCCTCTTGCTTGCCTAGGAAATTTATTTACATACTGTACTGACTACATATCGTGTTTCTTCGCGTTATTTTTGAATTTTAGGTACGAAAATGAAAATAAGAGAGAATATAAATAAGAGCAAGAATGACGAGCAAAACCAATACGCTTCAAAAACCTTTGGTGCTTGGGTACCTTTAAAATAGGGCTATACATGATTATGCTTTTAGGGGATGGGGAGCAGTGTATAAGTGTGATAAAACAATTACATAAAGTATGAAAAATTGCTAATTCACTATGAAGCTTTGCTATATCATTTGCATCATTTACTTACCAGAAAGAATAGAGCTAGATTTAAACAGCTCCTGTAGGTAGCTAGTTGAGTTCCCCATCACATCTAGCAGTATGGCTGTAAAATCTAATTATACAGACAGAGAGAGACAGAGAGAGATATGTAAAAGCAACCCAGTCATATCATAGCAAATTGTGTAATGGATCTTAATGTGATATAGTATGTTTCATAACAATATTAACCTGTGAGATCATTGGTTTTGTTTGTCACACAGTAGCAGTATCTCAGGGGAAACAAAGTGGTCTCAATGTCCTGAAAACTAGAGACTGCACACACACACACACACACACACACACACACACACACACACACACACACACACACACACACAGTTAAACATGTCATGCAATAACTCCACAATACCATGTTTCTGTTTCACCTCAGCATGAGCACAAGCAGTCAGAGATGATTGCATTTACTGTTGTAGACCAGCAGGGTGATTTTGTGCAGTGCAAGAGAGCTGTGTGATGTCACACTCAGGACAGAGAACAAATGCTCAGAACCTGTTAGAAAACACACACACAGGACTTTACAGTTAACTAAATGGCCTTTAATTTAATATAACATTTTAGAATTAATAATTAAAAAAAACGTATAAAATATAAACAACATTTTGTCATGCAACTGGTAGACATTGGCGTTAGTTAGTTAACTTTTCCAGCAGGCAAACAGTTACATGAGCTGCTGTTTCATTCTCGCTATTTGCAAATAAGAGAATATTGATGTTACTGATGTCCCCAAACTATTAGGAAATGCTTGTTGTTAGACTAACACTAAATGTTAGCATTTATAACCATTTTACTTTTACATTGCTAGGAGTACAACAATACAGCAGTGTTACTCACTCACTCACTCACTCATCATCTATACCGCTTTATCCTGTATTCAGGGTCGCGGGGGGCCTGGAGCCTTAGGATACGAGACGGGCTACACTCTGGACAGGGTGCCAATCCAACACAGGGCACACACAGACATTCACTTATTCACACACTACAGGCAATTTGGGAATTGGGAATTAGCCTAATCTGCATGTCTTTGGACTGTGGGAGGAAACCGGAGTACCCAGAGGAAACCCACCAAGCACAGGGAGAACATGCAAACTCCATGCGCACAGAGGCGGGAATCGAACCCGGACCCTGGAGGTGCAAGGCGACAGTGCTAACTAACTATGGTTGGTAAAGTTATAGTGTTCATGCTGTGTGTCTATATGTTTACATTCTGTATGTTGGAAGCACAAAATTATCTACAATGGCTGTAAGAGACCCAAACCTGTTCTAGCAAACCAATGCCCCTCTGCACAAGTCGAGGTCTAAAAAGGCATGGTTTTGCCAAGGTTGGCAACCTCACTGAACAATAATCTGGAATGCTGCATGGTGATATATTATCATCACCTAATATAAGCTCAAGCTGTCTCATGGTCTTCGAGAATGACCTTAAAATTAATTCCCGCTCCCTATCCATGACCTGAAGATTGAACGTTTTTTTGTGAATGCATGTAACCTGTCCTGTTTACCCTATTTGAGTGAACCAGGCTGTACGGTTTTCAGACATTTCACTGTGCATCTCATTTTAAAAGATGTTTTTTAAACAGAAAAATCTATATTTTTTTAAAGGGGGACTAATCATGAAATGGGATGCTTAATGAACACATGTGGGCATGCACATGCCTTTGGCCATATAGTGTACTTTTATGGATTGTTACTGCATGTAAGGTTACAACCAATGTGGGTGGATAAAGGGTGATGGTGTTATTACCTGCATGTGAGGCATTAAGGAGTGTGTTCATTAATGGAGTCAGGTCAATGGAACCAGGGTCAATGTGTTCTGCAGGAATTTCTGTGAGAAATCATTTACAGTAGCATGGATATTTGTAATACAGGTGTAATTTTTTATAATGCATAATTATTTATGCCTTGAGGAAATTATGATAATTTTATTTTTCATGTACCAAAAGTATAGGTCACTAAAAGTAATGCAAAATGGGGAATAGCTTTTTTTTTTTATTAACTGACGTACTCATTTAAATTGCACATATTGGTAGAGTAACTCTTCCTCTATATTAACTCTTCTTCTTGTTCTTCTCTCATTGAGTTCTTCTGAGATGACACAATTAACAAGAGCAGCCATTCAGTTGGAAACCATCAACTGTGACCACTGACACAAAAGTGAGTACAACAGTGCACACCAGAATTTTTTTCAAAGAGGATTCGAGTGTTGTGTTCAGTGATAGGCAAATGCATTGCTTGTGATGGAGACTACGTACAGTATTACCTTTGTATAAAGGAAGTGTTTCGCTACCAACATGCAATTTGAATTACGTTGTCAGTTATTAAAATATTATGCCCACTTTTGCATTACTTTCAGTACAGTCTTTGTATACATTTTATATACGATTCCATACTGAAATTGCATGCTTTCATTTTGCCTTCTTCCTGTAATTGCATACCTGTTGAAGCTAGAAATTCTCTTTCCCACTGACTGTGATTTGGTACTGAAAATAAATAAATAAATAAATGTAAGGTCTTTTGCATCATTTAAACAGAATCAATATATCTTCCTTCAGATATTGAATGTTAAACACTGTGGTAGTTTAAGTCAGTGTTAAGGTGACCAGATCTCCATCTAGGAACCTCTGTAGTCCAACCAGAGACCGTTGGTGACTATTGTATTTATTCCCATTTTGGGGCAAATAGACCCGACACGGGATTCAAACCCAGGACCTGAAGGTGCAAGGCGATAGAATTTAACCTCTAAGCCACCATGCCACCAGGTGAGAGCCCATAGAATACTTTTCACATAACAGAGATTAATTTTTAATTTCATAAAATTCAGCAGTTCAGAGCAATAATTGCGATGTTAATTGAAGAAGTAGTTGTAAAACAAGAAAGATATTAACTGATCACTAGTTTCTTACCTGATGTGCAAATAGGCAGCAGAGTTACTATGGCAACACTGATTCTCATGGTGATCCATTGATTTAGTTTAAATTTAGTCATCCCTGCAAAACAAACATAAACCACACTCATGGGGGGATGGGGGGGGGAGGGGGGATTTATGTAACACCTTAAAGTGCTCTTTCATTTGCCCCTCTTGGGGAAAGTATAAAGGTTGTTGTGTAGAACAGAGGTTTTTTTCTTCTTCCAAGTTGGAACCAAGTAAAAAAGAAAGAAGGAAAGAAAGAATCTTTGACTACAGAAAGATAAAAAATGTATAACCTTCCATGAGTGCAGAACACAGGTCTTACTCCATATTAACCTGATATATAACTACTGTTTCTGCACATCTAAAATGCAACCAAGTCACAGTCTAGCACACAGACAGAATGTTTTTTTTTAGTTGATGACCTTTAGCACAAGGGAAAGTGGACTAATTAAAAACAAGTCAGTACAGCTTGTGTATCTTGTAAGCCAACCAATTATGTCTGCTATTTCTACCAAGCAAATTTTTTGCTGATGACCCCTAGTCTATTTTCACAAGTGACACTGTGAAAAGGCCATGCTGATAAGCTGTTATTTATGTACAATATATCATTATACCACCTGTAATTAATCTAACAAAACCCACAAGACATGAAGAGAGATTTAAAATGCCAACTCAGTTATTAATTATTAAGGAATCTTATTGTAAAATGACAAAACTTGTGTTTGAGTTTATAACACAATGCAATAACATTTTGACTATTAAAGAATATTAAAGAAGATATGAATAAAACTGAGTTACATTAACTTTATGTCATATTAGTATGAAAAGTTTTGCTAAGGATAAAGAATTTCAACTTTCTTATACTCAATCCGTATATGTATTCTTTTATAAAGCATTTCTTTCATAACCAATTTACGGCTTCTTATGTGTATGGCTTCTTTATTCAGTTGTAATCCATTCAGCTTTAACAAATGTAATTTACTTTTGTTATTAATCAGCAATCACTTTTTCATTTGTATTCTTGAGAAACATTTCTACATTTTATCATGTAATTTCTAAATCTATTAAATACTTAATTTTTTTTTTTTTAAACTCAGACACAGTTTGATGAAGACAGTGTATGCTAACAATGTGTGGTGAACATTTATATACCATCCTGTGTTATTAATACTGTAGGTTAACTTCTTGGATATTGGTACTACGGTTATATGATTTTAATTATTTATGTAATTATTGAAATGATGCAATTTTAGTTATTAATAGTTATAGTGATCATTAAACTTCTCTTTTGGCTCTCTTGTTTTGGCTCTACTTTAAATGTAAATTCATCTCTAATTTGTATACAAGATATATCTAATTTATTTATATTTATTTATTAATTTAAAATATTTTTTCTAGCTTCACCATTTATGAAATTAATAGAAAAAAACCTTGAACATGGTCAACAATAATGCAATTAAACAATAAATGAATCACTTGAAAGCATTAATGTAAGTCAGATGGCTAATAAACAGAGGAAGGACTAGAATAACTCACCTACAGGAAAAAGATGCAAAGACTCAGTAACACAGACACTACTATACCCACAGAGAGAGAGAGAGAGAGAGAGAGAGAGAGAGAGAGAGAGAGAGAGACTCACACACATTACAACCTCCAGAGAGTTGAACAAGCCATAATAACTCTCTAGTGTGTCACCTGAGATCAACTGGCACAGAAAGTATACCAGCTCTTACACTGCACACACATGCCAATAGCCATAGATTTTTATCATTCACACACTCACACATTCAGAACACGGACCACCACCAAGTGCTTTTATACACTATTAAACATTTATCAAATCATGTGTTCATGCATTTAGTAATCTGATTTCAATGGAACTTGATCTGCACCTCCAGATTTTATGTCTTCTTTCTCATTTGCACTTATCTCTTTGTAACCTGCCAGCGTTAATGTTAGCCAGGAACTGAAACTGCTTGAAGGGCCTGGGAAAACTCAGCACCATGGAGATCAGAGAAACTGACCATTCACACGGCAACGCTGGTCCAAGTATTTTCTTACAATGCCAGTCCTTCTTCATGTTTACAGTTGTTTATTTTACATAATCGGTATATTTTAGTCAAAAACAGGTTATAAAATAAGGCAGGATATAAACTTGGAATAAATGTGTTAAAGGTAATTAACAGTAACAGTAGGGAACTGAAAAGAAAAAATGATGAGATAAGCGAAGAGAGCCACAAGCATTGGATCAAGTGATAGTAGTGAGAAGCTACATGGAAGGGAAAACAGTCAGTTAAAGTCCAAATGATGCAATCTTGTTTCAACTAATCTCGTTGAAATTAGTGAAATTTGAAAGAAGATTAAGAAGGCTAACTTGCACAAATTCATTCATTTATTAAAATAATCACATACAGTAGAAGAACAATGAGGTATCTGTATATACAGTTCAGTTATTATTATTATTAGTAGTAGTAGTAGTATTTTGCCTCACCACAATGAACTTGAAACAAAGCAATAAATATGTGATTGAAGTGAAGTTTTTAAGATTTAGGTTAAGACAAAAAAAAACATTGTTAAAGTTAAGCCTTTATTTGTCACATATACATTACAGCACAGTGAAATTCCTTCTTTGCATATCCCAGCGTAACTGGGGTCAGAGCGCAGGGTCAGCCATGATACAGCGCCCCTGGAGCAGATAGGGTTAAGAGCCTCGCTCAAGGGCCCAACAGTGGCAACTTGCCAATGCTGGGGCTCGAACCCCCGACCTTCCGATCAGTAACCCAGTAACCCACAGCCTTAACCGACTGAGCCACCACTGCCCTAACATTTAGGCATTAAAACCATTTTTGGCTGTAATTGGCTGTAAAAAAAATGTCTATGTTAGCCATCCTGTTAGAATTAAATGTAAATTTGTATAGTCATTTGTAAGAGTGATTCTTTGATTTAATGCATAGGTTTTCCTCAAAAACCTGTGAAATGGCTTAAAACAGGTTGTGCATAGGAGAGCCCCTTATAATTTGATATATCTGGAGAGATTTTGTGAGCAAGATTTGAATAAAGTTGCTAAATCAAGATATGTGACTACTGTATATGAATGACAGGAGAAAATATTGCACTTAGAATATAATATGTACGCACTTAATTATTCAGTCCCTCAAAAATGGTCTCACTACTCATGTTATGCTTTTCCATTTAAACAAAGTTGGTTTTTAACACCAAAGGCAGAAGCTTCTACAATTGAAACACAGTTGAACCTTCAGGGACGTTGATGGATGTCTATTGCATATACACCAATCAGCCATAACATTATGACTACTGACAGGTAAAGTAAACGACAATAACTATCTCATTACAGAGGCATGTGGAAGTGGGTTATTCAGTAGCAAGTGAACATTTTGTCCCTGAAGGTGATGTGTTGGAAGCAAAGAAAAAGAGCAATTGTAAGGATTTAAGTGACTTTGAAAGTGGCTAAATTGTGATTGCTAGACAACTTGGTCAGAATAACTCCAGATCTGCAGGTCATGCAGGATTTTAGTGGGCTGCAGTGGTCAGAATCTACCAAAAATGTTCCAAGAAAGAAAAAGACAGCGACAGGGTCATGATTCGCCAAGGATTATTAAAGATTGTGGTGGATGAGGACTGGCCCATGAAATCCAATCCAATAGAAGAGCTACTGTAACTCAAGTTGCTGAAAAAACTAATGCTACTTCCAGTAGAATGGTGTCAGAACAGGTGGCCAGGTCTGATGAATCATGTTTTCTTTTACATTATGTGGATGGCCTTACCTGTGGAAGAGCCTGCAAATGTGGTTTGCTAGGAAACCTTTGGTCCTGCGATTCATGTTGATGTTATTTGGACCACCTACAGTACCTAAACATTGCTGCTGATAAAGTACACCACTTCATGGAAACGGTATTCTTTGATGGCATTGGCCTAATACAGAAGGATAATGCTCCCTGCCACACTGCTAAAATGGGTCAAGAATGGTTTAAGGAACTGTGGGATATGCTGGAAGAACAAGTCTAATCCACAATGGCCCCTCCTCGCAACAGGACTTAAAGGATCTGCTGCTCACAGCTTGGTGCCAGATACCACATTTTATGAGAGTTGTTGTATTTTGAATGCATTTCTGAAAAATAACTTCAACCAAAGACCTAATTGGATACATTTTTATTAATAACTGGTGCAATGTAACATAAAAAAATTAAGACATCTGCACATTGTTTCTGTAGGTCAATCTATTAAACTGGTCAAGACCAGGGTATAAATAAAAAGTTTATTATTTAAAAACCTGGAATGAATAGCTCAGAAGGCCACTAGTGTGAACTCATCTAATCTGCAAGTTAAAAAGAAAAGGAACAAATTGTAATTGGCTGGGGCCCAGTAAAACAAAAAGTACAATTTGTAGAGCATTTGGGTGACTGGCTGGCTTATTCAAAAACAAAATATGTGGCTATAAGGAACCTGTACTCCAAAATGGCAAGGCACAAATAATGAATAGCAGTCATTAGTCAGTGATGGCAGGCTGTTTGTGAGTTTACAGTACATAAGTCAATGGTCAATGTCAGAGTTATCAAAATCCATTCAAGCAAACATACACATACACAAGCAAACATGCATGAAAGAGTGTTAGGTTTACCATCAACATGTTATCAGCTTATGTGTACATAACAGAAACATAAATAACTATATAGATTCAGGAGTCATTTTTGATTTTCTTTTCATACTTGACACAGTTGTTTAATTTAATTCTGTGAATAGCAGAAACAGAATCATTGCAGGGTTTTTTTGTGTATTTTAGTGCATATTTTCAGTGTTGGGCATTAATGACTTAGCAGTCCAAAAACCTTTCTATGGAGACTATATCAAAGTTCAACAGTCAAAGTTGAAATATATAAAACATGGCTCTACACGCCCAAGTTGGACTCTCCTGGCTTGGTGTATTCATCCCTGTTAAAGATCTGAATGCCAAACTGATATTTGGTCACATAGGTTTCATGATTATGTCAAAATGATGATATAGTGTTATTACATAAATAAAGAGCATGTTGACTTTTTTTTAATATATATATTTGCAGCAAGGCTTACATGTTTTTGGACAAAGAGAAAAAACACCTGATGTTTAGATGGCTGGAGTTTGTTGTTAACCTGATTTAGATAATTTGGTTGGATAATAATAATAATAATAATAATAATAATAAGACGAAGAAGAAGCCATGGGTCAAAAACATTCAGATGAAAACTTCATAAAAAAATCACATGGGGCTACAACAACTTATTCTTATTTGCATCCCATTACATATTATTAAAGTCCATGTGACATGCTAAGTTTTTAATAATGAGCTAATGTTACTGAAAGTACTATCTTTCTGAGTTGGGAAGCTGAGTATTATGCACTTGTACATAAAAATGTCCTTTTACAAATCATTTTAAGTATTTTTACAGGAAGACTTCTTCATGCCACAAATGATTGAAAGGAGCCACTTGAGGTGGTCAGACAGCCCCTGATTGGCACACACTAGAGCTGCAAAGTATCATCATGTAATAATATACTGTAAGCTGGAAATGAATAGAGTGGCTCAAAGTGACCACACTCAGTGTCCATAACCTGAAATTATTCTTGGAGGTTAAGTTTGCTAACTGTAGATTTCAGAACTAACATTCTTTGAGCTGGCAGTTATGAAAGATATGAAAGTCATTTGACCATAGTACAAATTCCAAGGTGAGTAGCTGGACAAAAGTAATGTGAACAAAGCAGCATTGGAGAGACTCTGGTCTAGTCACCCCAATTCACAATACAAGTACTCGAGACGTCCAAGGAAGTGCACTTGGTAATGATGATGATGATGTGACGTAGTTACAGACATTTCCACCAACAGCCATTTAATTTATAACAAATAATCTGCATTTCAAAAGAAACATACAATTAGTGCAAAACAATAGGAAAATATAATGACCAACTGCTCTAAAGGTGAGTGCCATGCAGTCCATGCATATGATGAAAAACAGATGATTGTAAATATAAAAATAAGTGTACAAAAATGGCATAGCATTTGATTTTCTTTCTTTCATTCATTCTTTCCTTTTTTTTTCAGAATTATTTTCAATTTAATGTAAGTCCTTCTTGGTCTGCACTTGTGCAATGTCTACCACTAAAGACAAACAATAAAACGCATGCATTCCATGCAGTGCTCCTAGCTTTGCAGCGGTAAAGCATGTTGATATATATTTGTATATATTCCATTAATAACAATATTGTGTTGCGTGTGTGCTGTACAGAGTCTGCAATTAAAAAAACAGTCTATATACTGTTACATTTGCATTTGTGTATATGTGGTTACATATGAATTTGTGTGTGAGTACGTGTGTAAGAGAGAGAGAGAAATCAAGGTGGGGTGATCCACAAATCATCTGTCGAGAACACATCTCCAGTAGAGGACAGTGGAGCCTGTCCACTTGGAGTAAAAGGTTCAGTGTCTGTATCTGTCTCACCCTCTGCTAAATATTGGCACTCATGACCCCAGCTTAGTCTTGCCATGACTCCTGATCCATTGCCTGTGATCTCCTCTCTCTCGGCAGAGATGCTGAAACCACTGGGTGATCGTTCTAGCTCCTCATGTGTGACAGACAGCAGTGACAGTGGTGTGCCTGCCCTCTGGTCCAAATACAGCCGTTCAGATAGTTCAAAGTGGGAGTTGGGTGAATGACTTGGCAGTGGGCTGATGGGGAGGACAGTGGGGCGGGGTGGGTTTGTTTGTGTCAGTGTGTGCGAGTGTATGTAGTACTGACTGTAGGGAACAGGCGGGGCATAGGTGCAGTACACTCGATCTCCACTGATACTGACAGTGACATCACTGCGCTCCATGGTAATGGGGGCAGGGGGTGTTAGGTCGTACTGCATGTGCATGTCCACCAAGAAGTCAAGTTTCTTCTCCATGTCTGTCACCTGCAGCAATGCCAGAAAACTGTAATTTACTTTCTTTGAAAAACATCCCTAAAGGAAAACCAAAGTATCTCATATCAAATAGCAAACAAATGAGTACGAAAAAGATTTGTGAGCAGAAAGTTACCTGTCTTTCTACACGCACAAATCTGCCCATCAAACTTTGGTCCTCAGTATCTGGCAGGACAGCTTTAGTCAGATAAGCTTCATGTCTGAGTGAGAGAGAGAGGGAGAGAGAGAGAGATAACTTGGAGCTTTTGATTCCACCTTCTGCTACTAATGCTACTAATATGAGTAATTTATTATGATTATTTAATAATACTTATTTTTCTCCTTCTTCCTCATATTATTATTATTATTATTATTATTATTATTATTATCAAGCTGCATGACATGATGTGTGACATCTTGTATGTTTCTAACTGGAACTGAATTGGTTGCTAGCCCTGACCCTAAATCTAAGCAACACATTAGCATTTTAACTCCAACATTTGTTATCTTCATTACTTCTGTATTAGACTTCTCACATCAACATGACACTGAATATCCCTGGGAAAATGGTGGAAAAAAGCATCTCTTTGTTTTTGGAAGCTAACAGCAAAACCCGACAGTCCATTATGTCTGAGATCAAAATCTTCTCCTATTAAACGTCATTTAACATCATGCTAGCAGTGGCACAAAACTGGCTCACTACTCACAAATTAGCATCCAAATCACCAAACAGATTGCAAAAAGTTGCAAAGAGTTCTATTCCTTTATGAGTTCTATTTTCAAGCAAACACAAATATGTGAGGGTTAACACCAGGGAATCCTGTGTTCTGCAGTGAAAGAGGCTCTGCTCAGACGTGTGTGGAGCAGATCAACAAGGGCTGCTGACCCTGAAAACCTGCCAGCAGAGTGCTATTTTCGAATCCATTTTGGCCTCAAATCCCACCTGTATTAATGCAAAGCAACAGCAAAACAACATTTTCCTGACTCCGAGCAGTTCGCTTTTTAGGCCAACCTACTTCAAAATACAGAACCTACTTCACCAAAAGATTATCCATAACAAATGAGAAATGTGTATTAGACAGCTGTGTCATAATACACAATTTTTTAAAATTATTTTACATAATTGCTTTTATGCTACACCATTTTGAAATTAAGAGCATATTTCACTCTAGTCCACTACATTTTATTCCGTTTCTGTAAACAAAGGTCATCAATGTGAACATCATGGTAATACTGAGCTTGCAATATTTAATATTGGTCTTTTAACTGGGCAAGAATGATGTAGCATAATTTTTTACTTATTTAAGTTTTTCTGAGAACAACACAGGGTCACAATTGTACATACAATGTCAAAAACATCAGTATAGTTTCACCTTTTACACTCTTGGTAGTCATCAGCAAACTTCTGGCAGTATTCTGGTTGGATATTTGACATTCGTCTTGACAGAATTGGTAGTGTTCAATTTAATTTGGTACAGAACCAACTTAATAGCACGGTCCACAACTTTTCAATAGGGTTGGGGCCCTTATCGTTATGGCCAACTCTGATGTGCATCTGTTGGAACACTCAATTTTATCCATGTTTCATCCATCCAATTGATGATTCAAAGTTATAGTAAAGAATTCTGAGGTAGTCATTGCTCCATTTTCTTTGTATAATGCACCAGTTCAAATGACTGCAAAACAGCCCTAACACATCCAACTATCACCACCATGCTTAACAATTGGTACAGGCTTGTTTTTGACCATTCAAACTAATTTTCTGCTGAAGCAGACAATTTGTGTCTTGATCTAGCAATCTGCAGTTGTTTCCTGACAGTGTAAATCTATGATCTTCTTTCCCGGATCTGCAAGGAGCTCCTTGGACTTTACCATGGTACTGTGTGTTGGAAAATCCAATGACTGCTGTCAAACAAATCCTTTTTATGGTGGCACAGGAAACTCCCAGCTAGACTCAATTATCATCAATAACAGAAGGTTCAGCAAATAAATGGCATTTCAGAACTTTCACCACCACTAAAATGAATAATCTATGTGCAAATATGTATAATTCGGACCCTGTGTTAATATGAGAAAACCCAACATTGTGCTATTACACAATTAAAGCATGTGCGATTTGTGGGATTATTGCATTAAAGGTTTCAGATTTGTATTACACTTGTGGGCTTTTATTGTGTTTTCATTATGTGGGTTTTACAGTAGATATGAATCCATTATCTCGTAAACATTTTATGTTCATAAACACTGATAAATTTCAGTATTGCCATGGATGTTGGAAATCTTGTTTGTATCACTAGACGAATGCATCCTGTGTAGCTGTAGTGAGATGCTGTTAGTCATAGAGAAATCAGGAATGTGCACTAATACACATTCAGTACTAATTAGAAGCGCTGAATTTGTTCTGGTCAGATACAACATCTTAATTTATACATTTATTCACAAATAACATTTAGTTGGTGATGTAAAATGGGGGAAATATTAGTGTAGCATAGAAAAATGTTACCTGCTTCCTTATACACAAAAGCTTGTTATTGAAAAAAAGTCACTTTACTTTAAAAATGTTACTTTAAAACTTCTGAAATATGTAGTTAACAATATTTAAATATTCAATATGCAGTACACGTTAGCTACATGTATGTTTATGATTTTATGTAATTTATGAATTTTTTTACCTGGGAGACTGTTGAGATGGATAGGGGAAAGGTGTTTTCTGGGGCTTTTTATGTTTCGGAGTGAGAGGTGGACCAGGAGAAAAGATCAAATCTACTCTGTGGAGAAAGAAAAACACAGGACATATTTAGTGTGAGCTCAGTAGATTACAGGTCTCCGTCCACCCCACAGAGAGTGATAAGTGTGTTAGTTACCTTGACTGGAGGTATTTGATCCTGCATAGCATGTCCAAGTGTCCTGCTGAGTACTGCTCTATCACATCCTTTACATCATATGGCCTTAGGGTCTCCTTAAAACGCTTTTTATTCAGCAGGAATATCAGAATCCTGATACACACAAACAAGGGAATCAAAGATCCTATTTAGGTCATGCTCCTTTGATGCTCAAATTTGTTTTGCTTTTTCCCCACAAAACTGTAGCTTTTATTTAAAAGGGATACAAGCATTAACTATTTCTTCTGTTCTCTTGGCTGGTATTTAACAATTAATGACATCGGCCTTTTAACAGAAGCATATTTGCCACAAGAGATGATTTTATAAGGGGATATTTTCGGCAGACGACACTTTCTTTCTTGTCATTAATCATTGGGAGTATTTGAGGAGTTCAGATATTTTTAATGTGCATCCAAATGTGAGTGCAGATCCATTAGCGCAGACTGAAGTTTTATGTCGCTGTGGCGATGTGTAATGCCTGAGATGTGGGGGCACGATATTCATGGAGCAGTTTTATCCCTGCTGAAAGAACACACTTTATCATCTACACTGTCTCAACTGTATTCAACTGCAAAGGGCAATGCCAGGTTAATACAAACCAAGAAAACATGTCCATGTGTCTAGGTGCTCTTATTATGACTTTTGTTATAATGTTAGTCCATGTTTATACATGCTTTCTTTCTATGTCGATTTCTGTAATGGGATTTGCTTACCGGAGTGCTCTGATGACTAATTTAAGAGTAGGAATCATCTCCTCCATCAGGATGTCAGGAGGGAAGCCCTTCTCTTCAGGGGTGGGGTCTGGCAACCCGGCCGCATCTACAGGAAGATGTAACAGCGATTACATATAGAATTCTATAAGAATACTTCAGAATCTACATTCATGTGTAAAAATTACATTACAGCTAATATACTGTGTGTAACCATGTGTTTATGGTTAATTCTTATGCTATACGGTATATGGTTTATGGAATCATTCTTAAAGTAAATGCAGGCTTGAGTGGAATTGGTAGGAAAACAGTTTATTTGACCCCTCGGCTGTTTAAAGAGGAGGAAGTTTAAAGGAGAAGAGCATCTGCCAAATGTTTTGAACATTGATTATTCTAACTACATTCTGTACTGTGCAAAAGTTTTAGGAAAATGCTGTAAAGTAAGAATGCTTTCAAAAGTAGAAGTGTTAATAGCTTATTTTTTATTGGAAAATAAACAAACAGAACAGCGATCCAAATCAAATCACTCCTTGGTGTGACCACCCATTGCCTGAAAAACAGCATCAGTTCTTCTAGGTACACTTTTGAACAATTTTTGAAGGAAGTCGAAAGGTAGGTTTTTCCAAACATTTATGAGAACTAATCACAGATCTTCTGTGGATATAGGCTGCTTCAAATCCTTCTGGCTCTTCGTGTAATCCCGAACAGACTCCATGATGTTGAGATCAGGGCTCTATGGTGGCCAGACCATCACTTCCAGGACTCGTTGTTCTTCTCTATGCTGATGACAGTTCTTAATGACATTAGCTGTATGTTTGTTGTCCTAAATTGAATAAATTTGGGGCTTATCACACTCCTCCCTGATGGTACTGCATGATGGAAAAGTAACTGTCTGTATTTCTCAGAATTGAAGACACCATTAACTCTGACCGAATCTCCGACTCCATTTGCAGAAATGCAGCCCCAAACCTGAAAGAAACCTTCCACCATTTGCCTCAAGACACTCATTATACTACCAGTCTACAGCTAAATATATCAAATTTTGTCTTATCAATCCAGAGTGCTTACTGCCATTCTTCTACACCCCAGTTTCTATGTTTCCGTGCATAGTCAAGTCGCCTTAACATTGCTCTTTCTTTTCTTTTTCAAAAAAACTTGAACAGCACATCTTAAAACCCAAGTCTGCTTTAAAATCTTTGTCTGGGAGAGTCCTGTTCCTCACCCAGTTTTAAGCCTTCTACAAAGTGGTTTCTGTTTCATTAATTGCCATTTTTTTGTCTACATATGAAATTGATGATCATTAGCACCTGCTTGGTCTAATTAGTTAATCATACACCTGACTCTGATCCTACGAAATACCTGACTTTCTGCAAGAATTGATGCAGGTTTGAAGCCAAAGGGTAGTCGCCCCAAATATTGATTTGATTTTGATTTTTTTTTGTCTGTTTGCTCACTTTGAAAATTGATAAAAAAAGAAACAATTAAAATACAGTATATATTTTTAAAAGCATTCTAACTTTAAAACATTTCTTCACTCCTGCTTAAAATCTTTTACACAGTACTGTATTTATGTATTATATATTTAAGTTTGTTTTTAAGTCCCTTTAAATGTATTAAAAATCATACAAAAAATTATCAATTTATTTTCAATTAAATGTCTTAGTTTTTCAACAGCAAATTAAAATAAAAATCACAATTATTTCAAACAGTTATAAACAGCTTTTGAGATTTTTATAATAACTTATTATTATATCATTTTCTGTTTACCAGTTTCTGAAAATACATACAGGTTGTGCCACAGGGCAGTCGACATGCTCCAGAAATTTTGTGTGGATGTGTGTGTGCATGTACCCTCTGAACTCTGTCTCAGAGAGTAGGCTTTCATTCTGAATGCAGTCCTGAATCTCTCTCTGTTGCTGAAGCCAGCAGGTTTTGCCTCTTTAGACGGGCTCTCTTCAGCTGCCTCGGCTGGTCCACCGTTCCCTGCCCCACTCCCAGGATTTCCAGAAGGCATCATAAGCCAGCCTCTCACTGAAGATGGCCTTGGCGTGGGCAGCCGAACACGATCCAGCAGAGTCAGCTTCTGACTGAGACACACAGGGACACAGCACTGTTTAATTGCCTACCGCAGGGCTTGGTAGTGTTTCATGTCCTCCAGTATACTCATGAAAAGAGCTTCAGACAGAAAAAATACATTTTAAACGTATGACCAATGAAACGAAATAAGAGCTACTGTAAGAAAGTAACAAGGATACTGTGGTAGAGGCAATGGGTACATGCAATCATAATTTAGTGATTCTTACTCTTAATTGTGAACAGTATCAAAATGTTGAGTCATTTTTATCCTTAAAATGGAGCAAAGCAATACTTTGAGAGATTGCGACTGTCACAGTGTGGATGAATTCTAAATATACCATATAAAGCATGGTTCAAACTGTAGTTCTTGAAATAACATTAAGGATAGGCATTTATAGTTAATTAACAAGGAAAAATATATAATAATTGATATGTTGAGGTTTTCTGTTAGTAGACCTTTTTATACACACATGGAAAGATTTTAAAGTTCTGGCATAAGCACTATGTAGCCAGTCGGTTTAGCATGGGAGAGAAGTTTACACTTTCCAGTTTTTTTTTTCTTTTGAATTTCATATAAACTTGATTTGGGAGCCATTGTTTACAGCTGCTATAAAGTAAGTGACAACAGGGACTGAACTGTCTCACAAAATGTACAAAACATTAAACACTGAAAACGTGGGACATTCGAGTCATTAATAAATAAATAATTTAAATCTTCGGTTACATTGTTGTGTTAAATTAAATTACATTACTAATTTTTTTTTATTTTTATAAAATCACAACTTATGTGTAATTCTTAAAGCTGGTTAAAGCTCATAATAATATTAACATATAACTTGACTGCTGTAATTACTTGGGAAAACTTGGGCTCTCTTTGACACTCTCTGTTATTACACTAGGGGGCAATATAGAGCAAAACCTCAGGTTTATGAACTTACAGTATCGACTGACAACATGACAGTAAGGGAGTAAAACCAAAGGTAATGTGTCAAAGTGGAAGGCTGCCAAGGCCACTCAGGTCACTCATGTTGACAAGTTTTAGCAAAGAACAAACATGTTGTGGTTTTTACGTTGGTATGTACAACAATCAGCCATACCATTAAAATCATTGAGAGGTGAAGTGAATAACATTGATTATATCCTTATATTGACACCTGTCAAGGAATGAGATGTATTAAGCAGCATACTGATCGAAGAGACTTACAAGGTCTAAGAAGGCTCTCTAAAAGGCGAGGTCTTCCGGGGTTTTCCTGGTAAGTGGTCAGTACCTCCCAAAAGTAGTTAAAGAAAGGGCCACTGGTGAACTGGTGACATAGTCATGAGGGTCCAATGCTCATTAATCACTTACACAATATTAGGCTGTTTACACAATTTTATTGTTATGGCTGATCTGTATAGAGTGATTGTAGTTGATGTCACCAGGTGGCCTTGATCCACTTCCAGGTTTTCTACCTAGTTTTCTAGACATTGATCTTAGGTATTGCATGTATCATAGGTCACAGCAAATGGACCAAATAAATAAATAAATAAAATTTGTACCATGCTGTGTCTAACGCAGACCACAGATTTAGATGGAAATTATTATTTTGGCCTGTTCAATATACTATTGAATAGTATATATACATACATACAGTATATAACTACAATATGTACTACACATTGCTCCATCTGCTTTGTGTGCTTTTAATGGGTTGCTCTCTTATATTTTAATCCTCTAAACATTTATCGCAGCAGAATGTTTCCAGACCTGTTACTAAATTATAAATAAAGCCATATGTAAAATATCACTGTTTCTCTAGTGTCAATTTAATCTGCCGGCCTGCTGTTTGTCAATTCTGCATCCACACTCTTATTGGTTTACAGCAAGACATGCGGTCATTCGTCTCATTTGTTAAACCACATTACAAAACAGGTACTGTTTATCTGATTGGTCAAGAACAAACATCACGTTTGTCCAGATTCTGTGTGAAATAAAATTTACTCCATATTAATTTCTTGTTTATACCACTGTCACATAAAAGCTATATTGCATTTGTACAGTAATTATGCGGTTATACTGAATATCGTGATATATATCTTTCCATTTTATAACGACTTTTTTTTTGCTTTTTATTGGCCATTTTTCCTTTTGCTCTTCGTACATTTCTGTATAAACTGAAATATTTGAAAAATGTGAATAATTAGTTCACAATGTACCCCTAATAAAAGTATTTAAGCATTTCATACTCATTTCCCTAAGCTGCTTTGCGATAATGACCATTGTTAAAAGCGCTATACAAATAAAATGTTATTTAATTATGCATTTATTTATTTATCTATTTGTCTTGTCTTGTGGTGTCTAGTAGATGTCATCGTTAGGCGATAGCTGGTCACATTGATCAATGACTTCACACCAACACTCTGTCTTTGGCTGTTGGTAACAGAGAGAAGCCTTGAAATCTTGTCCACATGGTAATATTGTAATTGTATTGGGGGGCAAGTCGAGGACTTTCTTCAACTGATTGTCTGTAGATTCTAATACTCGATCTGGCTTGACTTCTAACATTAAAACGTACATCAGTAAAATACAGCCTTGGGATTGTCCTTCGGGGGTTGTGGGTGTGACTTTAAAGAGAAATCACTTAAGGGAAATACCATATTTCTATGAATTATTCAAGTGATTCAACAATGCTTTCACCTTGGCTCATACTGATACTGTACAATCACTACTGCTACTGTACTCATGTTACACCAGAGATACAGAGAAGGAGAGATAGAGAGAGAGAGAGAGAGAGAGAGAGAGAGAGAGAGAGAGAACTGCAAATGACATTTTTGATCTTTTTTAAATGTCAAAATGGTCATATGGTCTACAGCAGGGTATTAGCTAGTGTAGTTTGCCTTGACCATTTCACAGACCTTTAAACCTTGGTTAATCCTTCACACAACTTTCTCACACAGGCACATTTTTACACACAGCCTGCAAAAGAAACCAGACACTCTTCTCAGGGAAAATGCCCTAAAACCACTCAGAGCATTCTGTATTGGCCAGTCCCTTAGGATAGTCCCTCAGACACACACTGATCTCTCCTGAGTGCTGTGAAAAGCAGGGGATTGCACTGGTGAGAGAAGGTTTAAGAAGACACAGACTGTCTTCTGAGACAGATCAGACAGAGTTACAACTGATTACCTTGCAGTTTGAGAACACATTTTCCCACACACACACACACACACACACACACACACACACACACACACACACACACACACACACACACACACACAC
>JAQMYK010000018.1:9252454-9266008 GCA_030014345.1 Clarias buthupogon | reverse complement strand
CCCTGTGGAGCTCCCGACGAACAGTTTTGGTGGAAACAGGAGAGTTGAGGTGCACATTTAATTCTGCAGTGAGTTGGACAGCTGTGGTTTTATGTTTTTTGGATACAATCCGGGTTAGCACCCTGACATCCCTTTCAGACAGCTTCCACTTGCGACCACAGTTACTCCTGTTGGATGTGGTTCGCCCTTCTTGGTGGCATGCTGACATTACCCTGGATACATCACAAAGACTTGCTGTCTTGGTCACAGATGTGCCAGCTAAACACACACCAACAATTTGTCCTCTTTTGAACTCTGATATGTCACCCATAATGTTGTGTGCATTGCAATATTTTAAGCAAACCTGTGCTTTAAAAGCCAAATTTATCTGAACCAAATAGATTAACCATGGTAGGATAATTATTTTTTCTTTTTTTGTATCTCTGTGAATACTTTTCCTAATAAAAACGGAACACAGCCAAAGATGCTATAAGCTTGATTACAGGCTGGAACTCATCCTTTACTCTAATTTATGTTGGTGTAAGACACTAGTAAGACACCAGCAACCAATGTATGGTACAAGAATTTTTAAACAATAAAATAATTGACATGAGCTCCCAGAACACACTTTACAGTATATAAAAAATGAATGTATTTTTGTAGTTTTTTTCTTTGTATGAGTTCATCTACAGGTCAGAGGCTTGACGCCTGATCATCTGTACAGGTCTAGCACTATTAACTACAGTCTTGGAAGTACAGCCCCCACATGTATTGACAAGGTGTGTGTGTTTTTCTGTGTGTGTGTGCGGGGTGGAGGGTGGGGGTGATAATGTCTATCTGTCAGAGAAGCAGAAAGATAGAGGGAAAGAGAGGGAGAGAGATTCAATACACCTTGAACTCTGACCTGTCACTGTAAAAGTGATCTACACACACACACACACACACACACACACACACACACACACACACACACACACACACACACTGTGTGTTCAGGAGTAAGGAAGGCAATATGCTTTAACAACCACCAAATCTGCAACCCATTAAACTAATCAAAAATGTATGAGAGAGGGGAGAGTGTGAGAGAAAAAGCAAACAGAATGATAGAGGAGGGGCAGAATAAGTTTGTGTGTGCGTATGGAATTTGTTGTGTGTGAGTATGATATGGCAGGTGTGAAAAAATGTAAAGTGAGAATGCCTTCACAAATATATCTTAACCAGCATTAATTCTTACACCTGCACACTTGCACAAAGTCAGGGATTTCATAGTATCAGAGATAGGTGTATGTTTAACCAATTATACCAAGCAGGTTGTAATAATCATCAATTTCATATGTATGTTGAAATACAGTCATTAACTGAAAGAGAAACCGCAGTGTAGGAGGCTTAAAACTGGGTGTGGAACAGCCAAACTCTGGTACTAAGGTGAGGTTGTAGAAGCCAGTTTCGTGTCACAGGTCACACACTATGTCAAAACAGCAACAAGATACAAGGTACTGCATCAGCCAGGTCTTTCCCAGGCAACGATTTTTCAAAGCAGACTGGGGATTCGAAATGCACTGTTCAAGATATTTGAAAGAAAGACAAAGAAACAGGTAATTTTAAGATGCCTTGACGCAGTGGTCAACACAAGAAACTTGATACAGCAGACACATCAAGCTTACTTCCCTCCAACATTGGAACTGGGACCCAGTTAAACCCATCTACTGTCCAGAAAAGTTTGAAGCCAGAAGTGGTCATCATGGAAGAATTGTGGCCCAAAAGCCATACCTCCAACACGGAAACAAGGCTAAGAGAGTCAAAAACAAATGAATTGGGGTACTGCTCATGGCAGCAGGTGCTCTGTATTGATGAGTAAATTTTTTTTATATTTGGCTGTGGTAGAAAGCAGGTTGTTTGTCGAAGAGAGGTACACTAATGAGTGTCCGCAGGCAACAGTTAAGTATGGTTGAGGTTCCAGGCAAGTTTGGGGCTGCAATTCTGCAAATGGAGTTGGCGATTTGGGCAGGATTAATGGTGTCTTCAGTGCTGACAAATGCAGGCAGATACTTATCCACCATGCAATAACATCAGGGAGGCATTTGATTGGCTACATCAGCTAATGACATTAAAAACTATCTTCTTAGAGAAGAATAAGGAGTCCTGGTTTAAGTACCATGACATCCCCGACCTAAACCCCATAGACTCTATTCTACCCCATAGAATGAAACCCTATTCTAGGGTATTGTGAAGAGGAGGATGCTAGACACCAGACCCAACAACACAGAAGAGCTGAAGGACGCTATCAGAGCAACCTAGGCTTCGATAGCACCTCAACAGAGCCACAGACTGATCGCCTCCATGCCACACCTCGTTGCTGTGCCACAATCCCACAGCACGAGAGAGAGAAGAACCATTGGCCCAGTTGAAGTCACATGATGCTCAGCAAACAAAGCACATGCGTACAACAGTACGTGTATAGCAAAATCTCACTTGTTTACCTAAGTTAAAAAAAAAAATTTATTTAGCCTGTCTTGCAAAACACTCGCAGACCGTGTTACTCAAAATACAAGTTTCCACTGTATATATAAAGGAAATGTGAGCTTTTGAGAATTTTGCGGAAATGTGACATTAAGGACAACACAATGTCACATTTCTGCAAAATCCTCAAATGAAGGCAAAAGCAAGTGGCATTAGAGAGGTTCCTTGTTAAAGTAGCACAAAAAGAAAAAGATCCAGTGATCCAGTGTGTGTGTGTGTGTGTGTGTGTGTGTGTGTGAGAGAGAGAAAGAGAAAATCGTCCTACACAATAACCCCCCCCCCCCCCCTTCCTCTCTATTGTCTCCTTCACACCAGCTACAATTCAGAGTCATTTTAAGACTAAACATAATTTTTTCCCAATCTTCTTTTTGATTTCTCTTCTGCTATTCACTCTCTGATTACCGAAGAGCACATGTATTTGGCTGGAGACAAAAAAAGTTTGTAACCTTGTAACATTTCTTTTAATTAATGTTAGGCAGAGAGTTCTGTACAGTAAGACAGGCAGACATGTACATGGGCTTCAACCTGAAATAATAAATTCACTGATAATATTAAAGCTGATCAGCTTATTTTTAGCTTAAATCTTTTAACTAGTTCTACAAATTCTTTTACCGTCAATGACCATAACCATGCTACTATATAAGATATTTGTGTGTTTGTTTCTGCAAGTGAGGCAATATCCCACCTTTCCTTTGACAGTCACCCTCACATATGTAGGCTGAACATCGACATCCAGTAAGGAGGTGTCCAAATGCCTGCAACCACACAATACAGACAGAATATAAAACATACCTTCCCCTAATGTGTATGATATTGTAAGAACTGGTCTCTGGTGTGTGTGTGTGTGTGTGTGTGTGTGTGTGTGTGTGTGTGTGTGTGTGTGTGTGTGTGTGTGTGTGTACCTGTATACATGCAGATCCAGAAGCACACAGCTGTTCTCTTCATCTTCACGTAGAGTAAAGTCCAACCTGAAGGGGCAACAATGATGTGTACAATGTGTAAATGCTGGAATGTATACAATGCGTGTAGGTGTGTGCTAGCAGACATACTTTGGCTCATTGACATTCAGCACTCTTCCATCAGATTTGATAAGAATCCTGGAAGGCTTATCCTTCTTCTTTGGCTCTCTATGAAAAGATACAGTAGCATGTGAAGGCTGAGTGAGCACATAGCCATACTGTAGATATGTAAACTTAAATGCAAACTCCCAAACATACACTCACTGGTAAATTTTACAATTGCAGCCCGAGTACTCATTTATGCAGTTATCCAACCATCCAATCAAATAGCAGTAGCACAATGTTTTAAAAATGCAGATGCAGATCAAGAACTTCAGGTAATGTTCACAGCACACATCAGAATGGGGGGGGAGGGGGTGGGGGGGTGATGATGTCCTGGGACTTTTCACTCACAACAATATACTCATATACTTACACACTCATTCATGACTTTGAATTGTTGTAAGTGAAAAAATGCAAAAAGAGTTTGCATAGAATTTTACACTAACTGAGACACCTTCTTGATGTGAGTGATCAGAAGATAATGACCTGATCGGGTTGAGCTGACAGTAGTAATTCAAATAAGCATTTTTTATGCACTAATAAGAAAACCATCTCAGAAAACAACAAATGAAACTTTGTGGTGGGCTACAACAAAAGACGAACACAACAACCCCCAGACCTTTTCAACCAAGAACAAAAAAACATGAGGCTAGTGTGTTCGTCTACTGTTGTGGCCCACTATCAAATATGGGTAAAATTGAACTAGAACTAGGAGCCAGAGGCATAATGCATCTCTTGTTGTCACATACTCCAGTCACCCTCTTTTTCTTGCCCTATTCCCTTCTTTTTTGTTGGCCGTCAAGTGACTAATTGCATTACTTCCTAGGAGGCCCTAATGTTTCTGTTTTCATTTGGTCCTCCCTTTTAGTTGTGCTGTCAAAGCGAGTCCCTGTTTGAACTCTAAACAAAATATATAATGACCTTATCCCTTACATGACTTTGAGCCTACCTAATTCTTTCTCTCTCTCTCTCTCTCTCTCTCCCCTTCTTTGCACCTCCCTCCACCTTGTCTTTTGTTGAGCTACTACACATGGGACTCCTGAGATACCATACTTGTCCTACTTCTGGTTAGGCATCACCTCAGGTAGTCTTTCCTTATCACTGTCATCTCTGGCTTGCTCATTAGGGACAAACTGATAAAGTAATAGAACTATACATTTTTATTTTAGTTGAATTTTTTATTTCTGTAAAGCTTTGTGACATGTTCCATGGTTAAAAGTTTTTATTAAAATAAAACAAAACTTAATTGAATTGAATTGAATTGAAATACCTGACTCTCTCCTTTGCTCTCCTCTTCTCCTCTAGATGGCGATGTGCCTCCAGTCTTGACTCTGGAGTAAAGGCACATGGCTCTCCCCAAAAACTGCTCTCTTCATCCTCTGACTTTGAATTATGATTTGGATGACACTCAAGATCTGAGTCTTGGTTCCTGTTCTCATTTATCTGAGAGCTAAAACAATATATACAAGAATTTATGCCACACCACTCTTACAGGCATAGACTTTCTTTTACACATGTATTCAAACCCTGAATTTATTCCTGTTGGCTCATTTCTACTTCTATCTTATCTTATCATGTTACAAATGATTTTGTCATCAACAGTTTGAATCTTAAGTTAAAACATAATTCATATTAGATCAAACCCATCAGTGTTAGTACATATCTGTGCTTCAATAGAAGGGATAAGACTCATTCAAAAAAAAAAAAAAAAAAGTTGTTCAAAGTACGTGACAGTCTATATCACAAATTTGCCAATGTGGTCCCAGACTTGTGGACTCCAATGTACATACCAGGTCTTCAGTCATTAATCTATAAATTAATAAATGTTTTGACAATTAATAAATTTGTTTCTGATTTGCTCCAGACATTCCAAATTCACCAAATCCCCAATTAGGATAAACTGATTACTTATAATGTATGAATCATAAGTTTTTGTTTAGTGATTTCCGTGGTTGTAATGCAGAAATATTAAGGGTCACATTTGTTGCCCCTGCAGCAACTTATGTATAAAGTCCTTATTATTTGGTTAATGCCATTAAAATGATAATGACAAAGCAATGAAAGGTGCTGGCACAAGTATATCAGTAACAGTAGCATTACCATGCTTTGCCATTGGCCTCAAAGTCATGGCCTATGGCAAAGCTATGGTTACAGTCAGCATTGTTCTTGTGCCCTTATATATTAAAATGATAGGAAAGAGACCATCATTGAAACAAAAATAACAGTCACAGATTGTGTCATAACGCAGAATACTATCTGTAATCGCTCTTAGAAAAGCAATGACACAGACAGAAATAGTACCATTAGAGATAAAATCTTTGCAGTTTTATTATTTAATTTATGTATGTGTTTGTCCTTAACCCCTTCATCGGTTGTTTGTTGCTGACTACAGGTCTCCTGTTGACTGTGATGCGTAACATTGATGTGTATGAGGAAACGTTTTAATTAGGCTGCCAGAAAAGTAGCCAGGTTAACAAATTAATTTATTATTTCATCTTCTATGCTATTTATTCTATACAGGAGCCTATCCCAGGAGACTTTGAGCACAAAGTGGGGTAGACCCTGGACTGGGCGCCAATCCGTCACAGGGTGCACACACACAAATACACACATACAATGGGATATTAACCCTGCAGCGTAGTGACAGTGCCGTTGCAATTGCATTTCAGTTAGTTTGGGTTGTTGCTGTTCAAAAGCAGTTACTTGGGGGTGGGAAACTCCAAAGATTCACTGATGAGGATTGACAAAATATATAATGAAAAACACACAACACACACACACAACGTGGGGTTTTCAACTTTATTTTGTGTGTAATACATCATACTCACTCCTTCCTCGAGAGATGGTTGTGATCTAAATCCTCTGGGTTGCAGTTTGTGGTTACTTTCATCCCCTCCTCTTTCTGTTTTGTTCTCTTTTTCACATACTCAGCCTCTTGATCTAAGACACACTTCTTTAAGTCATCAAAGTTTTGCAGTGCCTGTATCCGCTCGGCTCGCCGTATTGCTGTGCCATCTAACCACTGTATGGGATAAAGGATCACCATGTGATGGCCGACAGGCATGCAAACATAATGATTTGTATTGAATCATCTTTTAACTCTCACGTGTTTTAAAATGCTACTCTGTAATGCCCAATATTTTATTATACTTTATTATTTTGTCTGCTAGCAAAATAAGTAAAATGGTTCTGTGTATAGCTGACAGGAACCTACATGAGCTTTATCAGTAACTTAGAGCCTTACCATATTGAACAATCTGCTTTTAAATGTGGATAGTTGTTATTGAAAGCCAACAGGGACTTAATGTAGTAAAAGAGAGACCTGATGTGAATCTACTACCAGATATTACTAAACCAGCTAATCTCTGTTCAGCCGATCAGACATGAAAGATTGATCTTGTGACTAAACATCGGTGGAAGAGAACCTTAGAATGAAACTCTGTATTCTCTGTCTGACTGTGCAGCTTGCAGTACCTGAAGTTGAGGCAGGCAGGCCAGCACATACTGCCGGTAACCTTTGAACTCTGTGCAGGGATTGCCTACAAGAAAGAGCTCCCGGAGGTGCACATTCTCTTTCAGTGACCCCACACTGCTTAACTGACCAATAAAATTCACAGTCAGGTCAAGCTTCTGAAGGTCTTCACAACCTACACATATATCACACAAATGAACTGTATATTCACATATTAAACAACAAAAAGCAGTTCAATCGGAGTCATTCCATCAATCAGAGTCTGTTGTATAAAAAAAATGCAGTTTTTACCTTCCAAATTTTCAATCACTTCAATGTTATTGAGTGCCAGATTTAGATACTCCAGCTTTTTCAGTCGACCAACATTCTCTACAAAACAGATATACATTAATTCTGTATACCAATGATAGAACAAATTGCACTCAGTTGTGACAATATGCACATGATAACACCATAGACAAATAAAACTATACTGTGCCTCTGTACCTATCCTTGAAATTAGGTTGTTTTGCAAATAGAGGATTTTCAGGTCTCTGCACCACCTGTCGATGTGCTCTATCCGTTCAATGTCCTGTTGATGCAGTGATATCTCCTCCAGAGAAAAGATCTCACAGTTGTTGTGCTCAGCACGACGGCGAATGATATCTTCGCTGACTGGTTGAAAATAAAAACCGTTACTATTAATGCATTGGTAATTCTCACCTTGAATAGTGTACTACAATAGTGTATGCATATCTCACTCATTTATCGTCTATACTGCTTTATCTTGTATACAGGGTCACGGGGGGCCTGGAGCCTATCCCTGGAGACATAGGGCACAAGGCAGGGTACCCCCATGAATGGGGTGCCAATAAATCGCTGTTCACACACACTACAGACAATTTGGGAATACCAATTAGCCTAATCTGCACGCTGTGGGAGGAAGCCAAAGCGTCTGGAGAAAACTCACCAAACACGAGTGGAGCATAAAAACTCCATACACACAGACCCGAGGCAGGAAGCGAACCTGGACCCTGGAGGTGCAAGGCTATACCACTATGCCACCATGCTGCCAGAATGTGTCCACAATTTTCAATAAGGTGCCAACACATCCAAAAGAGGACATTAAGATGGGCCAAGGCTTTACAATATTTAGGACTTTTCAATAATTGTCCAAATTCCTGGCCTGGGTATTGGTGAAATCCTTAGTTCTTAACATTACTGAATCTAAAATTCTGAATGTAAAGTTGTTTATCCTTCTGTTTATTACAAAAATACTACATTTTCAACACTACTATTGTAACTTCAGTATTACAAAATAATAATAATAATAATAATAATAATAATAATAATAATAATAATATACAAAACACGTTAAATGAAATACTTGGAGATTGTTATTTGATTTACTGGGTAACCAGGGTGAAAGATTTTAAAAGCGACGTCTTCAAAAGTGGCATCTTAACTGACAGCAGAAAGGAAAAAATACCAAAATTTACAAAAATCGTCACTAAGTGAAATCCTTAGCATCCTCGCTTTTACCTGAAGATCTAATTAGCTAGCTGGCCTTCAGGTAACGCTGTAACGTTAACTTAAAATACCTTTTGAAGACCCAAAGGCCTTAACAGTAAGTGTTATTGTATAACATCACATATTTATGTCAAAATAAATATGATAAACGTATGTGTTAGTTATGAGTGGAACATTAATAAAAACGAAGAACACTTACTGCGGACCATGCTTGAGTTTGGGAAGCGTTACTATGGAAACAGGTTTTCCGGAAGTAGGATTTTCCCTGGAATCCTCAAAATAAAAAAATAAAAAAATAAAACCGAGAGGAAGAAGCACAACGCGTTTCTGCCTTTTTGATAATTCACCTAAAATCAAAACAATTCATAGCCATTTCGAGTTAGTTAGGCAAGTAAAGACAGAGAGAAAGATCCAGGTCGGTCCCACACTCCAGGCCGGGCGGTGGCGGTAATGCGTCGAACACCTGAATCAGCATTAAACATGGAAGAAGAAGAGAGCTCTTGTAGTGGCTAATCTACTTTTCGAGTTCTATTTTAGCTCAGTGATTGAAGCGAGGAAAATATTGTGGAAGTAAAGTAGTTGTAAATAGGGTTTATAATTATCCTTGATTGCTTTGCATCAATTGTCTTCTCTTCATGTATTCTTATTCTTATGTATTTATTTTTCTTGAAACGTATGTGACCTTGGAATATAGCAAGACACTATTAAATGGTTTTACTGTTGAAAAACAAATTGTAAAGATTTTAAAGTCGCGTAGCAGAAGAAGCGAGTTGCTCGCTCTGTCCGCTGTGCTTCGGTAAGCTTTTATGGCGCCAGGAGAGACTCAGTCAAACACACACACACACGTTGTCTGTCAGAAAGGTCTCTGTTTATTAACAGCAACATATGGGGGTTTTATATGTTTGACCAAACGCCTGTGGCATCGACATATGTTACTACAAAGTATATAAACCACTGTAAATGTCCTGGTGAGATCCTGAAGAATCAAAGGAGAGGAAGACAAGATGTTGGCTCGAGTTAGGGAGAGATGGGGAAGGAGATAGAGAGAGACATAAAGAGAGAATGAGAAGGTGAGCGTGGGAGCGTTCACACCTTTAAGAACAGATGCAAGAGGAGACAGAAAGCAGCAGGGAAGATTTAACACGTTAATATCCTATGTATGAGGAAGAGAGTAGAAACAACTCCTTTATATATCAAATAATTCTTACACAAATGTAATTAAGAAACCGAAAGATGCAATAAATGTGAAAGCCCCGAGTTTGTTCATGTGTGCGGGTGGTGAGACAGATTCCTTGTTTTGGCCCAAGAGGTTTTCCTGTTCGTATGACACTAAATTAACGAGTGAGTGAATTGATGGGGAAAAAACATTGATCTCTGGTGTTCACTATAAATAGGCTGTATTGCCGCTCGTCTCTCGCTTACGGCCATACCAGCCTGAGAACGCCCGATCTCGTCTGATCTCGGAAGCTAAGCAGGGTCGGGCCTGGTTAGTACTTGGATGGGAGACCGCCTGGGAATACCAGGTGCTGTAAGCTTTTTCACCTCCACCTACAAAGTCTCTGCTGCAGCTTTTTAAGTGCACAAAGATTGTTTAGCTTTCACTAGATTATTACTACACATACACACTTTAATAGACAAAATTAGTCTAAAATAGTCATCACGTCATTCATTTTGGTAACATAGGCTCCTTATTGCAGATATGCCGGTCACAATAGCCTACTTTTTAAAGCTAAAACAATAACACACGATCCAAACAACATAGCCACGGAAGATAAAAGGAGATGGCGAAAAAAAGAAGATTAAAAAAACTAATGACAACACACCTGGGAAAAATTGTAAAGGAGCTCCTGATGTACAAATTAAAATATATTCCATACGATTCACATAAGTGTAAAATTGTGGAATTACTTAAATAGACTTTTCATGATCACCCCTTCTTGTTTTGCAGCAATTAGAGGTCTAATGTTATTTATTTTTAACATTATTTTATATTATTTATTATATTTTTGTAACATGATGTGTTCGTTTGTGGCTCACACTCATAATGTTCCTGGACACTTTTGACCAGATTATTTTGTTTAAATATCAGTCCACAATAATACATACTGTGTATTATCACCTATTTGTATTACCACTATTGTATTAGATCTTTTTATCAACTCCAGCTTTTGTAAACATGACATGTTTTAAACTTGTATTTTCTGTGTATGTCCTGCACATTTACCTGAGCTCATATAAATATGATATGAATTTATGAAAATATGAATTTATAATACACTAATACGTGGTGTTACTTTTGGGGGGGGAAACTAGTTGTAATGAATTAAGGAAGCATAAAAGATGCAATAAAGTGGTGGGAAAGCCCCAAGTTGGAGAGCCATGAGTTTGTGCAAAAAAAAAAAGATTTTATAACATAAACATCATGATTATACAATTTTAAACACAATTTACAATTTTACAATTTTACAATTGTTCGTTTGTGGCTCACACTCATAATGTTCCTGGTCACTTTTGACCGGATTATTTTGTTTAAATATCAGTCCACAATAATACATACTGTATATTATCACCTATTTGTATTACCACCATTGTATTAGATCTTTTTATCAACTCCAGCTTTTGTAAACATGACATGTTTTAAACTTGTATTTTCTGTGTATGTCCTGCAGGCCTCATTTAACTGAGCTCATACCACTCGTTTTTTAGGAAAAGTAACCTTATATAGATTTTATTTTTGACTATAACAAATAGTAAGATGAAACCTATTGTACTATTTATCACAGACCACTGAAATGTTTATCAAAGTCACTTTTTATGAAACAAGTTAATTTTTTTAAACTGTGGCACAAAATAACAACTTTTGTGTTCCCGGTCAAAACTGACCGTTATGATATATTGAAAACAAAAGCCCAAATGTACACAGGGAAAACTATATTAAAAATATTGCTTGACCCATACACTGTATGACCATATTTACAATTTTAAAGTAGCTCTGCTGTCATACTAAGATGGTTTGTTTGGCATATACTGCTTAAAGCCAACAAGATGCTCTTCAACAGTGATGTCAGGTCCTGGTGTGTGGCAGGTGCTCCACCCACTTCTGCCAAACTTCCCAGCTCATCTCGTTGTCTTCGGGCTGCTTTTGTCATCAAAGCGACTCACATGTGACAGGATATGGAAGGTCTGCAAAGACACTGTAGCGTGAAAAATTGCCTGACCAATGTTTGCATCCCACAAGCTGGACACAGATATGTTGCAGGATCTGTAGACACCACACAAAAACTTCACACCCAAATAGGCTTCAATATTCACCGGGTCGACCTCTTTCCAGGTGTTTCCATAAACCCTCTCCCCTCCAGGTTTGTCATGTTCATGAAAATGGTTACAATGGAGTCCGTGAGGAAAAGTTGAAAACTGGACTTGATATCATCCACTCGGGATATGGCATATCGGGTTAGGGTTTGGTTCCATTTTTGGACCAAAAGGAAACCACAGCTTTACAACTTCTTCCTCATCAGTGTCGGAGTCTTCCTCCTTGCGTTATACTCTGTCTCATCCTCAACCTCTGACTCTTTCTCCTCTAAACCCTCCTCACTGTCAACCTGGCTTCTCTCCTCCTGATCACTGTCATTGTCAAATATACTTCCAGAGCTTCATGTGCAGTATATCTAGGGAACACCATGAGTGTATAAAAGTTCCATAAAACACAAATTTTTATAAAAAATATTTCTAATTTATGTGTTCACATGCCATGTGTAAACAGTCATTGAACCTCACGAGAAATTAATAAAATTTACTACACTTTTTTAGAGAGGAAACATGTAAATCGGTCAGATTTGACTGGAATACAATATGAGAGTTAAGGCAACTTTTCATGATCACCCCTTCTTGTTTTGCAGCAATTAGAGGTCTAATGTTGTCTTCATGTTGTGTTCATTTGTGGCTCACACTCATAATGTTCCCCGTCGCTTTTGACCGGATTATTTTATTTCATTATCAATCCACAATAATACATACTGTATATTATCACCTAATTGTATTACCACCCTAGTATTAGATATTTTTATCAACTCCAGCTTTTGTAAACATGCCATGTTTTAAACTTGTATTTTCTGTGTATGTCCTGCACATTTACCTGAGCTCATATAAATATGATATGAATTTATGAAAATATGAATTTATAATACACTAATACGTGGTGTTACGTTTGGGGGGAAAAACTAGTTGTAATGAATTAAGGAAGCATAAAAGATGCAATAAAGTGTTGGGAAAGCCCCAAGTTGGAGAGCCATGAGTTTGTGCAAAAAAAAGATTTTATAACATAAACATCATGATTATACAATTTTAAACACAATTTACAATTATACAATTTTACAATTTTAAACACAAAATGTTTAGAGAAAATTATATTACAACAGCTGATAAAAAAAGAACTACCAGTCATAACGTTCGAATACACTCATGGCGAGTTTACCTTGGTGTTTTAATTGAGTAATTATTAAAACATCCCACCGATGTGTTTTTTAGGGGAAAAGCTTTAATTAAACCAATAACAAACAATTATTGGATGACAAGATATGAGAACTTAAAAGGAGAAGACATATGAAAACACATAGGAATTAAATTCATGGATCCAGTTTTAGAAGATTTTACTTATTTGTTGAGACATACTGTAACACTATACTGACACTAATGAGACTGTGCAAAATAGGTGTCAAGTTTGTGAGAGAAAGGATGAAGAGCTATTAAACATGTTCAATTATTGTGAAAAACTAAAGGATTTTATGAGAATTAAAAAACCACATGATTTCCTAGAAGAGGAATATAAAGAAGATATGAAAAATAAAGAATGAGTAAAAAATATTTTTATTTGGTATGAACAGTAAAAAACATACAAACCGGATTCCAAAAAAGTTGGGACACTAAACAAATTGTTAATAAAAACTGAATGCAATGATGTGGAGATGGCAAATGTCAATATTTTATTTGTAATAGAACATAGATGACAGATCA
>JAQMYK010000018.1:9218235-9232062 GCA_030014345.1 Clarias buthupogon | reverse complement strand
CATGAAGTTAGTTGGTGTGAGAGAAGAGGATGCAGAGGATAGGGTTAGATGGAGGCAGATGATTCGCTGTGGCGACCTCTGAAAGGGAACAGCCGAAAGACAAAGAAGAATTAAATAAAAAATTTTATTCAATATATATATAAGTTTACTAATGACTCAACCTGAACATGATAGATCCAAGTCGGTTGATAAAATAAGAAATAAAGCAAACACATTAACATAATACTCTTTTCCAATAACAAAATAGTCTAATAATGAAACTGGTATTCAAATACCTTTTTAAAATTAAACGCTATCGATATTTCTTGTACTCATCAACCAAATTACTAACAACTTTGGAATTGCCGACAAATTATTAGAACTGTTTCACGTGCTTATACTTAGGAAATGAAGCAGTGACATAAACCAAACGGGAAACGGGAGTACCCGGAGAAAACCCACCAAGCACGGGGAGAACATGCAAACTCCATGCACACAGAGAATGAAATCGAGCCTGGCCGGGAATCGAACCGGACCCTGGAGGTGCAAGGCGATAGTGCTAACCACTTTTGACTTTTGACAGGTGCCAATAATGCTGTATACAGTTTAGGCTACACGTGCAACAATACTCAGAAAGTCAAAAAGTAAAATTTCTGATTGTGTTAAAAGCTTTTTTTTTTTTTTTTTTTTAATTAGTCTTATTTATTTATTTATTTTGCTAAAAACAATAACAGACAATCCAAGTAACATAGCCAGGGAGGATTAAAAAGAAGCAGTAGATAACAAAAAACAGAAGATAAAAATAGGAAAGGATAAAAACTGTAAAGGAGCATGCCCTGCATTGGACTGGCACATCCTCCAGGATGTACCTTGCCTTGTGCCCTATGTCTCCTGGGATATGCTCAAGGCCCCCCATGACCCCATGATACAGGATAAAGTGGTATAGACAATGAGTGAGTGAGTAAGTGAGTGAGTGTACCAAGAGCAGAAACTCAAAGTTTATTCAATACGACTCACAAGTGTAAATATTCTCACAGCTTTTGAGTTTTTTGAAAACCTAATACTTTCTAAATATCTTATAAAGTAATTTTTAAATACCAGAAATTGGTGTATAACCTATTAACTATTTCAAAGTGGCCCTTCTGTTAGTTGCTAAAAATCTCCATGCTGTTAGATCAATTAAACTATTATCTGTCCTCATCCTCCTGGACCTGTCAGCTGCATTTGACTCAGTGAGTCAAATGCCAGCAGGTCTGTGTTTTTGCAGACCTGCTGGCTAGATTCTATTATCTATTCTTACAAGCCTTGGAATCTGTGGAAACAACATGGCAATTATTTGCTTCTTACCTAGAAGATAGGTTGTATGAGGTGACATGGAGGGGATCCACATCAGATCCACATCATCCACACAGACTCTCTACTGTTGTCCCACAGAGGCCAGTACTTGGTCCTCTTCTGTTCTCCCTCTATACACGGTCTCTTCGTATTGTCATATCATCACATGGCCTTTCATACTATTGTTATGCAGATGACATGCAACTTATTCTCTTCTTTCCTCCCTCAGACACTCAGGTTTCCACCCGGATCTCAGGATGTCTGGCAGACATCTCATCCAGGATGGCAGTTCATCAGCTGAAGCTCAATCTGAGTAAAACCAAACTGCTGTTCATCCTTGGTGATTCATCCCCTGGTCAAGAACTTGTGATCTCCCTGGACAACAATCAGATCACTCCTTCAGCCACTGCCCGCAATCTTGGGATAACTGTGGACAATCATCTGTAATTTTCCCTACACATCGCTAACTTTACTCACTCTTGTCGATTTCTTCTTTACAACATCTGAAGAAACTGGCCATTTCTTTCTTCACAGGCTACTCAGGTGCTTGTTTAGTCCCTTGTTATTTCAAGACTGGACTACTGCAACTCACTCCTGGCAGGTCTGCTCTGTCCACCATTCACCCTCTGCATCTGATCCAGAATGCAGCCGCACATCTCCTTTTCAAACCTCACAAGTTCTCTCACACCACCCCACTTTTCCGCTCCCTCCACTGGCTTCCTATAACTGCCTGCATCAATTTCAAAACCCTGATGCTCGTCTACAAACTTAAAATGGCCCAGCACACACTTTCCTCTCATCTGTAATCACACCACGCACTGCACCACGTTCCCTCCGATCCTCCAGCGCTGCTCGCCTTGTCCCACCATCTCTCAGGGATCGAGGAAGACAATCATACAGACTCTTTTCTGTTCTGGCACCTAGGTGGTGGAATGAACTTCCTCTAGGTATCCGCTGGAGTATAGAGTTTTAACGACCTTTAACGGCGACTCAAGACGCATCTGTTTCTTCAATACTTGGACCCAGTGTATTTATCCAATGACGGAAACTTCAAAGCACGGTTTGTATGTCGCCCTGGATAAAAGCGTCTGCCAAATGCCTAAGTGTATAGTGTTATTAAATTTACATGTATGAATAAGTTAGCAATTATAAAGATTACATTTATTATAAAATATTTCGCCTCCTCCTTTTTGTAGTCAAAAACATGACAAAAGATTGGTTTTCTTTTTGATTTTTGGATAGTTGGTTTGGTGATTGTTTTTTTCTTTCAAAAAGAACACCTTTGAAAGAAAAACTCAATTCATGAAAAACAAAAAACTTTAAATTAAAAAATCCTGACTTGCTTTTTCTTCCAAGAAATATCATTGACAAAATCATCGCAGTATGATATCACATGAGGCACAGTAACAGTAAATAAATAAATAAATAAAAAACCTTTGCTTTGACTCTTTTATTTTTGTAATGAGCAACTGAAAACATGCAACTACTCCTGCATCAAACACGTTGGAGAATTTCTTTGCAGATACAGGAATGGAATAAGCATTGAGGAATTCAGTATACAGTATACAGTATAAATAACTGTCAGGTTGAAGTAGTTGACCAACTAAAATGATATTGTTAAACCATTTTTTTTTTGTTTTTTTTTTTGTGTGTAAATAATGCTCCTGTTGTGCTAGGTATAGTATACATGCTTAAAATGAGAGACCAGGAGAGTAACATCATTCTGTGGAAGTTAAAAGTTTGTCGGGGATCTTGGAGATGTCATAACAAACCAATGAAAAATATAACCCACCAATTTTATATAAATTTTTTTTTTTTTTTTTTTACTTTGGAGGGGATAGTATTCCAGATAGTGTTTGGATTGCTTAAGTATTGCATCAGTCAATTTATTTTAAGTGTATATTTCAGAGTTGTAAAGGCAAGAAAATTCATACCACCATGGTCCAGTGTATTCACACAGATTCTTTGATGTATTGAATCTTGTTCCTCCACAGAAAATCCAATAACATTGTCATTTATTTTAAGTAGAGTCATCAACACATATAGAGAGCGCTGCGTACTGTATGTAAGTCCGCATTAACATTCTGCCTTAGACGGGAAAATGTGTGTGTAGTAGGAACCAGGGTACCTTTCCTTCAGGAGAAATGAGTGAGACTGCGGAGTCACTTGTGAACTTCCTGGGACACGCCTCAGACTCAGGGAGGCCGGACAGGGACGTGGCTCTAATTTCAGAGGGCGTTTCAGAACTTTGCGTTTCCGGTTGAAATCACTGCACAGCGACTATGCGTGAGCTATGTAAAGAGGACAACCGGTTTAGCTCTGTTATGAAATGCGAAGGGAGGGCCTTGGTTAGTGTGTGTTGAAACGAAAGAAAAAAAATGGAGAGCAAGTTCTTTTCTTACTGACAAACCAGGAAGCCTTCGGACCTTGCAGCCATGGTAGAACTTTTTCGGACAGAACGACATCAGCGTCAGCAGTGAGGCTGAGAGGCCTAAGTCTTTTCTCCGCTCAGGTCTTTGGAGTGTACTCGACGCGAAAACTATTTCCGTGTAGCTTAGAAGTGGATTCACGCTTCCGACATTACGTACCGAGATCAGAAGGTAACCGCCTGGCTGTTTTTTCTTTTTCTTTTTTTATCAGTTGCCGGTGAAAATGCCGATGCAATATTGTGATTAGTTTGGGGTTGACATATTGTTGATTTACAGCTGGTGGACTTTTTTTTTTTATTGTTGTTGTTGCCAAAACATTGTTTGTTAGTGAGGATTGCTGAAATACGACAGCTAGTCTTGTGAAATAACACAGTTCCTTCTTGTTACCGTTGGCTGAGAAATTATCTGCTGTTCCACTCTTTATGTAAGACTACTTCTAATGTATTTTTTTTTATTCATCATGTTCTCCAAGCCTGCCAACTCAGTGGCTGTCCCATTTTTCATGGTTTAAAATTAGCAAAATATTTCAGCGCTATGCCTATCAGGGTTTTCAATATTTAGTCCAGTCACAGACCATTTCGGCATTAAACATTACAGTGAAGATTAAACCTTTATCAAGTGTTAGGTTACTGCGGTGTTTACTAATGATAAACTTTTCTGTGCCACTGGGTTTCTATATGCAAACGTCTTTTAAAGCTATGGAGGGAGGCTATGTTTTTCAGTAGTACAAACACGATTTCAATGATTTCAGGAAGGAATAATGTGTGGAACAGAAAGTGTCAACACTGAACTATTCATATAGGCCTTACACCAGAGGGTGAATAGGATGTTTTTACCTTTTAATGTCCCCTTTCATGTAGATTCTTGTGATACAGTGTGATTTAAGGTATCTTTGTTCTGATTTGTATTCAAATACAGTTTTATGCACTGTACCTTTCCTTGTCAGTGGGGAAAACCCTATTAGGCGCACACGGTCATACAGTAGCTGTCTAGCACACTATAACAGTACAGGCTTTTTGGCTTTAACCAAAGAGTGCATAGTTGCATCCCAATCCGAATGCTGTATGAAGTACAATGTTGTGTATTACTCTGCAAGCTCTGCAAAGCAAACTTTAAAAAAAAAAAAAAAAAACAATCAAAAGAAACATTTCAGGGAGATAGTGTTGATGTGTACATTAAGTTTGCCCAAATTAACTTTTAAGAACACCCTCCTTACAGGGTAAGTGTATCTGTGTCAACAATCAGGAGAAGACCACACAAGGGTAAATATAGAGCGCTTGCCACGAGATGTAAAACACTAGCACGCTTCAAAAAACAGAAATACCAGATTAGAGTTGGCCGGTTTTGGAACAACACCCTATGGACAGATGAGACAAATATCAACTTGTACCAGAATGATGGCAAGAGAAGACTATAGAAAACCGAAGCACCTGTTTAATCCAAGGGTATGACCTCATCTTATGGTCCCATCATTTATAGTTGATGGGACCGGTTCACTTGTATTCACTGATGATGTGACTACTGACGAAAGGTGCAGGGTGTATTCTGAAGTGTATGGGGCTTTATCATCTGCTCAATTTATCTAAATAATTAAAAACTAATTGAACAGCACTTCATAGTGCAGATGGACAGTGACACAAACAATAATTTACAAAAGCTGTAATTGATACACTGTTCAGCTGATTTGTATGTAAATATCCTCAAATGAAGTAAAATATGCTTTTTGAGGTCATCCTCATTTATGTATGTATTATAATTATTTATTAAATATATTTTTTAGATATAGTTTAGATATAATATTTAGCTGCAATGTTCTGTGGTATATAGATGAATAAAAAAAGGAAGAATTTGGTAGGATTTGATGTCCGAATACTTATGGACTATGTATTATTTAATTTACTTTAAGGACTACTGATTTATCTTATTAAAGCTTTACTGTTAAGGGACAGGTCATGAGGTAACAGATTTTACTAGTGGTACAAAACATGTAGCCTTGCTGGTACGACACCAGCAACTAAGATTGTACCATCTATCCCTGACAACTTTGAGACATTGATAATTTCAACTTTAAACTGCATTGAAACATTTGTTGTAACTTCTTGTGGATTTGTATAGCAAATAAGTTTAAAATACTCTGCATGGCCTAAAGGTCACCATTTTTGAAGGGTCGAATAAAAGGCCTCCATCAAGCAAAGAAAACAATTAAGGAGATTTGAAATGACTGGAATTGGGTTTCTTTATTGAAATCATGAATGGTATCACTTAAATATTTGGTGATGTTGCCATATTAAAAATCAACAGTGGAAATCACAGCCGTATTTACAACTGTATGTTGCATACCATAATTAAAACTGAAGGTGCTCGAAAGAACTCCTAGTGTATAACCATTTTTATCAGCTCTGTAATAGTCAATTCGCTAATTCCAGCAACAGCTAATTATTATTATTATTATTATTATTATTATTATTATTATTATTATTATACTGAGAGGGTGCATGTCCACCTTTCATGTCCAGCCATAATGTTTGGATAGGTGTGAATGCATCACAAATGATGTTCACATTCATGTTTCAATTGGTATAATTATAAAATAAGCTTTTTTTTTTTTTTTTTTTTTTTTTTGGGGCACAATCCATCAGTATGTAAGAATATATATAGAAATAAGATGTTGTCAATCCAGTGGTTACCCTCATGTGAACTGCTATTAAAACATATCTTGCAAGTCAATAAAAATCCAATGTTCAGTATTAAATAATAGTGTGAGAGACAACCGTTAATATAATTCATATGATATACCCTGAAAAGTTAGTTTAATAAGAACCTAATCTGTAACCCTATTATGCGTTTCATGCAATTCTCCAATTTTGTGGCATCAGCACAGTGCAGAGAATCAGATACACAGGTCTAGTGTTATTAAATTTGATTCAATTAACTTTTTTTTTTAAACCCATTTTAAAAAGGATTTGCAGAAAAGTAAAACATTTATTTAAAATAAGCCTCAATGAGCAGTGTTGATGGTGGCAAGGAAAGACTCCCCAAGACAACATGAGGAAGAACCCATGTAAGGAACAAGACACAAAATGGATCTCATCCTCTTTTGGGTGATACTGGAGAGTACGACTATGAGTCACTCTTTTCCACAACTGTATACTCTATTGAGTCAAGCAACGCTTGCACTACCTCCATGTGATTGATCAGCTAAGGGGCCAGTGAGTGTAGGTATCTGAAATGAGCTGTGTTTTCTGTAAGTCAATTATGTCATCTTTAAAATACAATGGGACTGAAACCGGCAGTCTACTAGGTCAAAGATAGGCATATGCCATCTGCCAGTGTTTCAAAATATATTTTGTTAAACTATATTGAGCCAAATTTTTTCTTGGCTCACACTGTTGCATTTGCTCTGCCAAACAAACTAAATGATCTTTGGAAACCACTAAATAATTGAAGGCTCTTTCATCTAAGTTGTATTTGTTAGACTATATGAAAGGAAGTGTTTCTTTTTTGCCTTTGAGTTACCCATGGAAAAAATGTCTACATAATACCCTTAAACTCACCGGGAAAAAGGATCACTAGCCAAGCCAAGGTCACTTAATAACAGTACTATTCATGTAGAAGATGAGGTCACCGTCTGTTACACAAAAGTTATTATTAACACATTGGTCATAAGGAGGGGAATTTGGCATTTTCTACATTTTAATTATTCTTTTAAGAACTGCTAACATGTTTAAATTTAAGTCACTATCAAATCTCTTTGGTGGATAATTAACTTTTTATCCCAAAAGAGGGATAAAAATAAATCACACTTTACCCCAACAGCCAGTCAAACACTGTATGCTTACATCACCTTCATGGCAGGGATCCAGATTTTGTACACAGGCTTGACTGGGCTTGTGGTTCCACGATGCGTCATTTTTTTCCCCCAGTCTTGTGTTTCTTCTCTTGCAATTATCCTTTGTGATCTAATTGTGCTGGAGTTAGTGTGGTATATCTCTAACTCTCTTGTCTCTTCCCTGCAGTAGTCTAGTTGCTGTAATGTCTTTTGCCAATTTGTGTTAAATTAAATTCCTGTTTGTTGGTTGATGAACCTTCAGAAGTAAAAGGATTGTTCAATGACTAAGACCTCAGTCCCAGAGCACTCTGTCAGGTGCATAACTTTACAATAAGAAGCTACAGCCAAAAGAAATTCATCATACAGCACATACAAACATCTTCTAGAATACTCCAGCCCCCTCTTTTAAAATAAATGTAAACCTGTCATACTAAAATAGTAGTAAAACAAACTTAAAGTTGGACTAATGCACCCAGATAATGCGGTTCTGGGTTGATTTTCGAAGTCGAACCAGATGTGTAACAGCAGAGAAAGCCACTAACCATACAGCAGCATTGTCTGCTTTCTGATAACAACATAACCACAAAGGATAGCATGCATCTCATTTGTTTAAAAAGTAAAGCATACAGCACACGTACAGAGTTGTAAAGTTGTCCATGTTTTCCCCACTTGACCTACTACCGGTTTGCCGCTAATTATCTTTTTTCCCCCAATGTTTTGGTCTGTGTGGTAGGTAAACCAGGAATATAATACTAAAAAGCTGAAAAAGTACATCGTGACTTGTGAACTTACTGAGTGTCAGGACAAATGCCATTTTCCACTGACATGAAGGTGCCTTATTGTTGTTGAAAAAAGTTTGTCCTAAGGCCACGGAGACAGATAAACTTCAAATTCAAGATAAAATCTTAACATTATACAAAAGAGGGTGAAGAAAGTCCTGTCCACATTAACCACTCTTCCTCCCAAGCATTAAGTGCTAAAGCAAAGAGACAAGTCTCTTTCCACTTTACTGTGCATTACCCTGCTACTCATGGGATCTTGCTCGGTAATAGTCCTAAAGGCTCTTAGGAGAAGGGAAAAATCAATTTTCCATTGCAGCTAAACTTTCCCCATGTCAGTGGCAGCTCATGTGTTTGTTCTGGACAAATGCAGTGTAAAGATTTGTTGTTTATCATTTTTCTATTCAACACCAAAAGCTTCACAAAAAAACAAACAAACATATATATATATTTTTTTTTATTTATTTATTTTTTTTTAAATATATATAATAACCTGATGGTTATTATAGAATACTTGCTGAAAGCATTTCTGAAGTGTTTTAAACCTCTTTTTCAGCTATATGAGGCTTTTATATAGACACACTTAAATGTAACTAGCAGTTAAATATAAGGACCAAGTTGTTCATTATAACGAATTACAGCTATTATGAAGCTTCACACTTAATATTCTGTTAAATGATTTCTATTGTTGCATTAATATGATCATGTACTGTATGTGCTATCTATAATTAAATAATTGTGTTGTCTGAATTATTGGCCCAGTTTTGTTCAATTTTGACCAGTGTCCAGATAAAAAAAACAAAAAAAAAACACACGTGTACATGTCTCTTTCCATCTGCACTGTTTCCATCTCTTCTCTAACTTGCTTAACCAATATATTACCTTGTCAGATACATTAACTGAGATACAATACTGTCTGTGAATATTACCTTAGCATCATGTTTCTGCTGCTGTATGTGGCAACTCTAACATATACTATATAAGCACCAAAAGAGTGTCCCAGTTTTAATGTCTTCTTTCTTTTTGAGAAGTATCTCTTTTCCCCTGCTTACGTGAGCTAAAAGTGATCTATGAAGATGTCCTTATGGGCCAGTTCTTTGAATTCTAGGCTGCAGTCTGTTATCACAAAGTTTAACCAAGGTTGTGAAAAATGGCTTGTGTTCAAATGTTAATTGTTGGTTTTGTTGTTTTAGTGGTCCCAGAGGGAAAAGAGGAACTTTAAGAAAGCACGGCCACAGTTCAGTTGTATATGCTACCATTTACATAAATTATTTTAGCCTCATATGAGTGTTAAACAGAGGCATGCTCTTGCGGGTATCTGAGCATCCCATTTTGACCCGTTGGGTTGGGCCCTTACGATCACCCCAACTAGTCGGGGAGGGGTTTCTAAAGGGTTCCAGTAAACGTACATACTTCTTCATTTGAAACGAGTATGGTGGTTTCTGTACAATTCTACATTTGACAGAGCTGAACTGCTTCCTAAAAGTCCTCTCCTATTTATTGTATATTCAGTATTAGTGGTTGCAGAATAATTATGTATCAAGAAATGATTGTGTTTCATCAAAGATTGCACATTATGCTATTTTTGTTTATATAGATAGAGAGAGTGAGTGGGATCAGTGGCCTCTTGTACTTGGGCAGCTGCATCTAACACTAGATCTGACTGTGGTGTCTGTGATGTCATCAGTCAGGGAATACAAAGAAAGCTGAACGGCTTTTTATAAACGCACCCACACAAAAATGCCTGTACACAGTCGAAGCTAGGGTAGAGGTTAGAGAGTTGACCAGACCCATGAATAGAGCAGTTCTAATAGTCATGTGAGAGCACTGTGTTTATGTAAATAATAAAAAAACCCTACTAAAATATTTTAAAACTGAAGCAAACACACACAGTATTTAATGTGAGAGAGAAAGTAAAACACTTTGCCAAAACAAGTACTCATCAACAGAAATTTTGGCATGTGGCACTTTAGGGACCTTATTTGATTTCTGAATAACTTCATAAGTGATTATACTTGATTAGATTTAATAATCTAAGATTTAATTTCTGATTGTTGTTTGTTTTATCTGTGGTGTACACATTTTTAAAACATATACAGTACTCAAAATTCCAAAAACTGGTATCGGTTATCTTGACGTAACCTTATTTGCAACACATTTATTCTTGATCATTGTTAACTAAAAGCTCAATAAATCACGTGCCGGCGGGTGTCGAACATCGGTGGTTGTGACGCATATTTTGTACAACAAAAATTTTTACCCATTTTATTTTAATGTTACAAGATCACTATAATCTTCAAATTTAGAATTAAATTGAACTAAAATGAATTTTAATTAAATACTCATTATTTATTTTCCAAAGCCATAGGGAGCCGCAGCAGAGGGATGAAAGAGCCACATGTGTCCCTGGAGCTGCAGGTTGCCGACCCATGATATAGGGCAGTGTTAACCAACCAGGGCAGCAGTGGCTCAAAAGGTTAAGGCTGTTGGTTACTGGGGTACTGATCAGAAGGTCGGGGGTTCAAGCCCCCAGCATAGCCAAGTTGTCACAGTTGAGCCCTTGAGCTTAAGAACCCTTAACCCTATCTGTTTTGTGGCGCACCGCAGCTTCCTAATTCCTAAGTTTTAAGGTACATATGACTAATTTGATTATATAAACATATACTGTGAAACATTTGAATGGTGCAAATGTTTTAAAGAAGGCTGTACATCCATTAATGACAGTCCAGGCTGAGGTGGCTTGGAGCAGTTAACCTTTAGCCAGTGGAATGCTCTTAGGAAAAAAACTGCCTGGGTTTATTGTTTTTACAGGACAATGCACAACCTCCTACAGCCCACCGGACCATGTTACAGGAACTCGGCTGGGAGTTATTGCCACATCCCCATACAGTCCTAGTCCACATAGTTTTCCAGATGTTTGGGACATTAAAGGAGTTCCTACATCGCCAGTATTTGAGAGGTGAAGCAGGCAGTCTGATCATGGCTCGGTTACAATATATGACAGTTCTTGTTAGGACAATACAAACAACAATAACTATTTCGTTTACTAGCATAAACTGTCTAACAGTGGCACAGTGAGTAGCATTGTTGTCTCAGGGTCCCTGGTTTGATGCTGGGCGTGGCAAACTCTATGCAGTGTTACAGGTTCTCCTCAGCTCCTTGTAGGTTCCTCAGTGTTTCTAGGTGTAAATAATTTGGTTGACCAGAGTCCATACTGCGTAGTGCCCAGTGATGAACTGCCAAACTTTAGATACATCGTGGCCATAATCCCTTTAGATTATGATTCATGCTCACTTTAACTGGTTTGTTGTATTAAAACAGACTTTTGATGAGAGTTTGTGAGAATGCATGGCTCGGGAAAAATTGAGAATTGTACAAGTTGAGGCTTGTAAAAGAATTTAGCATGAACGGAGACGGATAGGGTGTGCATGGCAGAAGCCTGTGATGAAAATCTGCATGAAGAGCGTGGAGGCATACAAGCAATGTGCAAGAATGGGTGCCAGTTCTACTTCTTTTAGATTGTCGAATATATCTGTGTGTAATGGCACTGAATAGTATCGGCAAAAGTTGGATCACAGAGTAAATAAGTAATATTCAGTCTGATTCTGAAACAGATCTACAATAAAATTTCATAAATAGAGCAAAATAACATAACGTATAAACTAACTCACATGACAATAGCCACCAAAGTAAACATAACAGACAATAGCTAGCTAATTAGAAAATACAGTATATAATTATTTAATTTCCTGTTAATAGTATGTATAATTGTGTATAATCTATTCCCATTATTGATGCTGGCATCAAGTTGTAATTGTTGTCACTTTAAGCTATGATTTAAAAAAAGCAACAACATAATTTTACATACTTCAATCTGAATGGTGTGGCCATATAATAATTTGCAAGGTCTAAAGGATGCCAGGACAAACGGTTTTCTAGCAGACCATTCCCCAGAGCATCACACTTCTTTCAACTGGCTTGCCTTCTTCCCATAGTGCATCCTGGTACAATCTCTTTCCTAGGTAAGCAATGACCATGCACCAAGCCTTTCACATGTTGTAAAAGAAACATGATTCATCAGACCAAGTCACCTTCTTTCATCCAGTTCTGATGCTCACAAGTTTTAATTGTTGTCACTTTAAGCTGTTATTTTAAAAAAGCAACAACATAATTTCACATACAGTACTTAAATTTGAATGGTGTGGCATATAATAATTTGCAAGGCCAATTGTAGGTGCTTTTGGCCGTACCTGTACATGTACCGTACCTGTTTTATGCATGAGCCTGCTGAGTGGTCTGCAGCTATGTTTTGACACCTTACTAACATGGCCTGCAACATCCTTAGCAGAAAAGTAGCCGTCTGTGGAAATGAATCCGACAGGTATTCCTTATGTGCCATCAGTGAGCCCTGGATTTGAGATAATTGATGTTATTTAATTCACCTTTAGTTTTAATGATATGGGTGGTTGGTGTATGTAATGTTTGCCCAGCTAAGTAACTAACATTAACATAACTAGTTAGTTAACTTGATATTTTAATTGCTACCTGGTATAGCTTTTTTCCTATTGTTTTTCTTCCTGTGATATTCAAGACTGTACAACTGTTCATATTCCATATTGTCACTGGTCTCATTGTTCATTTCAGCACCTGCTTCTTATAACAACACAACAGAAAAGTCTCTTATTGTGAGATCTGATGTTTTATTAGTTATACAGTATGTATGTAGTCTGTAAGAATCTTTGGAAAATAAATTATGGAAAAGAATATGGACTAAACAAATAATTGACTATTCTGATTATGAATTTCACAATTACTCAATGGCTCTTATTTAGCCATTAGCTTTTAGCTTACGGTTGTTTTAGGCGTGCTGGTCAGGGTTAATATTTTGGATAAAACCCCATCAACAGCTCTGCATTTATTACTGTAGCAACTGCACTGTACTTGCGCTGTAACTTTTATTTTAAAAGGCTACATACTTCTTTCATTCTTCAGTACCTAACTGCAGCACCCACAATGCAGTTTGGGTTTGCATGAATATGAGTGTTAAACATCAGAAATAACAAGATGTGAAACCAGATCGGTACAGTTTAGTGGAATGTTAAAGGTGAAACTGTGTTATGAAAGTGTTTGCATTTGTGAATGCTGAAATGATGTACAGTATGGTGTTCAGATATTTACTCCAGCGCAACGTATTATTTGGAAAATAATTTCATTTCATTCATTCGTTCATTCATTTATTTATTTAATTTAAGCCAACCCATCACATTTTTCTGTGTTTAGTTGTATGACTATGACTAATATACAGTGGAACCTTGGATTACGAGCGTAATTCGTTCTAGAACCAGGCTCGTATTTCAAAATACTTGTAAATCAAAGCAAATTTTCCTGTAAGAAACAATGGAAGCTCAAATTATTTGTTCCACAGCCCAAAAAAATAAATACGTAAAAATAATTAATACAAAATATAAAGTAAAAA
>JAQMYK010000018.1:9202216-9213589 GCA_030014345.1 Clarias buthupogon | reverse complement strand
CTGGGGGCGGGCACTCGGCGCCTGTGATTAACCCCTTACACGCCGCTCAAAAATAGACATTTCTCAGAGCGTGGTATAGGTTCCCGGTATCGGGGGACTTTTAACGAGTACAAGTACTTTAGAAATTGTGGTATCGAGGCCGATACCCGATACCAGTATCGGTATCGGTGCATCCCTATCCGACATGCACAAAACAGACTTATGTTTGAATTTGTGTTCAGATCTGAATGCATTAAATTGGGATGTTGCATGGCTGTCATTCATCTGCAGTTCTTTTCATTCTGTTCCAATTCAACCAACGAGTATCATACTAGTTTTTAGAACACTACACAGCCTTTGTTGTTTCAGTTTAGGTCTGCTTTTTATATATTTATTATTATTTTGTAGATGCTATGGAAGCAGGCACAGGTGTATCCTCTTTTCTCCTTACTTGGGGAAATGGATGGTCACATATTCGAGTGTGTGAACCAAGCTGCAGTTCATGAGGAGCTGGAGGATGAGAGCAGACGTTTGTGTGATGTTCGACCATTTTTGCCTGTACTCAGGCTCATTACTCGCAACTGTGGCCGTGCTGAACGCCTGCTTGACTCCAAGATTGGGGTGCTTATTGGAAAAGGTAAAAAACATTAAAGCACACATGCCCACAAAAATTTAATATTGACCAAAATGTCCAAATTAATGCTTTAGTACTGACTCCAAAATGCACATTATGCAAGCAGATATGCAAGCAGATTTCTGACATCAAAAGTCATTTATTAGTTGAATGATAAATAAATTGCTCTTAATTTATTAGACGTAAAAAATAAAGGTTGGAGGCAAAGACACAAACTTATCTATAGTCCACCTTGTTTGTTAATTATAAACACTTAAAGCTCTAATAAAACCACTATTGTCCCATAATGGTTTGTCATCAATTTTATTTCCTGTAATCTTGAAAATTAAGTCAACAATGTAAACTGCTTAATGGATAGGGAGAGGATTCACAATTTAATGGCTAAGAATAACTTGAACATATAATAAGAAATAACTTTATGTAACTGGTCTGGAAAATAATTTAATTAAGTCATCATATTCTCATTTTAATATAATAACATAAACATAATGTTTATTAACATAATAAATCAAATTAAATCACAAATGTATAAAATAAAGATGTAATTATTTAATATTATGACTTTTTGTTAGAAGCAGGTATTGAGTGTCTTTCATCTCTTGCAGGGCTTCATGAACTAGATGCTTTGCAGTACCAGGAAGTGAAAGATTTTCGTAGCAAAATGCAGCGAATTAGTGAAGAGAAAATGCAGTCAGTGCACATGATGTCGTGGGCAGAATGGCTTCAGAGCTACTTCTCTCCACAACTAGAGGTGGGGCCAGTTGATGCGTTATGTGATAGGAACGATGGCTTTATCAAGATCACCATGCACTACAACCAATCACAGGTACACCAATAGATATGCACGTATACATACTGTGAAATTCATAAAGAATGTTCACTGGGGAATCCCTAATATTATTCAAGTCGTTGCTCAAATATCCTTTTTATTCACATCCTTCCACTTCCTTTTGCCCCCACTAACCAGGACACAACAAGCCTGAAAGTGCCTTTGAGCTGTACTGTACCTGAATTAATGAACCAAGCACTCAGAAAATGGCTGACTACTCATGGTTTGGGAGAAGATGAAGACTGTGTTGGTAACTATGTACTCAGAGTCAGTGACAAGCTGGAGTTCTTGTTTGGAGACCACCCACTTGTATCTTACAGAGTAAGTGACTAAATAAACTCTTCCCTTATCCTTACACCACACTTGCTGCATAGATTATAAGGTAATAAAATAGGATGGTTAGTTAAATGTAAGATGCCATGTGAATAATGCATGTATGATTTTAAGCCTCAAGTCTTAAGGACAGTTTGAGCTTAAGTTCTTGTTTGATCTTAAGTTCAAACTCCATGTGATTTTAGGTCATTTTATTAAAATGTCCTTTTTATTGAAATTCTTGCTGATTCTTGGTCGCCTGATTCTGTGACGTCACATGCCCTAATGACCTCAGAATAACCTACAAAATGTTAAGATGCACTTACCAATCACCTAGCACTCCTCTACAAACAGTTGTAAATTGTCATTAATTTTCTTTAAACTGTCACAATTTACCTACCAATTGTTGCAAAGTATCTACTACATATCATGATTTTCTATGAAATGTCAAGGACTGTCAAGAAGTGCTACTGTTTCCTTTGCACCTCCTTCAAATAGTTTTTCTTGTGCTGACCCTGAAACTGCTTCATCCTCCATATTTAATTGTAATATACATTCCACTACCTTGCATAGTCAACTTGAAATGCAACCACACAGTTAGCCAGTGCTGTATTGGTTGGGAATTGTTTCATCATTCGCCTCATCATGCCACATAGTTGTCAGGGCAGAAGTGGTTTATAGCAGGACCAGAGTGGTTCTTAATAGAGCTATGGAAATTCTTGACCTATCCTGAGTTGAAATCATGAGATTGATATTTGAATAGAAGTAACATATTTTACCCTGATTGATTACAAAGAACAACATTCCAGCTATTAGAAAGAACTTTTAAGATCCATCTACAAATAACGTGACCACTTTTAAAAATTTAAAGAATGGACAAAACTTTTTGATGCCCGGGACTTCTCCTGCACATACACATGCCTTATCAATGTCGGAACTTACTTGTTGTTGGAAACAACAACTTTTTTGTTGTTGTTGTTTGTTTGTTTGTTTTCCCTCCCATTTTAAAAAGTACCTTTTACGTTTCCTCCAGGTACTTTTGGTTTTTTCTCTCATATCCAAAATGGTTGGCTTATTTTTTTCTGTCTTGTAATTCTAGTATTGGAGGCTTAACATAAAAGTACTGTATAAATGCTTAAAAATGGTCTAGGAGTTTATGAACTGAGTAAGACCAAATTAAATTAAACTACAGAATTGCTGTTTAAAAATGTTTGCATGAATCAGTAATGTGTCATAAAAGGCTAAATTTGTACTGGGAAAAAATAATAATGAAAAAATACCGTCAACATACTATAACTTCTATATATTGTTTTTACAACGTATAACTAGTACAAGTTTAACAAACAAATGGAGATTTATTTTAAGGGTTTGTCACAAAACTGGTTATGTTCTTAGACTATTTAAGTCTGAATTCATATACAGGAATATATTCATATGAGGATTTTTTATACAGTATTTCATATTCATATTTATTGCACTAGATAACTTCTTGATTATTCACAATCCATTACCAAATAACCAACCTATATTCATATATATATCCATAACTAAATAACCAACCTGATAATGTGGCCTGTGCATTAAATACATTGTGTATTTCATCTCTCCTCTTTTTTTTTTTGCAGTATATTAGATCATGCATACTGTCACAGGAAAATCCACATCTGACATTAGTGCATTGTGATATGGTGAAGACCATGTTTGAACATGAGATCAGCAGTATTGAAGCTGTACTCGCACGAAAGTCATCAAATCCCCCTTTACCCCTGCCCCCTAAAAGGAGAGGACCATCTGTAAGTAAATTTAAGCTTTTATCATTATCAGCTTTCTAACACACTTGGCAGTTAAAATTACCAACAAATATCACAGATGGATACTCTTTCTTAGGCACATTAAAGATGATGTTTATTCCTTAAAGTGCTAATTTCATATCAGTATATAAAATATATACTGATGCACACTATCGAACTGCATTATGACCCATGATAAGCGAACATGGTCAAAAAATGCTTTAGATATTTTTCGACAACTCCTATGGCATGTTTTACAAAAGTGTTATCATCCATAGTCAAAAATAGTGAGTTATGCATCTGTATTTATGGTTGTATTGCTTACTAGTAATTCTTTGTCCTAAATATTGTTGTCTTGGCAGACGTTGCATATGAGCATTTGGGACATCCAGTCTCTCTTTAAAATCACTTTAGTAAAGGGCATTAAGGTCAATGCAGAAGAGACAGCAAAGGTAAGGCTTACAACTTTGCATGTTAAAGAAAAAGATATCTACTGTGTTCTGTCCCAGATACATCCCGGTCATGCGGTGGCTTGATCCCTCCTTTTAGGTCCAAGTTCGTGCAGGCTTATTCCATGGTACAGAGCTCCTATGTAAGCCAGCTGTCAGTAATGAGAGCAGTGGTCGCTCTGAGCACATCTGGAACAAGACACTCGAGTTTGATATTTCTGCTTGTGACCTGCCACGCATGGCTCGCCTCTGTTTTGCCATCTATGCTGTCATGGACAAAGTAAAAAAGCAGAAATCAACCAAGAACATGCAAATGAACAAATATCAGACGATTCGAAAAGCAGGAAAAGTGGTAAGAGCAACAAGTGCATTAACCAAGTAGCAAATCGGAAGCAAAATGTTAAACAAATATTTGTTTTTAAATATTTTATGTCTTGCATGTCTTCAGCATTACCCAATAGCATGGGTGAACATGATGGTGTTTGACTACAGAGGACAGCTAAAGACTGGTGATATCATCTTGCATACCTGGTCCTCCTTTCCGGGTAAGAAAAGCCACATGCTCACATTCACGGTCATGTCTGTTAATGTATGTCATTTAAAAGGATATGTAAAAAGTTGATTAAATGTAGATACTAATTTAATATTTTCAACAGTAAGTCTGTATTTGGAATTATGATATCTGGGTAGAATTGCACTCTGTATTAGTGACGACTGTATAAAAATAAAAAATGGATCAGTCTGGTGTTTGTGTACGTCACAGATGAGCTGGAGGAGATGTTAAACCCTATTGGAACGGTTCAGACAAATCCTTACACAGAGAATGCCACTGCATTACATATTCGCCTTCCAGAATTCTCAACACCTCCCCCCTCATTTCCCCCATTTGACAAGGTATTTTCACAGATTATTGTATGTAATATAATGCAATATCTTGTTACCATTGGGTAAGCTTGTTAATTTATGTTTTAGATCCTGGAGAAAGCTGCTGATATCGCTGGATCCAGTGACTCTATGTCAATGGTACGTGTACACACACAAACTCATTCACACACTCACAAACAAACAAAAAACTCTTGAGTGAATGAGTGACACCTCTGTGGATTAATAAAAGAGGTCAAAGCAAATGGCCAAATTGGGTGAGCACTCAGGAAAGACCTAACTCAAATAATTACTCTTTACCCTTGCTGAACATAAAATCATCTCTGTATGCACCAAATATCAAACCTTAGGGTGGATGGGGTACAACAGCAGAAAACCACATCAAGGAGTCTGATGCCATCATGGGCACAGACTTAGAAACTGGAGCCTTTATTCCAAACTTCTGCTATCTAGTATTGTTTTTCCGCACAGCTTTCTCAATATTTGTCATCAACTGCTGTTTTTATTACTTGTCTATCCTGTTCAATGTGTAGTTGCTGGTTGCTTTAATTTATTGAACATTCTGAATTGTAGTATTGGCTAGTCTTTATGTTTTGGGGCAAAGGCTCTGATTAATTGATTCTCTTTTTTTCCAGCTTAAGAATGTCTTGCTTTTTTTCTATAGACAGCTCTCAGGACTTAATGTTAGTTTATCCTTTTTACCAATTACTGTCTTAATGGCACTTCAATCAAAATTCATAGTAATTGTTTAAACTGTCAGTGCAAGAAGCCACACCCAAGCAAACAGAAACACCGGTCAGTCACATCTTTTAATCGCAAAACCAAAAGTCTTCAGTGTGTAAAATAGTAATGACAAAAAAATAGTGCGTAAATAGTAATGACACAAATGATGTAGTTACTTAGTATTTATAATGGTGTGCTGCAGATTGCAATGCTTCATTTTCATGTTACAGAAGCGAGATGAGAGAGACTTTATTGTGTGAATTGTTGTGACTCTGTCTTATGGAGTTGCAGAGAAAAACATCATTTTGCTACCCTTGGCATGCGACTTTAATTGCCTGATTAAGCCAGGGTGTCTATAAATCCATAACCTGCCCTTGTTTAAATGTGTAGAATCTTGATTGCTACGGAAAATGGCTTACAGGTTGTACCACTGGTAAATCCCACACTTCCCTCTTCGCATTGTTCTTTTTAATGGCAAGGGCTTTGTAGGCTTTTGTTTTACTTTTAGTTCATGTTTTTTTTTTGTCTCCACCCTCATCCTGTTACTGGTCTGTGTGTCGTATTCTTCCCTGTAGTAACTGGCTTTACTTGATGCCAAAACTAAAGACTGATAAAGTCTGGTGCTCAAACAGGATACAAAGGAGAGCATATTGTGCTGGTCTCCTCACTAACTGTTTAAGAGTGGGTCAGTTATAAACTGAAAAAGCACTCAAAAGTTGCCAGGTATCATCAATACAAAGGAATGTACTTTACTTGTACTAGCAAACAGATTTATGTTGCTGCTGCTCTTCCACTTTCTGCTCTCGTTCTTGTCAGACTAATTGGAAACATGTCACTTGTTTTCTCAGATCAGATTAATACATTTGAATTATTATTTTTTTATATATATGTATAATATATTTGCAGTTGGATAAGTGTAGTGTAACCAAACAACATGACCTAAACATTTTTTGTCAGTGTTGTATAAAAATGCACACACCAGCTACAACAGATTGTTTTTTGTGCAGGGACGAGGAGGGAAAAAGTTCTACACCGAGTTGAAAGAGATCATGGAAAGGGACCCGCTGTCACAACTATGTGAAAATGAAAAGGATCTGATTTGGACACTACGCTATGACTGCAGAGAGAATTTCCCACAGTCCCTCCCTAAACTGTTACTGTCTGTCAAATGGAACAAACATGAAGACATGGCACAGGTATATAAATAAAGCAGATGACTTTCTCCATCTTAGTAATAACTTTTTTTTTTTCTATTTCATTTGCTCTGGGATTTTCTGTAGTTGCAGGCATTGTTGCAGATTTGGCCTAAAATAAATCCTCGAGATGCTTTAGAACTGCTGGATTTTAACTATCCGGATCAGTATGTCCGAGAGTATGCAGTCGGGTGTCTGCAAGATATGAGGTAAGGGTTTAACACAAAGATGCAGTCCGCTGGTTTTATATGATGTCTTTACCCTCCCTGGTCGTTGTATCATGATACCTAACTGGATCTGACGTATTTGTTTCCCTTTTTCTCTCTCTTGAATCAGTGATGAAGAGCTTCTGCAGTATTTGCTGCAGCTAGTGCAGGTGTTGCGCTATGAACCATATTATGACTGTGCCCTTACCCAGTTTTTACTGCAGCGTGCTCAGGGTAATCGTAAAATTGGACATTTCCTCTTCTGGCATCTCAGGTGTGTTCATGTGTAAACATTAACATTTTATTAACTTCCTTATTACTACTATAATTTAAACTATCATCACAACATTGTAGGTGTTGTGCAGCTCATTAGTACTGTATTACTTTAGTGGTGTAACCCATAGTTTTAGGGTTTTGACTCTGAAATGCAATGACGGTAGGTTTATATTTTAATATCTGTTTACACTTTGATCTGTGCTTAAAATTTCTGAATCCATTTTCCAAGCTTAGGGACTCGTATGTCTTATGTCTTGTATGGTTTGTTTGTGTGTTCTCAGGTCAGAGATCCACATGCCAGCGGTATCTGTGCAGTTTGCCCTGATACTGGAGGCATACTGCAGAGGCAGCATCCCCCACATTGAAGTGCTTAAAAAACAGGTATAAAGGTTGAAATAGAATAGAATGACCCAACATGTAAAACAATACATTTTTTTATTTAATAGACTTGATAAGGCAATTGTTTCATTATTAAACATTATTTTATGGTGGATATACAGTGGGTCTATAATTTTTAATGAATCTAATAGTACCAGTTTAAAGGAAAGCTTTATGATTATACAATCTCTGCTGGGTCTTAATAAAACCATTATTAGACTGCAGTAATTAAATATTTAACATATTCAGAAGAATAAGAGTATGTCGAGAGACTATTTTGGTCAACCTGTTCCATGGTAATAATTAACAAACGCACATTTCAACTCCACGAATGTACAGCACAGAAATTGGTTAGTGTGTGTTGCAGAATATTGAAGTATTGCAGAATGCTTTTCTTTGTTAGTTTTTCCTGTCGGGAATTGCCTTGCTATATTCCCACAAGCGCAGTTCCTGTGGCACAAGAACTGGGTTAAAGTTTGCCCTGATTGCTTTACTGCAATAAATGGAATAAAGTTCAGAAAGGCAGCATCTAATATTAAAGGAAATTTAACATTGTAGGAAATTAGGATTATCTATTAAGATATGGTAGACCTGGTTAATATGGCTTGTAGATTTTCAGTAAAAATAGTATTATACAGTATGGTATGATACGATGTTATCGCGATACCAAAGTGCACTTGATTCTGTACGCAACACGATTATATTATATTGCACAATTATATTTTATATTATAGGTTACAAAACGGTTATAAAAAAAGCTTCACAACTAAGTAATTAAATGTAGCCCATTCATAGTTTATCACCCAATTCTTTTTACTTAAAAATGGGTGCATGTCTTCTATCATACAAATTTCGAGACTAATTTGTGGTCACTGTGTTTTAAGGTTGGTGTATGCATGTGTCAATGGGGTGTCATTCAACAGTGATGCAACACTCCAAAGCATGTGTGGAGACAGTGTGAAAATACATTAATGTCTGCTTAAAAAAAAAAGAAGAAGAGGAAATATCTTAATATACGACACATAACTGAATTGATTTGTTACGCCGTCTCTAATGTAGAACCAGCCGTATTACTGGATAGATTTGTAACAGATTTAGGTTAGTTTGAAATATGTAAAATTGAATCAAATCTGCTTTTTGATAAATATACCCACTGATAAAGTACACCTGCAATCATTTCATTTAATAACAACAGATTATATGTCCTGCAAAACTGAATCCTGCCTTTTGTCTTTCTTATTTACATTTGTTTCAATAAAATGTATTGAATATAAAAAATTTAAGTAGACGAATGTTATAAGGATTTGTCTGTCTCTTTTTGAATGCAGGTCGAGGCTCTCAGTAAGCTAAAAACTGTGAATGAGTTGATCAAACTGGGCACAATAAAAGCAAAGAATAAAACGAAGGAGGCTCAGCTGAGGGACGCCATGATGAAGTGCCTTAGACAGACGGGCTTCATTGAGATTCTGTCAGACCTTCACTCACCACTGAACCCCCAGATTTTGCTTGCTGATGTCAAGTAAGATGGCTTTCCATTTACACTTCATTAGGAACGCCTGTGTGCCTGCTCTATCATGCATCTATCTAATCAGACACTTGTGTGGCAGCAATACAATGCATAAAATCATGCAAATCATACAGGCCAGCTTCATGTAATCTTCAAGTCAACTATTTAAATGGGGACAGTGTGATCTCTTGTGCCCATGTTTGACTTGGGCATTACAGTGTTTGTGGTGCCAGACAGGATGGTTTTAGTATTTCTATAACTGTTAATCTTCTGGGATTTTGACACACAACAGTCTCCAGAATTTGCTTAAAATTGCAACAGGAAATTGTTAAACCTGAAAACTGAGTAACAGTTCTGAGGCTGCAGTGGGCACATGCTTGTTAAAACACAATGACTGAAGACTGGAAAAACATAGTCTGAATCTTGATTTCTCCTAAGACACAAATAGTAGGTTTAGAATTTGGCATCAATAGTCAAGGCTGTTGGAGGGGGTGTAATGGTGTTGCGAATGTTTTCTGTTTGTTCTGTTTGGGTATTGTTGCTGACCATGTGCATTCCCTCATTTTACCCATCTTCTGAAAGTCCTCTTAAACTGATACCCTGAATATGACCTTCAGTGTTCTTCAGTGGCCTTTTTTTCAACAACTTGACCTGTATCTACATGATTTCTTGTGTTGCACAGCTGCAACATAATTAACTGACTGGATGATTTCATGAATGAGCTGAGATATGTGTTCGAATTAAAGTGGCCAGTGAGCATAGCTTAAGAACCTGAAACAAATCTCTCAATTTCTTTATTATATTTAGTGTGGAGAAGTGCAGGTACATGGACTCTAAAATGAAGCCCCTGTGGATTGTTTACCATAACAAGCTGCTGGTAGGAGACACGCTGGGAATCATCTTCAAGAATGGAGATGGTGAGAGACCGTGAAGAGGGAAGGATATGGATAAAGAGGAAGAGAGGTGGACATGAATGTTGATGAGAGGGGCAGAGGCATAAATAATTGTTGTCGAGTGCATCAAATGTCAGGTAATGGCAACTTAAGAAATGAATTGATTTTGACTTTCAGATCTCAGACAGGACATGCTGACTTTGCAGATCCTAAGATTAATGGATATGCTGTGGAAGGAAGCAAACCTTGACCTCAGGTATTGTGTATACAACACATTATTTCTTTGAGGAAAATACAGAATCACTTAAAAAATTGAATATGACAAAATAGTTTTACAGATGGTATGTTGTATATTCCACGCAAGATGTAAATGTTGCTGCGATAACACAATTTATACAACGGTTAGCTCCGTCCGAGTAATTGGATGAGAGACATTTTACAAATTGTCATAATGGAGCATAATAGCACTGGAACGTTTAACTAAATGTATCAATCTGCATCACAAGTGTTCTAACAATCATTAATTACACTAACTGTCAGTCAACAGCTTGGGAGAAAGTAGGTCGTTATAGTCCATAGGACTGGAAAGAGGAGAGAGCAGCTGCCTGCCAAAAGTAACATTCAGAATCAGTTATGGAAGCACTTTCAGCAAGATAACATTTACAACACTTTGTCCAGTAATTGTTGTTTCAAGTTACCTCTGAACTGTCAGTTTTCTGTTTTTGGCTAACGTGAGTTACAATGCTAACTAGCTTCTAACAGAAGGCTGAATTCCAAATCCTTCCCTAACCCCTGATCAAGGGCTTGGTGTGTGGATGAAAGTATTCTAACTGGCACCCTTTATAGAGCACTAGCTTTCCATTAAATACTATTTGGGATTCAGCTCTGGAAACCCAAATGTTAGCTGATCTTAGCTGAAGCGCAGAGTAAGTGGAAATAAATATAAAGGAAATCTCATAGGTTTCTCAGCACTGTCCAGCACCTCCATAGTTTATTCTCCTCACCCTTTGGCGACATACTTCTGGTAAAAATTTGAAACAATTTTCAACCCTGTTTATTACACTAACTGTTGGTTACTAACTGACAGTCGCCAGCTCTGCCAGTCGCATCACAGCCATGCTGATATTCAGTACAACTGCAGTCCCTCTTGAGTGTGATATATACAATTGCAGGGGTGATGGCGTTCCGGCACCATGCCGGATTTCCGGCGTACTGTGGCTGTGGGGGGAAAATAAATAAATAAAAATCAGGTTCGCGGATATTGATCTGTCATTTCTCTAGATCTGAGATGTGCAGGTGATAGAGAAGGAACAGCCAATCAG
>JAQMYK010000018.1:9187289-9202116 GCA_030014345.1 Clarias buthupogon | reverse complement strand
GCCACTTGACAATAATGATGATCAGGGTTATACATAGGCTGTTTATATATTTGGGCCCAGGGGCCAACAAGTTGTGTGTTAAAAGTGCGTCGCATACATAGTACCCCCACCCCTACTCACCTCGGGGGCAAGGAAAAAAAGTTCAGGCTCAGGAATTTTTTCCACTATCAGCCCTGCAATTGTCAACCTTCAACTCATATTCTACAAGTCACAGATGTCCAGTCCAATAGTACAGTACTTCACTCAAATTATTTTACTAATTTGATCTCCATCAACTATGCATTCATGCAATTATATTCATATGCCTTTGCATATAAACAATGGACTTTGCATTTAATGATAAGACATTAAAAATAAGTAAACAAAAGAAATTGTTAATGTTGTTACATGGTTGATGTCACATTGTTCTGATATCAAAGGATTAAAGCACACATAAGCCCAGGCGAATTAATTTTTTTTTTATTAAAATTTTTACTAAAGTTTTAGGTCTATGGAGGTTAGACATAAACAGCTAAAAAGCAATATTCCAACAGACACTTTAAACACTACTAAAATCAACAGCATTAAAGTCAATTAATGTTTGATTCAGCAGAGCCAAGAAAACGGTGTACAAGAACCCTACTTGTTGAAAGTAAATTCAAGGTTGGAAAAAAAAAAAAAACAAGGTTATATCCTTAGATATAGATACATGCAATTGCTGTTCCCTTTACAATTTTATGGAAAAGCACAGAAAATAGAAAAGCCATGTGCATATGTATTCAGTGCATGTACATTCCTGCTTGGCCAAAAAAGTCACAAAGTCTAAGATTTTATTCAGTCACTTTTAGCTTTGATTACAGGGTACAATATGTTGGCCAGTACATGTGTGAAAATTATTCCTCATGCTCCCAGAACCAGGCTTTCACAATTTGTGTCCTGGAATATGTCTGTGCCATCAGGGAAGAAAAATTCCAATTGTGTGATAACCTGGTGTATCAATATATTCAGGTTGTCAGCTGACTTAATTTTATTGCCATATAATGTTGAGCCTAAACCTGAGCTACTGAAGCAAAGGCTCGTACAGTGGGCCCTATGCATGATGGGTGCACTTCTCTTCTTACCCTGATGCACCCATCGCTCTGGAATAGGGTCCGTCGTTACTTATCAGACCATATGATCTTTTTCCATTTCTACAAAGTCCAATCCTGCAAGTTCTAATCACAATTGCATGCATATGGAAATGCTCTTACTTTCGATATTAAACATACTGTATTTTATTATTGGTTTTTTTTAATAATAAAAAAAAATTACCATTCAACAGTCAACATTTTTTTTTATTCCAAGTTGACGGTTCAGCATATCATTCCAGGTTTTGACAATGGGTTAAGTACCCCTTCAACGCAGTTTTCTTTGCATGATGCAGCCCTTTGACACGGTGACTTTTTTTTGTTTTGTTTTTATACTAGGTGTAGTGTATAAGTGAGTAGAAAAATGTTTTCTGATTCCTTTTTAAAGCAATTTTTTTTTTTTTTTTTTTACTGTTACATGTATTTTTTCTGTTTTACAATAGATGCAATCACACATAAAAATGCATTAAAATCTACAACATGGGTAATGTTATTTCCCTTTAGTATCTGAACAAATAAATAGGCCTAATTGGTTAAATTGAAATAAACAAAACTTTAAAACCCCAAAATAGGACTTACTGCAGCCAATCATTCTCCAAAATAAATATTAAAATAAGAAAGATTTGAAAGAGTTTGCCAGATTTTAAGGACGGTTTTGTTTTTGTTTCGTCCTAAAACAAGTATTAACTTGGCATGGTCATTTTCTTGATTTTTTTGTTATTTATTTATTTATTTATTATTTATTTGAAAATAACATTCAGTCTTCGGTTTCACTTACAGAATTGTGCCTTATGATTGCCTGGCAACAGGAGATCGCACAGGGCTGATCGAGGTTGTATCCTCGGCTGACACCATCGCCAACATCCAAAAAAATAGCAGCAACATGGCAGCAGCTGCTGCCTTCAACAAAGATGCTCTGCTCAGCTGGCTCAAGGACAAAAACCCTGGGTAAGTCATCACTGACGAGCAAACCAAGTGTAGTGGTAATTTAGTTCTTTCTGTTAAATGTAACATATACAGTAAGCAATGCATTATTAGTGAGCTTGTACTAAAAGTTTTTTCTTCTTCTTGTAGTAGACAGTCTGAAATTGTCTGGAATCATACATACCCTACAAATAGATATAATTAAATTTGCTTAAAAACATATTTTTCTCTTTTTGAGTGCCCTAAATGGTTTAAATTTCTTTTTTTGTTCTTCCAACTATAAAAAAAAAAAAAAAACATTAAATCTGCACCTAGCTTAGTTTCTTGTGTCAAATATGTCTATGTACGAAGGGGTGTTTAAGTCAACCTGTGACTTTTGATTGTGCAGAATAACATAACACAGTTATGAAAGGGAAAACTATCTTTATTTCTCCTTTATTCTCTTTATTTATCTATATTATCCCCTGCTACACCAATGCACTTAGCCCAGCATTTCATTCATGCTTGTATACCATCAATGTAGAAAGCTGGTCAGTACACAGACGCCATGATCTGATTTCTTCAAGTCTGAAATGCTGGACTCCCAGAAACGCCTTTATTGGCCCAAGCATGTGGAGGCCTTTGTCATAGAATATTTTGTATTACATGAGGTTTAATATAAACATTTACCATTAATCAAGTTCACACTCCCTCCTCTGGAAATTAGGTTTCTCTTTAACTTAAATCAGGATATGCTGAAGAGGATTAAAAATGCACATGCTTTTCCAAAGCATTCTGTTTTTCAAAAGAATGCTGGCTGCTATTAACATCAAAACAAGTGGAAAAAGCAGTGGAAAAGTGGATAATCAGATTATTTTTGCAACAACAGACTAGAAATGGGGGCCATGGTGAGCTTGCTTCCAGTAGCAGTACATTTTGGCATAAATATTTTGGGCTAGTTTCAGAACATTTTGAGCAGCTTTTTGAGATGTAGCAGTTGAATTTGTTCTAAAGCACAGCTTTTGTTTTGGTCACACGGACACAATGTAATCTCCACACATTTGATACAAGTGATTACAAAAAAATATACTCATCAGCCATCACTTTAAAACCACCTGTCTAATATTTTTTAAGTTCTTCTTTTGCTGGCAAAACAGCTCTGATGCATCGAGGCAAGACCTCTGAAGTTGTGCTGTGATATCTTACACCAAAACATTAGCAGCAGATCTTATAAATCCTTTAAGTTGAAGTGGGGAATTCGTGGATTAGACTTGTCCAGCACATCCCACACATGCTTGATCAGGGGAATTTGGAGGCAAAGTCAAATTGTTTTTCTCTTTTTTTTTAATGTTCATGGCTCCATTTTAGGCACTTTTGTTGGTGAACAGTATTCAGCATGGACAGTCTGACGAGTCTTTATAAGTTATGTCTGTTCAATGTGTGTATATTTGATGGAAAATCTGTTTTTGTAGTGAGGCTCTGGAGAAAGCCATCGAGGAGTTCACGCTGTCTTGTGCTGGTTATTGCGTCGCCACCTACGTTCTGGGCATCGGAGATCGGCATAGTGACAATATCATGGTCCGAAGCACAGGGCAGGTGAGTAGCAGAAAGAACTCTGGAGTATAAAAGATTTTTAGATGCTTCTTAATCACGAAGGCATTGTTGTTTGTGTGTGTCAGCTCTTTCATATAGACTTTGGTCATATCTTGGGGAACTTCAAATCAAAGTTTGGAATCAAGAGAGAGCGTGTTCCATTCATTCTCACGCATGACTTCATTCACGTCATTCAGCAAGGAAAAACTGGTAACACTGAGAAATTTGGCAGGCAAGTCGTGAATCTTATTATTTTATCTTTATTTACTTTTATTATTATTAAATCTCCTTGCGTGGTCACAGTCATGTCTCTCACTTTTTACTTTACTTTGTTTGTTGTCTGTTTGGGTTTGTAGTTTTAGGCAGTACTGTGAGGATGCTTATCTGATTCTGAGAAGGAATGGAAATCTGTTCATCACACTCTTTGCCCTGATGCTGACTTCCGGGTTACCAGAACTCACCTCAGTCAAAGACATTCAGTACTTAAAGGTATACTATTAAACACCTAGTCACCTGTCCTATATAGATATTCTCAACATAAAGAGACTATGTCTGTGCCTGTGATCACTGTAGCCTCAAAAAGCTCACACTCACTAACTGCACACTAACAGTCCAAGCAAACGGGACCATTTTCCTCTGACCTTTCTCATAAATAAAGCAAAATGGCTTACCGATTGATTTAAAGTCATTTATTTGCGTGTGTGTGTTACAGGACTCTCTTGCGCTAGGTAAAACTGATGAAGAGGCACTGAAACAGTTCCGGCAGAAGTTTGATGAAGCTCTAAGAGAGAGCTGGACCACTAAAGTTAACTGGATGGCCCACAATGTTGCTCATCCCTCCTAACACCCCTGTCCCAACAAGGATGTTTTAGGAGAAGGGTAACACAAGGATAAACCAATATACGCTATGTCTTATAAAAAGTTGTGAAGACCATTAGATGGTTAAATGCAACTTTTTCAATGCAGTAAGCACAAAAAAGCTGCTGATCTTAAGGATTTTCAGATTTTTGAAAACAAATGACTTGAATGGAGATTTAAAAGGAGACAGATGATGACCGAGGAGAACAAAGGAAAAGACAACTGTCGGCTCATTGCGTAAAAAAAAAAAAAAAAAACCTACACCTATCTTCCACATTTCAAAATATTTTCCCCACAGTGAGAAGCACACAGAAAGGACCAATGTGAGGCGATCACCATGTTTTTGATTTACTACTGAATGGATCATTTTTTTAATTGCCATTCCATCATCTTGCACCTGAAATAACTTTATAATCTGTGACGGTGTCCTAGGACCAGGGATTGTAAAAAGGCACACGGAGTAAAACTATACTTGGTCTGTTCATGGAACTGGAAACAGAACTGATCACTCAGAAGGCATGTAGAGTCAAACTGTTATTGAAGAAATTGTTGTAAATTATTTTGTCATTCCAACTTAAAGCTAGAACTTACTATTAAGAAGCAGCACATCTTGCTGCCTGCAAGCTAAAACAGAGAAGCCCCTGCAGTTTGGCATCTAACCAGTTACAAAATAAGTTTTCACCTGTCACTATTTTTCATTCATACCTTTTTGGACCTTAGACTCATTTGGGTAACGTATATACATAGTTGAAAATAAAATGGGCAGCATAGTTCACTTATTGTTTCTCAGACAAAACCATGAGTTTATCGTGACAGGCATTACTTATTCGGAACAAGCAAACATAGCAAGATGGCTTTCCCTGAATGGTTCATACTGCCAAAAGGGTTATTTTTTTAAAGCATTAATGCTACTTACTATTTTCAGATTTACAATTATCCAACATATTAGTGAGATCTGAATGCTGGAGCAAGAATTAAATAACATTTTAAGGTAAGATCAATATTTCAGGGATTGATACATTCAGTAGAGTTTCTCTGCCTTTAAGAAAGATGCATGTTGGAGCACAGACTAACCAAATGCCGAATGGGATCTACTGTGCCTTATGTGATGGAAATATAGCTGTTCCCATGAGACTACTTAAAGCAAGAGGTTTCTAAACACTGGAATTTATTTGACTGTAATTATTTAAGGATTGTTACATGTTTATATTTATTTTCATCTTCTGGAAAGTGTAGACTACTACTAATAGACTGTATCTGAGACTAGTGAGTTTTTTTCACACAAGCATTCGCCAAGCAAATACTTTGTAATGCTATATCAGAGCTAAGAAATAATTGGTTCCCTCTATTTGGTATAAAGGATCTCATCGTAACTTTATAACTTGCCTATAACAAAAGTTGTAACAAAGCACTAAAACAGGCTTTTAGTGATCTTGGATGTGTTTTACATAAATTAGGTGTTGACTACAATCATGGTAATATCAAAATTCCTATAAAGCTTAAACACCATTTCAATGAGTGCCTGGGCCCATAGAACATTTCATTAATTTTCTAATGCAAAACTATATTTACACTGAAATTTAGAGGACGATTATGTATCTGTTTCTAATACACTTTCATCCAAATGTTGTGAAACCTATCTGAGAAAATGCATTTTGTTTTTACTCTAGCAAAGATTTTTTTAAATGTAAAAACAGCCTTAAACACAGATATCTATACTATACCAGTGGATGTTTTATATTATTGACAACCTGCTGTGTATCTCTAATGCTGCTTAAATTATCCTTAGAGAAACAAAGTTCCAAACACTGAGAAAAGAAATCTGAATTATAAATACCCATATACATACACTGCCTGAGAGCATATTGGTGCAATATAATGAATCTTATGTGCAAATTTTGGCTAATGTATGTGCACTACTGCTGCTGTATGGTGTTACGCTAGCCTTCAATTTTCTCACACACTGAACCTGTTTCTCTGATTCTGCCTTGTTCTTACTGATATGTTGTCATAGGAACATTATTAAAGTTTGGTATGGCATAAATTTTTGTTCATTATTTTTACTCTAGTGAGTCATTTCTTTTAAAAAAGAAAAAAAGATAAGCTTTTTATGTGGTACTAATACAGCAGTCTTTCACACTGTTTCTAAATATTGTTTTTTTTTTTTTTTTCAAGAAATACAGGATACATTTCTTGCTAAATGTAAACAGACAGCAAGTGTCAGTGTTGCAATGTGTTAAAGTATGAAGTGTATTCAATGGAATTCAAATCCAAACGGAATTCAATGGAATCTCAAAGCTTGAGAAGTGCAATATAGGTTTGAACCCCATGAAATATTTTTCTTTCCAAAACATGTACAGTACATGATACTGACAGTGTAGCGTATTATGTATACATTTTATAAACACAAAAAATATTTTGTTTTAAATAGTTTTAAAAATTTTTGTCTAATTCTGCTATAGTAATTCTTCATAATAGTTCAACAAAGACCAAAACAAAGTTCTTCTTCAGAAGCAAACCACAGGACAGAAGTTATTAAATAATTCATTTGTATTGTTTAATTGTAAATTGTCATTGTTGCAAAGCAGCTTTACACAATCAAAAAATAAATATGGAAATTTGTATGTGTGAAAAATGTATAAGAATCAAAATGATTAGATGGTCCCTGATGAGCAAGCTGAGGGCGAAGGTGGCAAGGAACACAACAGGGAACACATCTGCATTTGGGTGTTAACGGATAGCAGGCATTTGCAGGAATTTCAATTTTAATATTAACTTGGACATCAACTGTTAAATTGAAATTCCTGCAAATCCCTGCTATCCGTTAAGTTAATATGGAGTCCAGTTTGTTATTGGAGGCTCAAGGACTCTGGCAAGACTAACCATGACAGCATACAGTAACTAAAAGGGAGAGCCAGAAGGAAAAATGGACATAAGGGCTCCCTGGGATGTAAAGCAACAAGTCAATTCACTGTTAACAAACCTTAGTGATCAATGAGCGTGGGGAAAGTTCACTATAATACTCTATGTCCTTGAGTCCCCCAGATCTTTACCCAAGGCAAATCTATTTACAAAAATGCTTGGCTAAATACGTTTTTTAGCTTCTACTTAAACACTGAGACTATGTCTGAGTCCCGAACATTCGTTGTAAAGTTACTCCATAACTTTGGTAAGAAAAAGCTCTTTTTTTTTTTTTTTTTTTTTTGGTCATAAGACACTGACTTCACAATGCTTCTGGAAGGATGGTCAAAAATTCCTTGTGGACTTCCGAGAAGAGTTGAGGCTGTCATACATGTAGCTGCAAAGGGTGGGCCAACATCATATTAAACCCTATGGATTAAGAATCAGATGTCACTCAAGTTCATATGCTTTTGAAGGCTGGTGAGCGAATACTTTTGGCAATATAGTGTATAATATTCTTTATGCTCACTCTCTTAAGAAAATCTAATTTCTGAGATTGAATGAGAATGAGATTGTGAAATGCAGTCCCCATATGTGGGTGGACAACGATTGCACATACAAATTCACCATTTTCAATATAATGATTTGTGCAGTTTGAGACTTGGAAGCTAATGGTGTCAGCTCTCTTACTGAAAGTCTGTCATGTGACCAGTAACAGTGAGAGATTCAGGACAGGACATTTCTGGACCGATTGCATGTGCATTATTACACTTCCTGTGTGTTTCCATATTGTAAAGCAGTTAAGTGGGGCTGCACTTACTTAAACCTTTTTAACCACATCCTACAGAGGGTTTGGTAGAATGTGCTGTATCAGTTATACATCTGTTCATCACTACAACAGATGCAGGTCTTTGGCTAAATACATTTAAGATTTTAAAGAGTTTAAATGAGCAACCATGTTGTAGCACTGATTGGTCACTTGCTTTGTCCTTCAGACTGCTGTAAGTCAGACTAACTGTAGTTAGATGTGAATAGTTTCTAAATCCACCCACTTGACTACTGATATGGATAAACTGACACATGGCTTGACCTTTTAAAGAAGCCACTTCAGGCCACTAACTCCACTTGCACATATACACAGGAGCTAGACTTTTGCCTGATTTTATATATGTGAAAATGTATTTGTCCCTTCCTGATTTTTTAAAGCATATTTTAAGATCACTCACTCACTCATCCATCACCAATACTGCTTTATCCTGTATACAGGCTTCCGGCACCCTGGAGCCCGTCCCAGTAGCCTAATCTGCATGTTTTTGGAATGTGTGAGGAAACCCACCAAGCACAGGGAAAACATGTAAACTCCATGCACACAGACCCGAGGTGCAAATCGAACCCGGACCCTGGAAGTGCAAGACGACAGTGCTAACCACTCAAACTAATTTGAAAACGTAATTGGCCCTAAAATGAATAACTGGTTGTGCATTGCGATACCTGCCAATTATCAGTTGCTTTAGGCCATTCTTCTTTGTATAAATTTAGTTACGATGCAGGGTTTTCAAGCAAGAACTGCCTCTTTCAGATCATCTGAATCAGATTTAAGTCTGGACTAGGCCACTCCACAACCTTCATTTCTGTGTTTCAGAACTTTGTCCTGCTGCATATCCCAAGTATGCTTGAGCTTGAGGTCATGAACTGATTGCTAGACATTCTCCTTCAGGATTTTCTGGTAGAGTGTAGAATTCATGGTTCCATCAATTATGGCAAGTTGTCCAGGTCCTGAAGCTGCAAAGCAGTCCAACGTTAAACTTTCATCTCACCAGTTCATAGAATATACTTATATATTAAGTCTTGCCGATAAGTTGTTATTTGGCAAATGTGATACAAGCCTTTGTGTTCTTTTTCGTCAGCAGTGGCTTTTGCTTTGGAACTCTCCTAAGGATACTTATGAACACTGAGGCCATTGAGGCATGCCATTCTTTAGATGTTGTTCTGGGTTTTTTATGAGCTCCGTCGTTGTTCTAATTGCCATCGTTGTCCGCGTAATTTTGGTAGGCCGACCACTCCTGGGAATGTTCACCACTATTCCAAGTTTTTCTCCATTTGTGGATAATGGTCCTCACTGTGGTTTGTATTTCAGATATGACTCCTGCTAGAAGTTTTCTTCTATTTATTAACTGCTTACCAAGGGTTAAATTAATTTGCTACAGTTTTCATATTTTTCAGAATCAAAGTCACTTGAAAATCAAAGATTACATGTCCAAAAAAATCTGAAATGTTCACTAAACATGGTATCAAAATGTGCTAATGTGCAGAATGAAACTGAGACAGTACTGCAAGCCAAATAAGGTCCTTTAACAGGCATTTCATTATAATTCTTGTATGATTTGTCTGGACCATTTTATTTCCATCATCACTGTGCAATGTAGAGGCACAAATCTGTTGAAGAGACTCATTGAGAGGAGCTAATATTGGAGTTCAGTGCAATGGAGACCTCACTGTGATAAGGTGATGTGAACTATCAACACTCCCAAGTGCAACCATGTCTCTGCATGCCTCACACTGTGGACTTTTAAGGTAATACACAGCTATCATTTGGATTACTTGATTCAGTATAGTAATTTGAAATAGTAATGCAGAATTCAGAGTTAAAAATTTTTTATATTAACCCTATTAAAGAGCATCAAAAACAAAGTAGGCTTCTAGTGCCTTTATGTGTAATATCTATTGCTTAAAATTCTAATTATATCTTTTTTTCTATTTTTTAAAAAAGTACAAAGAATTTAATTTTTCTATTAATGTTCAAAAGGCAGAGTTGCTGAAGATTGAAGATGGACATACAAAAAAAATACATAATTCATTTGTCACAGAAAGTGTAAAAAATATTTCACTTGATAAAGTCCTCAGAGATTAAATAGTGTCTCACCGAGGTTAATTTTTGCCAAATGTTCCTGTCATAACTTCTGGATACACCTCAACATTGACCAGGATAAATGTTGCTTGTCCTATTTGGTGATTAATTAAGGTCAGAGGTGTATTGTATGACCAAGTAGAGCATTCTCTGACCAATGCTAGACTTATAACTGGATTTGTCCGGTTAGCTAGACCAGTGTCAGGATACTGGCATACCAGCAATGGGTTTAGTTGGAGGTTTAAGTTGTTTAAAGAAGGGGAAACCAGCACTGAAGACAGACGACACAGTAGGAGAACATCAAAGGGATTTTCAAAGAGCATTTCAAGCAGTAGGTTTAACAATGATGCTTGTGATGAAGACTATGTTAAGTATGTGCAATTTGAACCACCTATGTGAGTTGATAAGAAGGTTATGCCCACTTTTGCATTTTTTTTCTGCAGTACAGCCCTCGTATGTTGGGCAATTTAAGATTCCGCATCCAGGCACATTCAGCCCACATTTCATGAGTCAGCTGGCACATCCATTCCAAGCACCTGCTCTACATACAGTATATTTGTCTGTATCCTCTGGGTACAGCAAGGCAAGTGAATAGATGCTTTGCATGATTTTTTAATATATTTTTTATACAAGTATATTTTACTTGTACAAAATACTTACAAACTTACAAAATATATATATATATATTTTTGTAAACAAAAAAAAAAGAAACTGTATTCTGCATGATTGAGAAAAAAAACAATTATCACATTTTCATTTTGAGAATTCTTAAGTTGAGGTGGGAACTGGCACGTATTTTTAAACTCTACTACAGGCTAGATGTGGCTTTCCAAGAGTCAGTAAAACATTGTTCATACATTCTGGAATTTGCCATTTCTACTATATGCCTTGGTGTATACTGTGTATGGTTTGTCATGCCTTCTCTTCTGACCATATACCAGACTGTAGTCACAAATGGCTTGAAAGTGCATACTGTCTAGGCTCAAACTAATAAAACTAGATTGACATCCATGGTTTTAAAACAAAGATAAACACATCATCTGTCATTCTATTTATACGTACCATTGACTGACCATTAAAAAAGAAATCACAGTCAGTGTATATTGTGGAAATGAACAGAAGGCACAACTTCCAAAGGATTATTACTTCATAAGAAATGTGGGTGGTTCCTGCTATAAAAAGTAAAGAAAGTATAGTGCATTGACACAGTAAAAAAAAAATTACAATACTGTAGATCGCCTGTGTTCTCAGTCTTTTCAGGCAACATACTAGGATTACATTAACCATAAAAATATCTCTAATCTAATTTACTGTGAATTTAGAAAGCTTTCCTTTTGAAATTTACATTCTCCATGTACTGTAAGTGCCACTTTCTATCTAACGGGCCAGTAGATTTTTAATCAAACATGTCTTTGCTGTAAGTCCACGATTCCCTCTGATGTTATGTCATTCAAGTATATAGTCTACTATAGTCTACTAGTTCTACCAGGTTCCTTTTAACCATTCTTCAATATGACTTGTGGTAGATGACCGGTTAATTCTGAGTAAACTGTACTGTTTATTCTTAATAGGTCTTTATCCAGACTCCCAGTCAGGATGTATTGTTTTCAAAGGCAGGTACCCTGAATGGGTTGCCAAGCCATCTCAGGGCTAATAAAGAAATTTGTTTTCTTAAATATCTGGGGTAAATATGCAAAGCTATTATAATATAGTTTCATGGTATATTAGGATTTTTTTGTTCAAGGTTTTCAATCCATGGAGTACAGACTTTCTAATTTAGTTACGTGCAGAAATAGACATGATAAGGAAATAAGGAAGTGACAAGGTTAGGGTCATAAAATTAGCAACTGCAAGTGTTAATATGGCACAAAACAGACACCCAGAATTCCTGCCTGTCAGTCCAAACACTTAAAGCTTATGTACTAAGCGTCTAGTGTGTGTGTGTGTGTGTGTGTGTGTGTGTGTGTGTACATGCTCTGGGAGTACTAGGACGTGTGACCTCATACTGTTGGAGTGGTACAGGCTATAAATTAGACCTCAGCCCTTGCCCAGGTCTTAGTGCAAAATCGTACTGCTGTTGCACCTGCTATTGTGAGTTTTCTCATCTTCTTACAATGCTTTTAGCTCTGTATTAATTCAGTAAGTGTGGCTTGAAATAACCTTTTCTCTTTATGTTTTTCTTAAATTTAGGTTTACGACCAAAGCACTGGAACTTTCATCATTTTCCATATACCGTAAGGCACAAATCAGTAAGTACATTTCTGCTCGAATGAAACCTGCAGTGCAGATGCATTCGCAATGGTCAATGAAATATGTTTGCAATATGTTTAATGATGCTTCAATCGCTGTTACAAATTTTACATTTTCTTAGAATAAGTATGGGGGATGCTGAGATGTCAGTGTTCGGGGTGGCAGCCTCTTACTTGCGAAAGTCCGATAAGGAGCGTTTAGAGGCACAGACTCGTATTTTTGACATGAAGAAACAATGTTTTGTTCCTGATCCTGTGGAAGAGTTTGTCAAAGCCACAATTACCAGTCGTGAAGGAGATAAAGTGACTGTAGACACCGAATCAGGGAAGGTCAGTTTAAAAGCATTGTATCTTTTAGATTGTTATATGGTTAAATACATATTATATAAATTCTAATTAATTGCAATTCATTAAATATTAAATATAAAATTCAAGCCTACAAGTTTGAAAGCAGAAAATAATCTTTAAATTAAATTACTTCCAATATTACTTTTTATTAGTTTACATTATTTGGCAGTGTATAAAATAAACATGTCCTGTAAGATTGTTTGATTGTTATTTAATATTAAAATCTTAAATAAGTCATTCAAGATGAAAAAATAATAATCATTTTTATTATAATTATTATTATTATTATTATAAATGAAAATTGTTTCTACAAGATTTCCAGTTTACAGGATTTCCAAGATAGCTTTGTAATATTTACATGCATATTACATTTCTTTATGTGCATTAATTATCCAAATTAAATTAATATCCAAAACACCATATTTTCAGACAGCAACTTTTAAGGACAGCCAGATTCTGCAACAGAATCCTCCAAAGTTTGACAAAATTGAAGACATGGCCATGCTGACTTTCCTGCATGAGCCAGCTGTGCTGTATAATCTCAAAGAGCGTTATGCTGCATGGATGATCTATGTGAGTACATCAAGGTATTTCAAACTTGCTGAACTTGTTTTTTTTTTTTTGTAATTGTTGGACAATAATTAACAAAATGCATATTTTTCTCTCAAAGACATATTCAGGGCTGTTCTGTGTTACTGTCAACCCCTACAAGTGGCTGCCAGTCTATAATCAGGAAGTGGTTATAGCTTATAGGGGCAAGAAGAGGAGTGAAGCGCCTCCCCACATTTTCTCCATTTCTGATAATGCATACCAGTACATGCTGGCAGGTAACTGATAAAAAAGATACAGTTATACTATAATTATTATAATTTAAGTAATTTTCATTTTCATGATAACAACAACATGTCTTAACAAACTGTACCACATTTATGTGATGAACTGTATAGTTTAGCATGTCCTTTAAGATATCAATCCTTATATGGCTATATTATAATACATCATAGTTGGGGGAGAGTTGGGACAAAAATTTGCTGTCTAAATTTTAGGTCTATGGAAAGTCCTTTGTTCTTAAAAAAAAAATCTACTATTAATTGTCTGAAAATTAAATCTCCTATAAGTATTATATTAAGGTGCTTTTGTAGTGTGTAATAGATAATTCTGTTGACTTTTTTCACTCAGACCGTGAAAACCAGTCACTCCTGATCACGTAAGTTATTTATAAAGGCATAGTTTTGTAATATACTGATTGCTAAAGCTTACATATATTATTAAAGTCTTCTATAAAAAAATTTATTATATTTTATTCACCCTGATTATATGCTTTTTCTGTACTAATAGTTGCCAATTATAGAAACTCACAGCTGGGAATAAGTATTAAAGTGGATTTCATGTTTTAAAGTATTAAAATGGGGCTCTCATTTTCTGTAGATATGTTTTCCTGATATATTTGTAACCCCATGCTAATAATTTATGTGAAAGTATTGAGGAACAAATGCTTTACACAAAATCAAAAACAAAATAAGATTAAAAACTACAATTTTCTAGATATTTAGATATGTTAAAAATCTTACAAGACATCTTTGGTGGTAGAGTACATAATATTTAGGTCTTGTTGGCAAGGTGTCCTTTTTAGGCTGATTGTTTAGACAGTTAATAGCTCTGAATGTCTTTCCCACAAGTATGTATATTGAATATTTGTGAAATGTTTGTCTTTGTGCCCGCAGCCAAAATGTGGGTCCTATATTGCTTATGTATACATTCAGAACTATTTAGAAATATTAAAACATTATTTATATACCTTCCTTTTGCAACCAATTTTATATATGTAGTGGAGAATCCGGTGCTGGGAAAACTGTAAACACAAAAAGAGTCATTCAGTACTTCGCCAGTATTGCAGCCAGTGGGACAAAGAAGGAAACATCTGGTCAAAACAAGGTTCCCATTTATATTTATGTACCATA
>JAQMYK010000018.1:9168872-9187089 GCA_030014345.1 Clarias buthupogon | reverse complement strand
CACTGGAGGCTTTTGGCAATGCCAAGACTATTAGAAATGATAATTCCTCAAGATTTGTAAGAGAAATGTTGTTTATCATTCTACTTTAAATATAACAGCAACATTTTCTTTTTTTGTGTAAAATGTTTTAATGTTTTGTTTTTTTTTTCACATTTTTTTTTTTAAGGGAAAATTTATCAGAATTCACTTTGATACCAGAGGGAAACTGGCATCAGCTGACATCGAAACATGTGTGTTATTTCTCACCTCTTTTCAAATTGTCTTTAACCGTTATCATTGCAAATTCACTAATGTCTCTAATCAGTTGCTCCAATATTACACAGACAGTAATTTGTTTAATTTTGTTGCGGCCGAAATGTAATTTCTTGCATATCAGATTCATGCAGCATATTTATAAAACACATACTGCCTGAAAAGTCCATTTTATATTTAAATTTCTTTTACATATTTACCATAGCACTTATGCTATTCTCTTCTTCCCTAAGATCTCTTGGAGAAATCTCGTGTGACCTTTCAGCTCAAAGCGGAAAGAGATTATCACATATTTTATCAAATCTTGTCAAACAAGAAACCAGAAATACTTGGTTAGTACAATGAATCAATTAAATGTATGAAGAAAAAAACACACAATTAAAAGTCATTAAAGATATTGATAAAATGGCATAATATTATTCTTTCTACAGAGATGCTACTGGTGACAGCAAACCCATATGACTATGCGTTCATCTCTCAGGGAGAAACCACAGTCATGTCCATTGATGATGCTGAAGAGTTAATGGCAACTGATGTAAGTCCTAATATTCAGTTGAGGTCAAGTTTAAAGCAATTGATCTGCATTTCCTTTTGACTGTTTTAAATTCTGATCCACCTTAGTCCCTTTGTTTGATACATATATAAAAAATACTGTTCTGTTCATTGAAATAAATAATTATGAGCACTGGTCATATATCTAGACATCTTTAAAATCTTATTATGATGAATATACCTATTACGTTACCTTTTTATATTAACCAGTTTACTTGAGCATTATACTGCTGAGTAAGCTATAAACACAAAAATAGTCATTCAGTACTTCACCAATATTGAGCCAGTGGGACAAAGAATGAAACATCTGGTCAAAACATTCACTCACTCACTCACTCATCTTCTATACCGCTTTATCCTGTATTCAGGGTCACAGGGACCTGGAGCCTATCCCAGGAGGCTCAGGGCACGAGGCAGGGTACACCTTGGACAATCCATCGCAGGGCACATACACATACACACACTTTGACACACACTACGGGCAATTTGGGAATGCCATAATTAGCCTAACCTGCATATCTTTGGACTGTGGGAGGAAAACGGAGTACCTGGGGGAAACCCACCAAGCACGGGGAGAACATGCAAACTCCCTGGTCAAAACAAGGTTCCCATTTACAGTTTTTATATATAAATATACTCTATAATAAATATACTTTATAATATGTCCAGTTTGGACAGCAGATTTCAGTATATTGAGTATGGGGAGACTATAGGACAGTAACATTTGAATATTAACTATACAGTATGGAAAAACAAAGTGGACACTTGACCATCACATCCATATGTGGTTCTTCTCCAAACTGTTGCAACACAGTTTGAAGTATACAGTTATTCACTGGAATAAAGGAGCCCAAAGCTGAATAGAAGACGTGAATTAACTCACTTCTGTCAGTTGTCCGCACAGAACCCTGATCTTACTGTAACCTAATTGAACACTGTGAGGAATTGAAATTGAAAAGCAGACTGCATGCCAGTCCTCCCATCAGTGTCAGGTCCCACTAATGCTCATGTAGCTGAATGTGCACACATTTCTTAAGAAAGAATTCTGAAAGTGCCACTAAGACTGCATTTATACATTAACATTAAAAAATCTAAATAAGTCAAAAGTGTGAATTGATGTGTATATTTTAAAACTAGACAACATTTATTAGTGTAGCCATGCTCTTCGGTATATAATCAATTTGTTATCCCCTGTGACATTTGTTTAAAGGATTATTTTCTTTCTCATGCTAATGTGGTTGTACTTTGGATTTTATGTTATTGTTTCATTTACAGAATGCTTTTGATGTACTTGGCTTCACACAAGAGGAAAAGAACTCAGTGTACAAGCTTACTGGAGCCATTATGCACCATGGTAACATGAAATTTAAGCAAAAGCAACGTGAAGAGCAGGCAGAGGCTGATGGAACTGAGGGTAGGTGTAAGGCATGTTCCACAAGAAAATCATTAATGGTCAATTACAGTTGAATACAGAAATCTTAATTTATTTTTAGATGCAGACAAAGTTGCTTATCTCATGGGCCTGAACTCTGCTGACCTCATAAAAGGTCTGTGTCACCCAAGAGTTAAAGTAGGCAATGAGTGGGTGACCAAAGGACAAAATGTCCAACAGGTAAGCAAACCTTTAGCATTACCTTCAAAAATACATATCAGAACAATAATCTGAAGTATGAACTGCTTCCATCTTCTTCTTTTTTTTTAACTCCTTATGCTGGTTCTTACAGGTGAACTATGCCGTTGGTGCTCTGTCTAAAGCAGTGTATGAGAAAATGTTCCTCTGGATGGTGGTTAGAATCAACCAGTCTTTGGAAACAAGGCAACCACGGCAGTATTTCATTGGTGTACTGGACATTGCTGGATTTGAGATTTTTGATGTGAGTGCATGAATACACAAAAACATACATTTACAAAACATTTATAAGGAGTAATGTTTTGTGTCATTTAATGTTTAATTTTTTTTTTTTTTTTAAATAAGATGACAATATTGGCAAAAATTTTCTGTATAAAACATGTTACCTTAATTACAAACATCTTTTAACTCAGTTTCACAGTGGGCAAAAAAACCCCACACTGAACATTTTGTTCTTACAATATTTCATTATCACTTTTATTAGATTATATTTTTAGATACAATTATTAGATTTTTTTTTTTTTTCAAGTTAAATGCATTTTGATGCTTGGTTGAATGCATGAAATTATATGAAACAATATGAAATTTCCTAACAAAATTTGAGCTAGAGCATATGAAAACTGGTTTGATTTTGGACATATGTGTGAAATAGGCGCTCCAATATAGCTTTTAAGTGCTATAATGATTTTTAGACATCAGATTTAGTAGGAATTCTTATGACACTGACAAAGAAGTTTATGAAAAAACATGAATACACTTAATTGATACACTCTTCCATTCATGTGTTTGCAGTTTAACACCTTTGAGCAACTGTGCATTAATTTTACAAATGAGAAACTGCAACAGTTTTTCAACCATCACATGTTTGTTCTGGAACAAGAAGAGTACAAGAAAGAAGGCATAGAATGGGAATTCATTGACTTCGGCATGGACTTGCAAGCCTGCATTGATTTAATTGAGAAGGTGAGTCATTAATAAATAAGAAAGCAGTACAACCATTTAGTGCAATAAATAATAAATGAATTAACAGACAAGCAGAATAGTATTACTGTTTGTGCTTTGGTTATGTTTAGAGATATAATAGCAAATACTTTCTGATAATGTAATCAGTTAACTTTTTTTATGTTTTAGCCCATGGGTATCATGTCTATCCTTGAAGAGGAATGCATGTTCCCCAAAGCCACAGATACCACCTTTAAGGCAAAACTTTTTGACAACCACTTGGGAAAGTCCAGTAATTTCCAAAAACCAAGGATTTTAAAGGGGAAGCCTGAGGCTCACTTTGCCCTTGTTCACTATGCTGGCACTGTGGACTACAACATCAACAATTGGCTCATAAAGAACAAGGATCCACTAAATGAAACTGTAGTAGCACTCTACCAAAAATCCTCACTGAAACTGTTGTCTACCTTGTTTGCAAACTATGCTGGGGCAGATTCGGGTAAGCAAAAGTGATTCTACTTTGCTCTGACAGGGGTTGTGAGAATTACCTGGATATCTTGTGTGTACTTGTATTGTACATGCATGCTGATATTTTCTATACAACTTATAGAAGTGATCTGTATTGAGTTTTGCTGGTCTTGCCAGATGAAACATTATGCCCACCTCATCAAATTCTGTTTTACTAGATGTAGTCACTAATCTACAACTTCTCTTGTTCATAGGTGCTGTATTGATGTATTCCATCAATAATTTTGTGTAGTAATAGTGTACTTAGATTTTAAACGTGGTCTCTAAACGTTTTCTAACTTTTAAATGAAATATAGTTCTGTTTAATAGTGAAAGTAAGAGCCTTTCCAATGCGTACACAACATGATGAGAACTCACAGAATTGGGACTAGGGATTGGGATTGGACAGTTTAATTTGCTGGGGGGGGATTGGATTGGGCCTTAAGGCAATAAATACATAATGATACTATTTTTTTTTTACAGCGTCTGAGTCTGGGGTGAAAGAAAAGAAAGAAAAGAAGAAAAAAGGATCATCGTTCCAGACGGTGTCTGCACTTCACAGGGTATGTGCACACAAAACACGTCCAGAGTACCATGACCTCTTCTGTTTATGTTGTATGATCCATTTATTACATGAATATTAACTACATTAATATTACTGATTTTCAGGAGAATCTTAATAAGCTCATGACAAACTTGCGCTCAACACATCCCCACTTTGTACGTTGCATCATTCCTAATGAGACCAAGACTCCTGGTGCAATGGACAACCCTCTTGTTATGCACCAGCTTCGCTGCAACGGTGTGCTAGAAGGTATCAGGATCTGCAGGAAGGGTTTCCCTAACAGAATCCTTTATGGTGATTTCAAACAGAGGTACTACACAGTAACCTAATTAGCAGACTCATGGTAAAATTTCTATTTAACAAACTTTCACAAGTACTATTTATGAGCATTTTATGTAATTCTACAGATACCGTATCCTTAATCCTTCTGCAATCCCAGAGGGACAGTTCATTGACAGCAAGAAGGGGGCTGAAAAACTGTTGGCCTCACTTGAAATAGATTGCCAACAGTACAGATTTGGGCACACTAAGGTAAAAGGTTGTGTTCTTTAGATTTTCTTTTAAAATTGCTTAATGAAAAATATATTTTAAAAATGACTAACTATATTTTTCAGGTGTTTTTTAAAGCTGGTCTGTTAGGTCAGTTGGAGGAAATGAGAGATGAACGGTTATCTAAAATATTAACAGGAATCCAAGCCAGGTCTCGTGGGCTTCTCTCAAGAATTGAGTACCAGAAGATGGTAGAACGCAGGTATGGCTGAAAATTTTTTTTTTCCCTTTTAAAAAAAAAAAATTATTTATTTCTATATTAATTAATTATATATTTAATTTGAAATGTAACCATTTCCTCTGATTATTTTTTTCTTTAAACCCAAAAGGGATGCCTTGCTTGTTATACAGTGGAATGTCCGTGCATTCATGAGTGTCAAAAACTGGCCATGGATGAAGCTCTATTTCAAGATCAAACCATTACTAAGATCTGCTGAAGCAGAGAAGGAGATGGCCAACATGAAAGAGGAATTCCTGAAACTTAAGGAGGCTTATGCCAAGTCTGAAGCTCGGAGAAAAGAGCTTGAGGAGAAAATGGTTTCACTTCTCCAAGAGAAGAATGATCTGCAGCTTCAAGTGCAAGCGGTACGTACAGTATGAAATGTACTTTAAAATGGTTAAACATTAAGTATTAAATATATATATGAATGTATATATTCTAACGCTCTCATATATACAGGAACAAGACAATCTGTGTGATGCTGAAGAAAGGTGTGAAGGGTTAATTAAGAATAAGATCCAGATGGAAGCCAAAGTCAAAGAGCTAAACGAAAGACTGGAGGATGAAGAAGAGATGAATGCGGAGCTAACATCAAAAAAAAGAAAGCTGGAAGATGAGTGCTCTGAACTCAAGAAAGACATTGATGATCTTGAGTTGACTTTGGCTAAAGTGGAAAAGGAGAAGCATGCCACAGAGAATAAGGTTTTTGTGCCTCATACATGATGTTTAATATACAGTGCGACAATGTAAATAAAATGTAACGTTGGTTTTCTCAAAATATGCAATAACATAGGTGAAGAATTTGACTGAGGAAATGGCGGCTCTGGATGAAATCATAGCCAAGTTAACTAAGGAGAAGAAAGCCCTGCAGGAGGCTCATCAGCAAGCCCTGGATGACCTGCAGAGTGAGGAGGACAAAGTCAACACCCTCACCAAAATCAAAGTCAAGCTAGAGCAGCAAGTTGATGATGTAAGTGAAATTATAATAAAGTTTGAAAACAAATACTTGTCTGAAAACTAATTTTAATATGCATTTTTCATCAGTTAGAGGGATCTCTAGAGCAAGAAAAGAAGATTCGTATGGATCTTGAAAGGGCCAAGAGAAAGCTGGAGGGTGACTTAAAGTTGACCCAAGAAAGCATTATGGACCTGGAAAATGACAAGCAACAACTAGAGGAACGCCTTAAGAAGTAGGAATAAAGAAGCATTTTAACTAATACATATTAAATGTATAACACTAACTTATCATTGTTTTTTTTGTTTTTTTGTAGGAAAGATTTTGAAATCAGCCAACTGAATAGTAAAATTGAAGATGAGCAAGTCATCATTGTGCAACTCCAGAAGAAAATTAAGGAGTTGCAGGTATTAAATTATATCTTATAGATAACGTGTCTAATGATAACATGTAGAACAATGCTTAAGTTCTGTTTATTTCAGGCTCGAGTAGAAGAACTGGAGGAAGAGCTTGAAGCTGAAAGAGCTGCCAGGGCCAAGGTGGAAAAACAGAGGGCAGATTTAGTGAGAGAACTGGAGGAAATAAGTGAGAGACTTGAAGAGGCCGGAGGAGCTACTGCGGCTCAGATTGAAATGAACAAAAAAAGGGAGGCAGAATTTCAGAAGCTGCGCAGAGACCTTGAAGAGGCGACTCTGCACCATGAGTCCACAGCTGCCACACTGAGAAAGAAACAAGCTGATAGTGTGGCTGAACTAGGTGAGCAGATAGATAACCTGCAGAGGATCAAACAAAAATTAGAGAAAGAGAAGAGTGAGCTGAAACTGGAGCTGGATGATGTGGTTTCCAGCATGGAACAGATTGTCAAGTCTAAAGTAAGTTCTCAATAAGAACTTTTTTTAAACAATTTTTTAAACCAAATTAATATGTACTTTTCCTAATTACACATTCTTAGACCTTAGATAATGCATTCTGATTAACACCCTGTTCTAGTTCTTGGTTTTATTGCCCTAAGCATTGCTTGTGCCTATGAATAAACTTACAATATATGAACCCTTACACAACCCCACTTTTTTGTAACTGTAAAAGTTGATGAAAGTTCCATATTCCTCCAAAATATAAATATGTTTAAGAGTTATTCATGTTTTAGGATCAGTGTGATCAAGTAGATTGATTGGTACAGTAGTTCTAGATAAAGTATTCTGGCAAATTCCATAGTCCATTGTTACAGGATATTTGTAAGGATGTCAGAAATCAGCTGGAACATCAGTGATATATCAATATGAGTTTTTTTGATACTGTATCTTTTTACCCTTCTACATAGGGATAGAAATGAACGTGTCAAATTTAATGCATTAAGCTGTAGAGATGTAATTGATATGTACTGTATCATAATGGTAGCTGACGTGTGTCATTTATAGACTAACTTGGAGAAATTGAGCAGAACTTTGGAGGATCAGCTGAATGAATCTCGAGCCAAGGGCGAGGAAAATCAAAGATCCCTCAATGATTTTGTAACTCAGAAGGCAAAACTTCAGACTGAGAATGGTATGCTGAGAATGCCACATGTAATACATCACATAAACAAACAAATAATATTATCTATCTATCTATCTATCTATTTGTACAGGTGTTTGTATATACAGTGCATATCATTAGTTACATGCACTGAACTTGACTGGATGATAAACGATACAAAATTTATACTGTATAAATAATGATTTATTCAAACTTGAAATTAAATATTCTAATATTTTAAGATAACAGAGATTTTTTTAAGATACTTTTGGATTTTCATGAGCTGTAAACATTGAAATAAAACAAAAAAGGCTTGAAATATTTCATTTGATATGTAATAAATCTAAAATATATTATTATATATTTCTTATTAAATTACCAACTATTCCTTAATATTCTATTCTTTTTTGAGTTGCACTAAATATCTTGATGTACAGTACACCCAGAATTTCTTATTATTTTGCTTCCAAAGATTCAGACTTTTTTGTAATTTATTTTAAGGTAATCTTCCTAAATGACATTTGTAGCTCATTGTAGCAATGTTTTTTGTTAGTTAAGCCACACAGTGACCTGAGACTCATTCATGCATTAAAAAACATCTAACTTAAGGCATGAAACCGATTATGATACAGTAGATGAACAGGCTGGTGGTTTAATTTTATATGAAGAATATGAAGAATTGAATGTAATATGAATAATGATACTATGTATGTTCTGAATACCACAGATGAGCTTTCACGACAGGTGGAAGAAAAGGAGTCATTAATCTTTCAGCTTACAAGGGGAAAACAGTCTTACTCTCAACAGCTTGATGATCTAAAACGGCAGCTTGAAGAAGAGGTTAAGGTAAAGTGTTTCACATTTTATTTACATTCCGTGTAACCGTGGATTGAACTGGGAACTTACAAAGGGCAAAATGTTTCACGCTTAAATCTTTAAAATGAATTCATTTTGATGATTAATATTAGCAGCGGCAGATTATATTTTACTAATGTTTCTGCTTAAATAAATATATATGTACTGAGCTTTACAATGACAATGATTTTTATCAGGCCATGTAAATAATGATTACTGATATAACAATTTATGACAATATAATATATGTCATATTTAAATCTAGTGCACAAAGTCACAATTTAAATGTGAATGTGAACAGAATAAGAGGGTTGATTGCTTTAAGCCTGATTATTCCAAATGGAAAATTAATATATTCCCTGTTACTGGATAAAAGCAATAACATACTTAAAAATATTAACCAACAGCGCCCTGAACTTTCACCTCTTTTCTCAGGCCAAGAATGCCCTTGCCCATGCAGTACAGTCTGCTCGTCATGATTCAGATCTACTGAGAGAACAGTATGAAGAGGAGCAGGAAGCAAAAGCAGAGTTGCAGCGCAGTCTCACGAAAGCTAATGCTGAGGTTGCTCAATGGAGAACCAAGTATGAAACTGATGCCATCCAGAGGACAGAAGAACTTGAAGAAGCCAAGTAAGGCATAAAATAATAGTAAATAATAAAAGTCACATGTTTAATCAATCTTTAGGCGTTATATTAATAATATCAGCAATTAAGAAATGCATATCTATACTAATATTATACTAAATCTGTGAACAGCCTAAAGGATTATCTTGCTTTCGGATATACACATTTATAGATCGGATTTATAGTATATACAGATGATATGATTAATGACAAATAAAAAAAATTAATGAGTAGAAAGAAAAAACAAGCATAGATGATTCCAGACAGGTGCTCTAAACGATACATAGAGTTATGAGAGATGTTTAAAAATGCTGAACAGGCCTAGTCAACCTTGATTTGGGATATACATGGCAAAAGAAAATAACTGATTGAGTATCAAAGAATTATTTCAGTCACAAAGTCTATTCAACTGGCTAGTGTTCCAACAGGAACATTGACTATAGTGACATTTTGAGCCACACTACAAAAATAAGTAAATATAATAAATAAATAAATAAATTAAATGTAAAAAATCTTACCAAGTAAAAACATCTTGAAAATGTATTTAGTATTTCTTACAAACCAAATATAAGATTTCCAAACCAATTTCTAAAAATTTCAACAAATGTTAAATTTCATAAAATATAAACAGCATTAACACCATTTTGTTTATACAGAAAGAAACTTGCTCAGCGTTTGCAAGATGCAGAAGAGGCTGTCGAAGCAGTTAATGCTAAATGTTCCTCTCTTGAGAAGACCAAACACAGACTTCAGAATGAAATTGAAGACCTCATGGTCGATATGGAGCGGTCAAATGCAGCTGCTGCAGCCTTGGACAAGAAACAAAGGAATTTTGATAAGGTATCTCTAATAAACATGTGTTTATATAATTCATCACTTCTTGGTTCCCCAAAAATGACTGTAATGTAAATAATAAAGAATTATTTTACAATATGTATATTCCTTGATATTTTCTAAATTATGTGATTTAAAAGGCGATTGACTATACAGTATGTACATATATATTTAAGGTCCTTGCTGAATGGAAGCAGAAATATGAGGAGTCTCAGTGTGAGCTTGAAAGCTCCCAGAAGGAAGCCCGATCACTGAGTACCGAGCTCTTCAAGTTAAAGAATTCATATGAGGAATCTTTAGATCACTTGGAGACTCTGAAGAGAGAGAATAAGATCCTCCAAGGTGCGTATATGATTAAATATGAATATTTTTTTCTAGTGTTTAATATACAACCCAGGCACTTTTTAATGACAATCTTGCATTTGTAGAGGAGATAAGTGATCTAACTGAACAACTGGGTGAAGGTGGAAAGACAATCCATGAATTAGAGAAGGCCCGTAAACAGCTAGAGCAAGAAAAAACTGAAATCCAATCTGCACTGGAGGAGGCAGAGGTAAAGCAATGAAATGGTATTCGACTATGGAGTCTAAGGTGGCATCATAATGACAATTAATGACCTTTTCTTTTTTCCAGGGCTCCTTAGAGCATGAAGAGGGTAAAATACTAAGAAGTCAACTGGAACTTAACCAGATAAAGTCTGAAAATGAACGTAAATTGGCTGAAAAAGATGAGGAAATGGAGCAGACGAAGAGAAATTTGCAGAGGACAATTGACACCCTGCAAAGTTCTTTGGAGGCAGAGACTCGAAGCAGGAATGAAGCTCTAAGAGTGAAAAAGAAAATGGAGGGGGATCTTAATGAGATGGAGATTCAACTAAGTCAGGCCAATAGACAGGCCGCAGAGGCTCAAAAGCAACTCAAAATAACTCAATATAACCTCAAGGTAAAAAGTACAGTTATTTCAGTAATGATAAATACAGTATGTACTATAACAAATATCTAAAATCATATATTTTTTTTTATTAGGACTGCCAAATCCAGTTGGATGATTTTGCCCATGGCAATGATGACCTAAAGGAGAATATTGCCATTGTAGAGAGACGTAACGTTCTGCTTCAGGCAGAAATTGAGGAGCTCCGTAGCTTGTTAGAGCAAACCGAGAGAGGACGGAAGCTTGCAGAACAGGAACTACTGGATGTCAGTGAAAGAGTTCAGCTTCTGCACTCACAGGTGAGTTTTGTAGCATATCTTATTGCTTTCTCTCATTGGTTTTTGAAATGAGCATCAATCATATTACTGACTATTTAATTTATAGAACACTAGCCTCCTGAACCAAAAGAAAAAACAAGAAGCTGACATATCCCAGCTTCAAAGTGAAGTGGAGGATTCATTACAAGAATGCAGAAATGCTGAGGAAAAAGCAAAAAAAGCCATCACTGATGCCGCCATGATGGCAGAGGAACTGAAGAAAGAGCAGGATACTAGCGCCCATCTGGAGAGGATGAAAAAGAACATGGAACAAACCATAAAGGACCTCCAGCAACGCTTGAATGAAGCAGAGCAAATTGCCATGAAAGGTGGCAAGAAACAAATGCAGAAGTTGGAGGCCAGGGTGAGTACAGCCTTGCACTTCACTTCACAAGTTATAAAGAATATTGGGAAACATCACGATAAGCATGGTTATACAGTATTTAAAGAACTACGTAGAGTCAATTCTATACATACCAAACAATCATTTAGTAACACCTGTTCATCTACTTTGCCAATTATGTGTGTAATCATGTGGATAGGGGCCAGCAGCCTTGGGTTATTTTCATTTCAGCCATCCGAATGGAGAAAACTACTGATTTTCTGATAGAGAAAACCTCCAATAGATAAACCTCCAATAGCTAGCAATTCTACAGACAGAAATACTTGTTGATGATAGAGGGCAACAGAGAATGGCCAGGATGGTTCAGAAACAGAAAGGCTACAGTAACTCTCCTGACCACTCAATTTACTCTGTGGGGAACAGAAAAGCATCTCAGAAATCATGACATAGGTGCACTTCAAAAGGAAAAGACCATGCCAGGTTCCTCTTCTTGCAGCCAAAAACAAAAAACTGAGGGTTCAGTTGAGAAATGTTTGATGAATCAAACCTGTGAACAATCCATACTGGTGGAGGTGGTGTAATGGTGTGGGTCTTAACCTGATTCAATTATTTCTTGAGTGCACGGTCAAACTGATAAAATAGCGACTCCACAGAGGTCCCATACTGCAAACCACAGAACCCATCCATCCATTAACTGTGGTGCCAGACACCACACCTCCAAAGGTCCCATGGAGCCGTACCCTGAGCGTCCAGAATCACCACAGGGGCACAAGGGGATCCTTTTCATGTGTTATTTTGTCCCCAACCTATACAGTAATGTTATAATGTAACTGCTCTGCATTGAGCAAAAAAAATGGTGCTATGTTCTAATCTATGTGTATACTTTTAACTAAATTTATTTAGGTGAAAGACCTGGAGAATGAACTTGAAGCAGAACAGAAAAGAAGCAGTGAATCTGTGAAGGGAATTCGCAAATATGAACGTCGCATTAAAGAACTTACCTACCAGGTTTGATTAGAAATGTTAATTTCTCACCTAATAATACCTAATAACATGCCAACATGTAACAGATAAAAAAGCAACATATTAAAACTGCTTTATTTTTATCTGATGACCTCTAGTCTGAAGAGGACCGGAAGAACATAGCCCGTCTTCAAGATCTGGTGGACAAGCTGCAACTTAAGGTTAAGGCTTACAAGCGAGCTGCTGAAGATGCTGTAAGTAAAATGACAGGTGGAAATGATCCAACAAGGATGGTAACATGCAATTAATTTGTTGTGTACACTTTGTATTGTAGGAAGAGCAGGCCAATGTTCATCTTGGGAAATTCCGCAAACTTCAGCATGAGCTGGATGAAGCCGCGGAGAGGGCTGACATTGCTGAGTCCCAGGTTAATAAACTGCGTGCAAAGAGCCGTGAACCTGGGTCTAAGGTGTGTTTATGGTGTTGTTCCATACAATTTCCACTATCTGGATGTTGATATGATTATATAATATGCAACATTTGGTATTATAAACTGCTTAATATAATTATATTCCCCTATATTAGAAACTGACTGGATTTTTCTTTCTGTTGTCTTTAATACAGAAAGGATTTGATGAAGAGTAAAGCTCTGGACTTCCTCTGAGATCATTTGCTCTCCTTCCTGCACTGTCCAGCATCACAAAATAAATTCACTCACTACAGTCTGACCATTGTGTGTTCCCTGAACATAACTATTCATATGTGCCCTTGATGGACCTAATCTCTACATATGTTTTTTACTATAAATTGAGAAAGTTATCTAGTGGCATAGGAAACCCTAACCCTAACTACTTAAATAACAACCATGATTTTGCATAGAAACTATCTTGTAATGTTTTGTATTCAGTAACAAGAAAGGAATTACAGTATATCAAAATTAAAACATTATAACATAAATGTAATTCATCAGTAATTTAAAACCTAGCATTTAGGGTCAAGAATTGCAAGTATGTAATTTTTGGATGTATTTTTAAAATTACATTCAGTGGTAAAATAGAGTGAAGACAGAAATTAATAAATGAATTAAAATAATGACAGGAGTGTTGTCCAAAGAAAAGATATATGTAAAATTCATGATAATACTTTTGGATGAATTGGTGAAAGAAATCAAAAAGGATATTATTTTCGTTACCTTTGGTCAAAAACATGTATTGTACATCTGGTACATCTCCAGCTGTATCAGAATTGTAGATTCAAAAATAAGTAAAGTGAAAAAAAGCCCACTCATTTACTGTTTTACATCATACACTGCTTTACAACCAATCAGACTCCTTTATCTGTCAGTCATTTCATATGGGATTTGGACATTTTAACTAGTGGCCCTCCCCTCTGGACCATTTTAAAACCAAAGTGTGTTCTCACAGTTTACATGACAATGTTTTTAATCTCAAACATGACCGGTTAAATTGAATAGGCAATATTAACAGGTTAATGGATTATCTTGTTCTTATGAAAGAAATTTGCATTACTGAAAAGGTCAGAATTTATACAGAGAACAGAGATAAACTGAAATAATGAAATAAGCAGTAACTCACCAACTCGTATAAGCAGGGTCATGTGGTAGGGGTAAGAGAAGGTCAAGATTTTATGGAGCCACCATTTGAAGAGAGCCTTAGAAAGTTGAATAAGTATGGTATGCATTATATCAAATGCATTGATTTACTGTGTATACTGACTGATCCTGACACCTCCCATCTGTGCAATGCATTTGTAGCAAGCCAGGGAGAATACCTGATGTGATGAACTGGTTAAGCATCATTGCAAAGCCTGACTGTATGTGCCGCACACTGGCATGATATGTTGGCTCATATCCTTAGCAAGTCCAGCTTTATACTGGTAAACTGTGGGTCTGCTTTAGTGTTAGGAAGGGATTTCTGAGTTCTGGATGAGTGGGAACTGAGTACCTCAGAGTGAGACAGAAAAATAGATGTGTTCTGGATGGTATGATCCTCTGTGAAATAACATAAAGGTGCACATAAAGAACATGAGATTAATACCTTGCATTCAAAAGAGTTAGACAGAACTATGAACATCTTAATGTTTACATTATAAAATACCTGTATATAGTACATTAAGATGCAGCTAATTACAAGGGTGAGTCAAATGAAAATCTTAAAATTGTAAATTAGAATGTAATAATTGTTTTCTAGAAGTCTGAAAACACACACACACACACACACACACACACACACACGCAGTGCAATGTAACACCAAAATAAAGAAAATGTAAAAAATTATACACTTTTCTTATTTGCAATAAATAAAAACTGCAAAACTAAAGTGTAAGTCACTCTCATCTAAAGCCATTGTCTCCCTAGCCTCTCTTTTTATTTTCTCCTAACAGTAACAAGGCAAAAACTTGACAATGCAATTGTTGCAGAGAAAGCTTATGACCATGTCAGTAAAAGGACCTCTCTTCCGACTGTCAAAGTCTCAGTAATATTTAGCTGATTTTTGTACGAAATTGTTTAGTAACTTACTACATATCAGACTATATGATGAACATCCTCTAATGAGCTGTGAGTGACCTGTAATTAAATATTAAAGACATTGCTTATAATGAGCTGTACAGTAGATAATAAGGATATATTTTTTCTGTCCATAGGCATGTTTTGTTTTTTACGTTTCACCTTTTACATTACTCAGTTTGTAGCTGTGCTTTCATTTAAAACCCACCAACTGTTATCCTCATGTTGGTGGGTTTTAAATGATCGTTAAGACATAGCATGAGATAAAAAATTAAAAAAAATTTATCCTCGCTGTATGAGCTCTCCCATTAAATATTGTTTAAGATCTCCTGTCTCAACCCATGACTAAAGAACTATATGGTGTTATTGCCAATTGCCAGCAAAAAAAAAAAGGGGAAAATCCATGTAGCCTACCTGAGGAAATGTTTGTAATATTTTGGAATAAATTAAATACAAAACGTGTGTTCGGGGGAGAGAGAAAGAGAGAGATCTGTTACTGATAAAAATACACAAAAAAAAGGCAACTAAATTCTGGAAAACCTAGAAGAGAGCAAGCCATACACACACACACACCGTCATAAAGCCCTGCAGTACCAAGAGTTGAGCAAAGACACCAGTCACCGCCTCACAACACAACTGTCACACACTAACACACCGCCACCACAAGCAGACATAATGAAGACTCAGACTCGGGACCAGACAATATTGTACAAACACAATTAGAATAAACCAAATTACACAAACACTGAGAGGAAACTATCTGAGATATTGGGAAACCCAAACTAAATTCCGAATAGATGCAGTGTTATCTGTCCCTAAACAGACAGTCCAGCATGACAGACTATCTGAGTATGGTGACTGACCCAAAGCTGAGAAACACCCTGATGAAATACAGACTCAGCTGTCAGGCCACAGAAACAGGCGATACAGACATTCCTGGCTGCCCCAAGAGAACAGACTGTGGCAGCGGTGCACACTCAGTAAAATACAGACAGAACAGTAATTCCACACTGAATGCCCAAAATACCACCACATTCACAATGAGTTCTTCACCAAATTCAGTGTAATCATCCCCAACTTTAACTGCCTCCCCGACTCTGACAAACAACGGACCTACACTGTGGAACCAAATGTCTGTACTATTTTATTTTATATACGTTTATACATTCTGTTTTTGTTTTCTCTTTTTTCTTTTTGATATGTCTATTCCGGTTAATTCTTCTGATTTATTTCTGACCTTTAAATAGGATGTAAGTTTTTGTAATCCAAAAAAAGCACCTTTAAATCTTTGACTCTTGAGAGAGAGAGAGAGAGCACTTTTATTTTGAAGTTTTGCGCAGCCCTGGCATGACGGATAGTCTGCCTCACACATTTCCTTGTTCGAGTGACACGAAACTGTGATTTAAAGGTGCCTGGCTCTCTCGCTTGCTTTTCCATATCACACCTGAGGACGAAATGAACGTCATACGAGCATGTCTGCGCTTCCCAGGAACGAGTGTTTTATGTCGGTATGTAGCGATTCACAGTTTCTACGCATGCAGCAGGTCCAATGTATGGCCTGTTTAAGCACATTTCAATATCCAGAGTTAACTTGTAGACATGCTTATTTGTACCTGCAACAACAGAAACATTAATATAAGAAAACTTAATATAAGCTGTGAGACGGACGTGACCGGATGATACACCTTTATGATCGCTTGTGTTTTACGCTTAATATCGTGTTCATGGAAAGTCATTGCGGACGAAGAGTTTTCCTTTCTTTATTAACGCTATAATAGATCTTTATACATAAATAAGCACACTTCATGTTAGCACGTCAACGTATTTATGGCGCAAAAGCATGTAAACATATTAGAATTAGTTTTATAGCTCATATTTTCGTGGGAAACCTGAGCAAAAAAAAAAAGCCCATGGTTTTTTTTTTCCTTCTTCGTGGGTTTAAGGGCGGTTTAATTGAAGATGTTGTTGCTGCCACCAAACGGCGCGGAGTTAAAGGAGGCAAACGATCCGCGGGGTAACAACACGGAAAAGTTATAAACTGAGGAGGTTTTAATGCTATAAATAATGCAAGATTTGTTGTGAAATGTCAGTTTATTTAGTGATGGTGTGATGAACCATTCTTTAGGTGGCGAGGCTTCCAGCCAATAGTTTCACCAGAAGATTCATTTTATGAAGCTTCATTTAAGGGCGCATTGTACTGCCATCTAGTGGACAATCGTAACAGAACAATGAAAAAAAAAAAAAAAAAACCAATACTGTATACACATTCGCAGTCTGTGTTAATCAATTCAAAAAATTAATGAATAAAACACACAGTAAAGAAAATAATTTAAAGGAAAGAATAAATGTGATTCTTGAACATTAGAGGTGGTTTAGTGGTTAGCAAATAAAAAAATTTGTCACATGCACAACCATACACAGTATGATGCGCAGTGAAATGCTTACATGACTGTGTGTGATCTTGAAAAGAGAAAGTAAGATGGCATAATTGCTAATATTAAGGAATAAAAAACTATTTAAAAAATTTGCTACAATAAGATGAAATAGAATAAAATTAATTATGAAGTAAAAAAAAATGTGACGTGACTTCACTGTCGTAGCACGATCATCTTGGGTTTGATTTCCATCTTGGGTCTGTGTGCATGGAGTTTGCATGTTCGTCCCGTTCTTGGTGGGTTTCTTCCGGGTCCAAAGACATTCGGATTAAGCTAATTGGTGTTCCCTGTAATGTGAAATGTTGAAAGGAGGTCCCACCATGGTGGTATAATGGGAATAAATACAGTTGTCACCACTGGCCTCCACGGCCTCTAGTTGGACTACAGATGGATAGATCCGTTACTGATCATATTCCCATATATACACATGTATTCCTATACATTAATATTAATACATTAATAAATTACCTCAGTCTATCTCATAAAATCTCATCTTCACTCATCACTCATCATCTATAACGCTTTATCTTTATCTTTGTGCAGGGTTGTGCAGAGCCTGGAGCCTATGCCAGAAAACGTAGGGGAACGAGCCAGGGTACACAGGGTGCCAATCCATCTCACATACACTCATTCACCCACTACGGCCAATTTGGGAATGCCACTTAGCCGGAGTGGGTGAATGAGTGTATGTGAGATGGA
>JAQMYK010000018.1:9137109-9156450 GCA_030014345.1 Clarias buthupogon | reverse complement strand
TGGAGACTCAGGTAGACTTGTAGGAAGTTCCAGTCCTGAACTATCGAACTGTCAAGTCCCCAGAGAAACAGTTGCCAGCACCAGTCGTTCTTCTTCTTCTTTGTTGTTTAATGGCAGTTGGAATTCAATAAGTTGGTTACATACAGTTCTAATCCCCCCTTCATCATCCCGGCCTCTTAAAGCTGTTTTTCCAGTCCATCCTTCCTTAAAGTACATCCTCCCCTGATCTTGTCTTGACTTGTACTGTGTCTTGAGTGCTTTGTCTGCTTTATCCGGTACGTTTACACACTCTTTCTTCCTGACACATTTCCTCTCAGTACCACTCAGCATCTAGTTGGAGTTCTGTAGGTTGTATCACTGCTACCTATAGCTCCTTCTCTATCCTCAGCTTCCTTGTCCTTCCTGACGGACCCTTTCCATTTTGTCCATGCTTGGGACTGGCACTGCATCCAGTGTTGCCATGTCAACGCTGAACAAGGAATCTGAAAAGTATTTTGCGGTTTTAATGAATAGGTACAAACTACCTACAAAGTAAACCAAACACCTACTGTATAAACCACTACAATCCACTTTCAAATAACTTTCAAAGGAAATGCTATGATATGACAGATCTCTATTGGTGCTTGTTGCAGTAACAATTTTTATTATTGATGAGTAACATTGCATGTCACAACAATGTCAAGAAAAATAGGCTTATGTAACAAAATGATTTAAATTCTTACTGTCAATGTAACGGTTAATGCCGTTCCTCACACAACCCTCACATTTTATCCAGGTTTGAGTTTGGTCATTGGGTGGGAATTGAAACCTGGCCTTCTGTATGGCAGGTGAAAAACCTTTTCACATTTCCCACCAATACCCTAAATTGGAGCTTTATTTATATTAATATTGGCGGCACGGTGGTGTAGTGGTTAGCACTGTCGCCTTGCACCTCCAGGGTCCGGGTTCGATTCCCGGCCAGGCTCGATTCCCGTCTCTGTGTGCATGGAGTTTGCATGGTCTCCCCGTGCTTGGTGGGTTTCCTCCGGGTACTCCAGTTTCCTCCCACAGTCCAAAGACATGTACATTAGGCTAATTGGTTTTCCCAAATTGCCCATAGTGTGTGAATGAGGGTGTGTGTGCCCTGCAATGGATTGGCACCCTGTCCAGGGTCTACCCCGCCTTGTGCCCTAAGCCTCCTCGGATAGGCTCCAGGTCCCCGCGACCCTGAATACAGGATAAAGCGGTATAGAAGATGAGTGAGTGAGTGAGTGATGTTCTATAGAAGGTTAATATTCTATATAATATAGTATAGAAGATGAGTGAGTGTGAGATATGTCGCAACATGCAACATATTTGATGAACAGCTGATTTTAACAGTCGATCTTTATATCATTTGTTTTCGACTGGGTACGTAATGGAGTCATACTTGCCAACTTTGAGACCAAGAAAATAGGGAGCATTTCCAAACCACAATCATGTTCAGTTTTTATCCTCGCCCCTGCTCTACTCCAGACCATGCGTGGTGCTTTCTTAATTGCGCCTCCAGTGCAGTAGGTGGCAGTAGCACATTATTTTCTGTTTGTCACCCGACAGTAAAAAGGGACGAACGAGATGTTAACGGACGTAGTTTTCTAAGCTTGCTAAGTTTTTCTTTTTAGAAGTCACCTGAGTTATCCGTTTCCTCTCACCTGTGTCAAAATGCAACCGGACTTGGGGAAATGTCCGAGGAGATTACTAGTCTGTGAAAAATCCAACTTCTTGAATGAAGCATCACGTCATGAAGCGCACGTGTCTAAACACAGCTTCAACTATAAGGTGAGCTTTAACCAGCAGCACTGAGCTGTTCAGGAGTTTAGATCTCTTCTTTCTATTTAATTTAACATAATGGTGAAATTAAACAATTTTGTATGGAGGAGCAAACTGCTCAAATTAAAACGTCCAGAAAACTCAGCCAGTGTTTTAATAACACTGCACTTGTTTACACTGAGACATTGCATTAATTATCTAATAAATACATGTGATGGATTAACTGCTGCATTTTCTAAAACATTTTAAACAAGTTAAAATGTTATACTGCTGTGTGTATGGCAGACCCTTACCTTTTATTCATCAGTACTGCTCGATTATGGCAGAAATTATCGTGATTATTTTGGTCCATATTGAGATCAGGATTACAGGAGCACAGTAACTCACTGACTTTAGAAACATCATGTATTTATTTATTCAACCTTAAATAAAATAAATTAAAAAAACTGGTGTTTTTGACCGTGGAGATAAATACCCCAGCATGGGTGAGGGTGAATTTAGTGAGGGACGAAAGTGCACTGCCATAAAGTTATAATTTCTAACCCAGAATGAGAACTTCAGAGCAATGAAGGAAATGCAGCACATTAATAATTTAATATCAATTATTATATTTTTTTTAAATAATTTTCAAAGCCAAAATTGTATTTAGAATTAACATTTGATTAATTGCACAGCCCTAATGTAGTGTGTGTGATATGTATACAGATTTGGCCAAAACAATGTGTACACACTTTAACATAAAAAATATACGCCTCTCTACTGACGATTATGATGATGATGATACCAACAATGATGGTACGACAACTGACATCTTTAGAGGAAATATAATACTGCACATTGCTGCCATAATGCAATATGAGGTTTAAGAAAGAGCATAAGATAACAACTGCTGAAGTGTGTATACAATTTTTGGCTTACTCTGTGTACATGTATAGTACCAGTCAAAAGTTTGGACTCGAATTTGGATTTATTTTCTACATAGCATTCTAGAACAATACTATAAAATAACACCTATGGCATTGGGTAATTAAGAAAGAAGTTCTAATTTTAAGACACAAAAGTCAGCTGTTCTGGAATAGTTCTTGCAAGAACAGTATTGTCAAGTGCATTTGCATAACCCATCAAGCACCATGATGAAACTGGCTCTCATGAAGACAATCCCAGGAAATCAAGACCAAAACATACCTCTGCTGTAGAGGAGAAGTTCATTTAGAGTCACCAGCCTCAAAAATCACCAATTATCAGCAGCTCAGATTAGAGCCTTTACAGAGCATAAGTAGCAAACACACCTTAACTTCAACTGTTCAAAAGAAGATTATTGTAAATTTTGGATGCATTCAGCATTGCATTATAATGTAGGAAAAAAAATCAGGAAAATCAAGGTGTGTCCAAACCTTTGACTGGTAGTGTACATGCCTAATATATTTAAGAAACCTACTCACACACGAGGGCATTACATCCAATAAAACGACAATCAGGAAGTAATCTGAGTTCAGGATTGTGAGGTGCCAATGCTACCATGCAGATAAATCAGCATTCTCTACATCATTGATATTTTCCCCAAAATAACTTGGTTATCTCTGACTCCTTACTGGGAAATCAGTGCAATAGACTCAGCGAATGTCTGTCGCAGGCAACCAAACTCTTTCACCAACCTGCTAACTCGGTGCGACTCTGTATGCAGAAAAACAATGCCAGGTTCAGGCACGTTTTTCCTGTTGTTTATTTTGTACTTTAAATGTTGTTTTGCAGCTGTCTTTACTGATACCAGAATGTGGAGCGCTACCTGCTGAGATAGGAAAAGTTCTCAATAATTTCAGTTCATATTACCTTGTTCGAGATCTGCCAGTTTACAGATTCCTGGAAGAGGACATGCTTGAAATGATAAAGAAAGGTAAACACAAAGGCTGTGTTCATTTACCACATATTTCTTATGTTCTGGTTCTGTCTTAAATGTTTTTGTTTAATTTTCACAGGCAGTTTTTATGCACTCTCCTACAAAACCCGGCTTGATGAGGACAATGTTATTGCGCTTTTCAACAGTAAGTATGATTACAGCATGTCAACCTATAAAAAACAAATTAAGAATCAGGATCAGGATTTCAGCATTGTTTCTGATTTACTGAAATGTCAATTGAAATCACTTGAATGAACCTACTTTTACTTTTAGAAAGTGCTTTAAAGTGCATCAGGTGATACAGGTAAAAAAAAATTAAATCAAGACACACTCTCAAGGTTTTATGTAGGGGATTTTTTCTCTTAACTGCTTGGTCTTCAATATGCGTCCTACGCTTATCTTGTTTAAAATCTTTGTCCCCAATATCTATAGAGGTTCGTGTCTATAGAATGACAGAGAAGTTTTCTTAGCCATGAAGTACACTGAAGCTTTAACTTTTTTCTAAATGTGGCCAAAAATATTAAAACGACATATGCCATATATTATGATTCTCCTTGTGCACAAAACAGGTGATGTCACTAATCAGTTTGAGCTGGCTGACTTGTAAATTAGAATCAACAGGTTTGGATAATGTATGGAAAAGTATGTATATGATGGGACTTTTACTTTCTGAAGCCGGGGTGTCCACCTCCAGAAAAATGGCTAAAACTAGAGAATTCTCAAGTGAATTGTGAAACTCTGTGGCGAATTTCTGTACATAATCTTCTGGAAACAAGCAAACCTGCATGGATTGAGCAAGTGACACCACAGTACTGCAGATGCTATGCTCAGCCAGGTCCAGCAGGTTTTGAAGCATAAAGGACTTTATGCTAAATATTGATTATTGTATGGCAATTTCATTGCATAAAATAAAAAAAGATTCTTATTATTATGTTGGTCCTTATTTTAAAAATTTAGTGTCATTAAATTTAGTGTCATTAAATCAACACAAAAAAACAAAGAAGAAAGTCTAAAGTTTGCCAAAATTTATATGACAAAACCACAATCCTTCTGGGAAAACGTACTGTGGACAGATATGACAAAAGTAAAGCTTTTGGTAAAGGACATCATGGCACTGTTTACAGAAAAGGAAATGAAGCCTTCAAAGAAAAGAACACAGTCCCTACAGTCAAACAAGGCAAAGATATTTTGGGGTTGCTTTGCTGCTCCCGGGACTGGATGCCTTGACAGTGTGAACGGTATCATGTAATCTGATGATTTCTAAAGACTTTTAGGGCACAACGTAATGGCCAATGTCAGAAATCTGCGAAATCTGTTGTTGTTCCAATGAAAACAAAAAGAAATAAATAAACATGAGAGTACCAAAACATTTGCAACTGCATGACTCATACAGTCATGTGTGTACAGTATATGCAATTTTTAGGTTTGATTTGCTTAAACATGTTAACCACTAATAGGCGTTTCTTTACTCTCATCAAAATGAATGATAAACTGTTAAAATATACAATAATCCCCAATAGTTAACAGTACAATAAGTAATACAGTAACACTTATGTATTGCAGTTCTCCAAAATAGATCAATAAATGTATGTAATCTATATATCCTAAAACCAGATTTTTACCAACATACCATCAAATAATATTATGTAATTATTCCCTAAATGCTATTTACATATAGGCATATGTCAAACACATATTATAGTAGTAACATGCTATCGGCGGTTAACTGGTGGTCTAATAATGAAAATTTTTTATTTAACATAGTACGTCATATAATAAATGTTTGCTCTTTAAACTTTCGTGATTGACAGGTACACTATGGGTTTTGTTTTAATTATTATTATTATTTTTTTCCCCTCAGAAAAGTTGATATTGTCTCTTGGTAAGGACACATACGAGCAGCTTGGCTTGGAGGGAAAACCGTCGCTATACAATCACAGAAAGCCCATGAGATATGGTAAAATGTTTTTTAAGCATATAACACAATAAACAATAACTGCAAAACTGTCAAAATCTGATTTTAGTTTAATGTACATTTTTTTCCTGTAACATTTCTACACTTGCAGTTGTAACTGTGGATCTCGCTGATAAATCATTGGTTCCTGGTGCAAAGCGGTACAAGCAAGTTCTTCTTTGTTTGAAAGAAAGAGTGCCGCTGAGAAGCGACTTTCTATTAACAGATAGCCATTCAGGTTTGTAGTAAAGATCTCTTGAAAGCTTCTATTAATTTTACAGATTGGTTATTGAGTATAATGTATATCTAAATGTTTGCATTTTAGTAATACTTTTGTTCTATATAAAGACAGAAGGACATGATTGCTGTGTTACAGTTTTGTTACAGTTACAGTTACAAAGCATGCCATTTTTTAAATTTATCATCTTATTACCATGGCATCTTGCCGAAGTTTTATGCTTACTTGTCCCTTAGAACTTAGGATTGAAGGACATGTTTTATGTATTTAAAAAAAAAAAAAACTGCTATCAACTTTGGTTCCTTCTTGTTAATTATGACTTCAAATTGTAGAGGCCTCACCAGAAGACCCAGTACAGAACACACTTTTCTACAGTTTTCAATTAATTCAGCTTTAGCAGTACTTTTATTTGTTCCTTGTTTCACTTGTGACACTTTGCATTTGTTTTTTTTGTTTTTTTGTTTAGTTTTTTACCATTTTTTCCCCTCAGATTTAGCAACCGTCATTTCCCTTCCACTAGCTAGGTCTTACCATTACACAACAGTGAGCAGGTGCTTCCTCTGAGACACATGAAGCCATCCATTGCATCTTTTCAAACTGCTGCTCATGCTTTGTCATGAACAAAAAAGTCCTAACTAGGAAAAGTCCTAACTATACCTTTAAATATATTACCAGTCAGAAGTTTGGAGACACCATATAACTCCATGTTCTGTCCTAATTTTTATTTTGTTCTACATTGTAAAACATTGTCCTGGGTGCAAATCTGAGCAAGGTCTATTGTCTGTTGGTGATTCACATATTTCCTAGGTATCTGCGGGGGTGTTTTTCAGTTTTCTGTTGGAACCACCAGGTGGATTGGTTTTCACACTAAATTACCCCTGGGTATTAAAGGTCCTATACCATGACTAGCCATTACATTAAAACCACTTAGGTCCCCCTTGTGCCGATGAGGTGGCCCTGGCTCTTTGGGGTGTGGCATTACAGGGCCTCTGAGGGTTTGCTGTTGTGTCCATCACCAGCACGTTGGCAGTGGATCCTTTGGGTGCTGTTGGGTGATTGGGTGAGGCCTCCATAGCCTCCAGACTTGTTTGTTTTGTGCATTCCATGGATTGGATTGGATTGGATTGGGATTCAGGGAGTTTGGAGCCCTTGGCTTCTTTGCATGCTCGGCCCTGTACATGGGGGCGAGATGCACTGGGTGTTCTGGTGCCTTTTTAATGTGACTAGCAGTGACGTTGTTCTGCATTGGCACTTCTGTGGGATCGGACTGGATGGGATAGCTTTTGGCCATACCTTGCTGGCATGGGTGAGCCTTGGGTGTCACCATTTGCTGGTATATAATTGTTAATCAATGTTTTTCAGTTCACCTTGTGGTGGGGATAGTGTTATTGCTGAATAAAGCATTAACTTTCATAATATTAATGATACTCTGCTTATATTCACTTCTTCTTTCAACAGCTTCTTTGCTGTTGCATGGTAGATGTATGCTTGTTGAATTATGTTTAATATGTGTTTTGTGTTCATGTTAATCTTATGCTCAGATCGAGATGGACATCTGAAAGTTCTTCTGTCTCGGTACACGTATGAGAAGTGTAGGCCTACTCTTAGTACCCACAATTTGAGAAATCTATTGTGCCCATCACTTCAGTCCTCAGATCTTCAGGGAATGAAATGTTCATGCACCCCAGAGCACTTCCTAGAATGGCTGGGGGCAGTAAATCTGAATATCAGTTGGTGAGTATTCTGTGGAATTTTTTGTTGAATGTTGGATGCTTTCCATTGGATAGATGGTGTTATTGATGTTGTTGCAGCGAAAACTCAGCCACAAGTTTCCTGTCCACATATGCATGTCCGGAGCCATGCAGTACCGTTAACCAGGCCCTGCTTTGTACAGTCACTGGACTCATCCCTCCTGAAGACATCTCCACACTACTACAAGAGCTGAGGTAAGTTTGCTTGTTTTAGAGGTTAGTTTATCTGTTTTGTCATTTTATATTCAAAAGAATCATGCAAAGAAATATAATGGTAAAAATATGTGAAACAATCTCTCTAATCATGCAGAAGGTATTTTGATGCACCAAAGTTTGCACATTGGGCCTCCCTCACTGTCCATGGTTTTGTGGATAGTCCTGTGTGCTGGGGAACAACAGAACATGGATTTCTCAAGGGTGGAGAAAACTTGTACAACTTTGTTTGCTTCAAGAACCAGGATTATTGGTTGCACATGGCTACTGGTGCACATGATGGCTGTCCACCTTGATGAACAATGATTGGATTGGAGAAAGAGGTTATGTTTTCACTCAGCCACTTAATGTTTGTAACATGAAAATTGTTCAGGAGATTTTTTTTTATTAAATATATATAGTTTTGTATTTTTATTTGAATAATAGTAAATACCAAAGTAATAGTGAAATCTTGCTAACAGAACACATTACTAATAATAAAAATGTTCTTTTGAACAATATTTTGTGCAATCCTGAAAATGACAACGTATATCTGTCTCATGATTTCAACAATATGTTAGCACAGCAGTATTGTCTTGCGGGGCATTCACATTGTGGCAAATTAAACATTTATCATCCCCCCCCTTTCATTCAGACTACTGAACAAGACAGACGAAGCAGGCAATAAGTGTAAGAAAAACCATTACAAAATCATGAAATAAATGTTACGTAGTGGTGAGCATGACGCATTTTTACTGTCTCTGGGTCAAGCCACATGATGAAATCAGAGCAGTAGTAGATGGAAAGGAAATGAGTAATGGCGTATCAGGGTTTGTACGTCCTCCACAAGCTCTGCATGCCCCCGAAACAGTGAAGGAAAAAAAAACAGGAATAAGGAATAAAGCGTTTTAATGCGATTGACACGCTTTATTCCTTGGTTAAAATGAATGGTAAAATGAATGACCTACAACAGAAAGGGTGTTGTAGGCCAAGTAGGGAAAATACTACCAGACTGATTAATAGCATACACTGACACAATAAAACCTGTGCTGTATCAGTTACACTGGTTACCAGTTTCGTTCCACATTCACTTTTCATATTTAGCTACTTATCCTTACATTTAGTAACATGCCACAGTCTGCTCCAGTCTGTCTTTTTGAGCTACCTTATCCTCTCTATCATAAACTCATCCTTTCCAGTTGTAAGTCAATGCGACATGTAAGACATCATAAGCACTTTTATTAAAACAGATTATGAGGGGCAGGGGTAGCTCAGTGGTTAAGGCATTGGACTACGGTTCAGAAGATCCCAGGTTCAAACCCCACAACCACCAAGTTCCCACTGTTGGGCCCTTAAGCAAGGCCCTTAACCCTCAACTGCTCAGATGTATACTGAGATAAAAATAAGAGCGGATAAGAGCAGATAAAAATAAGAGCGTCTGCCAAATGCCTAAATGTAAATGATCAAAATAAAAGACAGGGTTTCAATCTCTGTTTGAAGCATGCTGCAAGTTAAATTTTCTACTTAAACCTCAGTACTCAGCTATTTGTCATAGAGAGAAATAAATTAGTATTGCGGGCACATTGAACATGCTTGACGCAGGAGACTTTACAGGTCTTTAAGTTTGTAACATTTTGAGTACATGTGGAGACCCAGATGGTTAAGCGGGAACGGGGCCATGCGAAGACGCAGAGGGAGAGTGGGGGCAGGACCATGCAGGGAAGCAGAGGGAGATCGAGGATGGGGCTAAAAGTAGAGCTGCAAATACGGACATGGTATAACAGGGGGAACTGGAATATTTAACATATCAAACTATATTGGTATAAACAATAAAACAATATTGTCTAATCCTTGTTCTTGTAGGAAAATATATCGATATACTTTAAATAGTCTATATACCGTTCAGTCCTACTTTTTTATTACAGACTCCCCTGTATGATGTTCATTAATCTGATTCAATTGCTTCTTTAAACATCAACTGTGTACTTCTTACAGAATTGATATTTTTAATGACATCATAAATTAATGCACCATTGACAGAGTATGGAGGGTGCACCCAGTTTGTGGCTCAGGGTCTTCAATTTGATTTTGTTTATTTATTGCTTTTAACAATGGATACAATTCTGAATGTACATATAAAAACTGTATAGATTATAAGTATAAAAATTAATAACTTCATCATTCAACTTCAAAATCATTTTGTCCTTAATGAGATAGCTGGCATAACTGAGATGACAAAGTGGAAACCAGAGGTAGATAATCCAGATTTAAAAGGGAACCCAATTACAATGAACACAAAATATACCTGGTTGAGACTTTTGTAATAAAACTGTTTGTATGAGTTGCAAGGGTCTTTACTGCTCTGTTCTTTTTGATGGATGCGACTGTGATAGCTTTCAAACTAGTTGTCAGATGGCTTAGAAACAAATCACACAAAGTTCCTTGTGGCAACATCCATTATTTAATATTGGTTTAAAGCATTAATTGAAGTAAAATATTCCACTACAACATTTTCTCCTTTTTAATACTGTACTATAAAATTATAAATTACTATCAAATGTATATAAAATTCCTTTCTCTCTAGATGTATAGGAGTACAACCTTTGTTTAAGGTATACCAAGGTGTGCCTCTGGTCTGTGTGCTGGTGCTAACATTTGCATTGCTGTCCATGGTGCTGTTCAGGACTTGGGTAAAGTAGTGGTTCTATTTGATGTCCAGCAACAGAGTATATAATTTCTCATTGTCACATGTCCTCCAGGCATACAAGGACTGCCATGGAATGTTGGTTGACCCCACTTGTTAACATTTGTTTAGTAACAACAAAATAGAAAGTATAGACTAATACTTTAAACATTACAATATAATAATTACAACATAATACTCTGAGTAATGAGTAATTCTAAAAACTAAACAAGTAGATACACCTAAGAATGATTAGTTCTTTCTAGTTAGCTAGCTATCCTAGCCAGCTAATATTGTTGTGGGCTATTTGTGATCCCTCATTTATTCTTTTTGTGGGAGGTTTTTATCTTCCAATGTAAATGTTATTTACACTTTAGCGATAAAACATACGCTGTAAATCAAATTATAATAGTACAAAAAAAGAGTAAGCAGTCAGTTAATCTGGATGAAGTAAGATGCAGTTTATTGCAGCAATAAAACCCAAGTTAGCCAACCCAATGCCAGTTCAAGAAAAAACAAAGCAAACTGAAAAGCATTTCAATGCACACTCCTTATATACTTTTGAGTCCCCTCCCTTGGTTTTCTTTTTTATATCCTTTTGCCAAATTTGGTATCCATTCACTTGTTCTGGAAAATTTCCCCATTATAATCCACCTTTCCACCATTTGTATCAAATCATTGTTCCCGTCACCTGACTGCTTTCACCCTTATTTTATCTTTTAACTGTTTTGATTGAATTTATTAAAAATATCAGGGACATGCTTAATTTCTTCATACAGACCCTAGTTTCTGGGTCTTTGTCATCAGTTGTTCAGAGACAGAGCATGGGTAAGCATCTCCTTTTCTATTGGTCTTTTTTAGTATTCTTATCTCATTCATGTCTCCTATCTAATCTTGCTCCTTCCCTGTTTCTCTCTATCTAAGCGCACCTGCAAGGTCAACCACAACAACAGTGTGGACTCTCCTTCTTCTCAGCCCATCATTAATTGTGCTGCTCTTGGCCATTCTCAGGCTGAGTGCCAAGGGTCCTTGAATCTGATGAAGTTTCTTTGTGAAAAAGGACTTCTAGTACTTATCAGAGGAAGGATGAGTCCACAACTGCTTCTCACAAGAGGCCTCACATAGAAATGATCTGTGAGTGGTTCTGCTGCTACCCAAACTGATTTCACTGTTTCTGTTGGGATGCAGGTTTCAGTCGGCACACAGACTTATTTTCCAGAAAAGGTCACTTTTAAGTCGGGATGTCGCTGTTCATGTGCTTCACACATGATTAATCAATAAGTGTGGTTCGTGCTTAGAAGCAACAGGCTTCCCTTTCGACGACTTTATCTAATCAGCAATGTCACCTGTACATTGGGCTTTTACCTTTTCGATGGTCACACATGCTCTATTTTACATTAAATCTGATGCATTTCTTATATATCTTAGTTTATTATTACTCATTTTTTTTAATATACTTCTTGATATTAGCCGGTGATTTCTCCAATCTATCTGTCATTCATGTTCCTGTCTTTACGCATTTTATTTATGCAGCTGATTTACGCAGTGGTTTTGCACCAGCCATGGGTTTGTTGTGGTTTGTCCACCTCCATCTGATAAGAGATAATGAGTGCTGCTCTGCACAGTCACACAAAAACTTATTCATATCTTGTGTCTTTCCCCTCCACCGCTTATGTTTCAGCGTGGCTTCTCTCAAAGATATTTCTTATCTGGGTCATGCCGACCTCTCTTCCTATCGTGCAGGTGTTGTGCTCACTATGATGCTATGTGAGAAAGCATCTTCCTCCTCTGGGCCTGCTGTGTCTTACAGTTAATCCCATGTGCGTTTTAGTAGCAACCTTAATTTAGAAGTTTATATGACTTTATTTAGTACTTGATTAATGTCAATATATTTGGTGCATACTTGATGAAAACTTGTTTTTCATACTTGAAAAACATGGTTACAAATTAGTGTTTGAAGACATCTGACCATCACAACTGTGTTTTTTGTATTGATGTACAATCCCCACAGGAACTTTAGTTTGGTAGGGAGCATAAAAATTGGACTTACGGAGATATTGGTGCATGACGTGATCCACCCATCATGCATAGTGCCCACTGTACAGGCCTCTGGAGGCAGTGTTGTTATCTGGGGTTGCTTCAGTTGGTCAGATCTAGGCTCAGCAATGTTTACATGTATTCTACATTGTATAATTGAACCTGAATGTACGAATGACCAGGTTACGACATCAATGGGATTATTTTTCTAAGATGTCAATACCAAGATTCATCTGTCTCAGTGCTTCTGGGAGCATAAGGACACATTTTCTCACATTTTCTCAGGGTCCTGAGCTTAACACCATTAACAGTCTTTGGAATGTGATGTGGGGTTTGACCCCTTCTGTCATCACTACAATGTAATGATGTATAAGGTTGTCAAAACAGCGACATGATGAATACATTTTGTAATCAAAGATAAAAGCTTATTCTAATATGATATTAATTCTATAGTAATGACACACAGAGACATGTCTGATGATGGACATTCTGTATACAGTAATCTAAAGAAATATTGTATTAACACAAGAAAAATCTACTGTGTAGTTAATTTGGTGCCATTTTTGTTAGAAAATGTTTATTTAACATTTATAGAAGGAGTCTGAAGTGTTTTGTAACCAGCACTTTTAAGTTTTCCAGTGGCCGAAAGTTATAGGAATTTACAACTTCACAAGCTGCATTTAAGGTCCCTCAAAACTTATCCAACAAAGGTCATTTGACTTTTGAGTCATTCAGCACATACTGCTCATTTCTACTTGTTTGAAAAACACACTCACTCAAGGCAGGCATGATGTCGACATTTGCATTCAAGAATAATGCATCTGGATACATGATATGTGGTATGTGATGGTGATAGCAGAAAGCCACCGCCGGTGTGCATCATTTAACCGGCCTCTAAAAGTTTCTGCTTTAAAGGATCTGAGGTCTTTTAGATTTTGTTGGGGCAGAGGCAAAAAGGCACGAGGACAAAAAAAATGTACAGTATGTATGTAGTTTGTTGGACATGACCATTTTGCTGATGCACAAATTTTCTACAGGGCAGTGAATATGCCATCAGTTCTGGTCTAAATATGACACCATGTCACTTCAGTTTCAGATGACATTTTTTTAAAAACCGTAATAGAAACATGGCACTACCCTGGCAAAGCTCAACTGACAGCAGTAATTCCTGGAAATATTAATCCCTCAGGATCCTCTCTCTAAGATATCAGGATGTTCCTGTAAATTTGCCCAAATGAAGTGAAGGGAAAACAATCTGTCAAAAATCAGTTTAGTCCAAGACAGAGTACCAATTCACTCTAATGGTTTTTAGGAGCGGATAGATGTCGTTCCAGCAGCCTTGAACCCACACGCATTCTAAAAGAACTGTCCTTTTTTCACAATCACCAGGGTTTTAAAAAAAGAAAAGAAAAAAGGAGAACCCGGTTGTAGAACTGAATCTTATATCTTATACCGAAACTGCTATCCTATGTGACTTTACTTTTAGTAAGAGAAAAAATTATGCTTCTTTAAGTCTCTTCTGTCATCTTTGCAGAATCTATTAATGTTTGCTTTTTTACCTTTCTTTTAATCTCGGCCATGTTTCTTTCAATAAAAAAAATATAATGATGCCTCATTATGTGACTAAGTACTAAGCCTTTGGGAAATGTTTGGAAATGATGATGGAAATGTTGCATATTAAAAAGGCTTTTGATTTTTTGGGGGGATTGGTTATTTTATACACATTTTCATTATACCACACAGAGGAAATAGTCTATTAAATATTACGTTATATAGAATTTCAGAAGACTATTTGACCCCAATTGAAGCTTAGCTCTGCACAAGAGGGCCCCTTTTGGGGTCTGAGGTAGACTGTACCAAGGTAGGACCACTGCTCAGATGAACAATGCCTTATTTTCTGCTTTGCAGTTGTGCAAAAGTCTTGAAACAGACTTTTTTTTCATATTTTGCTACCATGTTCTTGCTTCACGTTGCTGCTGACGTTTTTACATAAACATCCTATTTTTAAATTGTATCTTTAGGCACTTTGCAGCCTGTTGCAGTAAAACATGTGTTCCAATTTCTTTAATTTAATATAAATAATTTAATTTAATATAAAGAATTGAGGGGTGGCCCAAGATTTTTGCGCAGTACAGTGCATTCAGAAATCTTTGTAACATGTAAAATTTACTACCAAGAATTCTGTTATATTATGGTATGTACAATACTAGAGGTTACCCATGGCTCCGCGGTTTTTGCCTGTCATCTGTGCTGCCTAATGTTACATTCAGGGAGGAACACATGACAAGCCCACATTATTGTTTTTTTTTTAGGTGCCATTTTTAGTCTACTGTTGTATCTGGTGAGAAACGTGACACCGCCAATCATTATATTTGGTAAGAAACGCCTGTAACACCCTCACAGCAGGACACAAAAGTTGATGATGACTCTGCCTACTGTTACATTCACTGAGGAATGCCTGTGACGGAACTACCTGTGCAAACACCACAAATACCGGCCACTGGCCACACAGGATTTCTGTTCCACCTAATTATGATGATCTGGTAATCAAATGAAGATTAACAATAACCTCTCAGTATAACCAAAATGTTGATTACATTACATTCATTGAGGTACCCCTGTGACAATGCTAACAGTATGACAAAATTTGATGATGACGCTGCTGATGTGCAAACACCGGCGGCACCACAAACAGAATCCGAGTTGTATATATAGAATAGATAGATAGATATATTACTTCAACAAGATGTAAGGTTATATTACTTGGAGGAATGAAGGGTGGATATTTATGATTTGGAATCTTTATTATCTGGAGTCGATCTGAGCCCTTCCTTTCAGCAGAGTTGGGAAGAGTGTCATGTTCAGATTTCCTAATATCTTTTGTCTGCACCAATTGTATTTATGTTTTCATCATTAATCAGTTCATACACTTCAGTAATAAAGACAAATCGATATGGGTAACTAAACAAGGATATTGTTTGTAATATTGCACCTATATGGACAGAGGTGGGTAGAGTCACCTATACCTTTGTCAAGTATATCTACATTTTTTTAAAATTAAATGGCTGAAGATAAGAACGACTTAAGAAGAAATAAGGATACTTAAGTAACAGTTTGCTCAATACAAGGATTTACATTTTAGAAAAGGCTAGAGTGACTACTTTAGGTTCAATATAAAAAAGTATTTTACTTGCCTTGACATTATGGTTTTATTTCTTGCCCAGCCTTTTTAATTTTGTTGAGTGGAGCAGCTGACACTAAGGTAGGTAGGTGCAGCAGGACTATTAGCTGTAGTACTCATTATCATTACAGATTTTCAACATATAATAATAGAGGACACTTAAACACATAAAACACATTTGACATCCATGCCGTGTGGGCATAGCTGTAGTTAGGGTTACAGGATTTGGCTATTTAAAAAAAAAGTAATTGAAAGAAGTCAATACTTGAAGAAGTCAATTGTCAGTATTCATTGGGTAGGATTTCCTCTTATTATCAGGGTTGGGTTTCAAGAATAACAACTGGGTCATTCTACAAAAATGGTGGAAAGTGCTGTCGCTTAGTTTTGCTGTTTCCAGAATCATTTAAATTAACATAACAGGCACATTGCTTGTATATGTACCGAAGATACAGTATAGAATGTATTTTCAATCAAGAAGTTCAATCATAAAGTGTAGAGTTTTTTTTTTTTTTTTTAAAGGACCAAGTTCAAGGAAATGTCTTGTCACTGTGACTATACATGGACCTATAGAAAATGTTTTTCATGAAAGAAATCTGATTCACAATAACATTAATATCTATATGTTAAACACTAAAATTACAAAAAATAATTAATTTTAATTAATAATGTGAAATAAATATCAGTTACTGCAAACTATGGTGTTCCTGTTACACAAAAGAAGTTTTATTTTGAAATACATTTGACAATTTGTAATTGTTCCTGCTTCAGATATCACTATATGAAGAGCACTAAAGAAATGCAAAAGGTATTTCAGAGGTCTCCCTTCATTAGTTCAGTTTAGTGTCATAATTTATTTTGCGGTTTTATGTGAAGCGTTTAGAATCGTCATTGATGTTACTCATTTTGTAATTATAGCTATCAGAAATTGGACATAATTGATTACATCTAATAAATAATTGATTTTGCCATAATTGAAAACCATGTGGTCTTACACATGGTGGCCATTTTGTGAAAAGTTAAGATTTTTCCTCTGAATTGTCATTGCTGGTACCGTCATTGGTGTTACCAGGAAGAAAAGTAACACCAATCATTTAATGTATTTTAAATAAAAAACATTGAGCTCGACTTTTTGTGGATTCATAAAGTTTATTAAAAAGTTATTGCTATTAAAGAAGCTCAATATGTGAAAGAATAAATACATTTCAGGAGATTTTTATGACCTAAATTCCACCATTTCTGTAGAATAACCCAATCGTTGACAAAATTCAACATGGTTAATTATCTCTTGTCATTATATCATTGTTTGTGAATAAAATGCTATAATTCATATTGTCTCCAGGACAGAAAACTTTGTAGAAATAAATAATTACTAAAAAATAATTCCAGCTACAAGTTCACTCAATCCTAATACGTTTATAATGTAAGGACTAACACGCACATTAATAGAATAATATATTTGTGTTTTACATTTTAAAAAGCATTACTATTAAGCAAGGCGCTAGTTGACCAAACGTAGGAACGTCATGACCACGTGACCTCTCCACTTTGACTTCGACTTGCGTTGTGTCGTACAACACTGCTTCCGAAGTTTAGAAACACTATTTTAATTGAATTCGTCACCACGGGTCTGGGTCAAATATTTTCCTATGGTATTTAGCGAGACGCCGCGTTAAGTCGGTGCTGCGGAAAAAGTTGAAGAAGCAGGCCAGAAGCAGAGCTGAACTGGAGGAAGGCTTCCAGTCGGATTACTCCAGCAGCATCGAGTGTAACCAGGCCATGATGGCCACAGAGGAGCTGTATGAGGTATGTCCTGTGGAAATAACAGCCACTGTGCTCTGCCACTGATGCACTGCGAGTCTTTGGCGTTATCGCTGTTAAAGCTAAAGTTTGCTACTGAGTTGTGTAACTAATGTTAGCTATAAGACAGAGGCGGCAGATCCTACAGTTTATGGGTGGGTTGCTAGCCGTGGCTAGTTGTTTTGTAGCTCCTACACGTTGCTTCCTGAGTACCTGCGTTATTTATTATCATTATTGTATTGTGATGGAGATGTACCTGTCATTAAGGGTGCACTTAATTCTTATTTTAAAAAACAACAACAAAAAAAATTACGTTACATTTTTCCATGTGAGAATGTCTCGGAATCAGGAAGATCGCGTTACAGTTACAGAACTTAACGTGCACGGTTTCCCCGGTGACCGAAAATACTTCTCTTTACTTCCCTCTTTGTTTTTTATTTTATTTAATCAGGATAGACCTCCTGCTTCTAGCTTCCTCATCATCATGTATATAATAGCAATATCCTATATAATAATAATACAAGTGGTAAATTATATTCGAATAAACTTTTTATTTCTCCAGTCTGTTGAGATGTTAGTGATATATTGTGTACAGGACTGGCTCTTCCCGCAAACTCACTATGACATTTAAATAAATTTTTTTTTAAAAATATACATATATGTAGTTTGTTTTCAAATAGCCTACAGTGATTTATTCTATTGAAAAAATATCCTCAGTTGAAATGAAATCCTTAAAAGACCTACGGGAGTGTGTCAAATTATCCACACTTTGGCTGAAGGATTTATTTTTAATTAACCTTAACTTTAGAAAAGACGAATGCGTAATTTTTCTGAAATAATCACTTTGCCTTACATCTTTCGACAAGCTTTCGTATTCGTACAAAAAAATTTTTTTCAGCTAAGCTGTGAGCCACGAATGCACCGCTGTGTTCACTTCTTCATCAGAAGTGAATCTTCATCCTCGTAGGGCTGCTTTCAGGTGACCAAACAGGTAGAAATTAATGATTGAGCAAGATCAGGACTATAGTGAGGGTGCTTTAACACCTCAAAACTAAGTTTTTGCAGAATGCCGACATTGTGGGCAGAAATGTGCAGACGCGCATCATCATGCAAGATCACAATGCAAGTTTAGGCTTCAGTTCTTCAATAACTGTATAACATTATCTCACTGTAACGACCACTGTTGATTCTTGAACATTTTTCATGGTAATGTTTGAAAACTTACCCTTGAGAATCCCAGACAACTGTAAGCATTGATAAATTTTTCACCTGATTGAATAGAATTTAACTTTTTTTTTATTTTCTTGATCGGCGATTGAGGATGTCTCCGTTCCATACTCGGCTATTTACTCTCAGGCTCGTAGTGATGAATCCGTGTCTCATCACAAGTAATGACTGCCTTTAAGAAACTTTCACCTTTCTTAGCATATCGTTCCAAATTTTGGTTGCAGATATCCAAACGCTTCTGTTTATGCTCTTCCATAAGTTGTTTCGCCACTAGGTACACCCTTGGACCACAAAAAAACAAATCACTGTATGCTGCTCTTCTTTTGTGCAACCACAGGTAGTGCATTTTGCTTGCACTGCAGTTACAAACAAACCAATGTAACACCATCACACCTGCGCAGCAGTGACTGGGGAGACAGTAGCCTTGAACGTAAGGCACTATATATGATTGTGCGGCCAACTGAAATGTTTATATATCCGGAATGTGGACAATTTTTGACTCACTGTTGTAGCTTATTGGGTCAGGGGTAGCTCAGTGGTTAAGGCATTGGACTACGGTTTGGAAGATCCCAGGTTCAAACCCCACAACCACCAAG
>JAQMYK010000018.1:9120561-9131417 GCA_030014345.1 Clarias buthupogon | reverse complement strand
TGATACAGTGTATGCTGTCAATTATAAGTAAATCTAGATATAACAAACATTAACGTATCATGGTGAAGAAAAAAAACTGAGATTTTCTGGTAACAAAATTGTGGCTAGTATAAAGGCTGAATGGCTAGTGACTCCGGAAATCCACTAGCCACATTGGCCAGTGAGCAAAAATAGTTAATGTCAAGCCCTGATGTATAAGTAGCAGTAATAGAAATAATTTAGTGTTATTCTTGTTCTTTTCATATTGTAATGAGAAGAAGTTTTCACCCTTAACTGTTTAGCCATCTTCCTTTTACAACTTCAGTGTTTTCCAACTATCATTACAGTCATTGTTTTTGATGTACAGAGTGAGTAGCTCAGCCAAGATAACACTCAATTTCAGTAGCAGCAGCAGCATCAGCCAGGTCCTATCTCCCTGCTAAATCAGTATATTGTTAATTCAGAGACAATGATTATGTTAAATTCTTAATTTAGAGGCAATGATTAAATCTACTGATGATTTTTTAATTTGTATTATCCAATTATTAACGGTGGTACAGAACATTTTGGAAGGGCAAACACTTCCTTCCTGCATCCTTTCATATTTCTCTTTTGTTTTCTCCTGCCCTGAACATTTTTCCCCACAGATTAAAATGCATTTTACATTTTCGCTTTTTCATCCTCTTTAGGTCGAGAGAATTGTTGGTAAACGTAAAAACAAGAAGGGCAAAATGGAGTATTTGGTTCGCTGGAGGGGTTATACTTTTGAAGGAGACACTTGGGAGCCTGAAGCTAATCTAACCAGCTGCATAGAGTTTATAAATGAGTTTAATCGTCAACACAGTGAGAGGTCGGGAGATGCGCCCTGCGTGCGTTCTACACGTAGGTCTCCAGGCACGGCTGTGGGTAACAGCTCCATCAGCAATGCTCGCAAGCAGATGAACAGGCCTCAGCCCCAAAACAGTAGTGCTGCAACTGCTCCATCTGCTCTGAGCCTGCCTTCCACCAGTGTTAAGAAACAACCGCAGACACCACAGAATGCACTGGATAACAGAGACATGGATGCTAAAGCAGACACACAACAGCAGCCTTTTTTATCAACACCTCCTGCCAGCACTTTACGTTGTAGTATGGACCTGGCGAAGTCTGGGATCAAAATCTTAGTGCCAAAAAGCCCGATGAACAGTCGAGCTGACTCGGAGCAGTCTCCCAGTGAGGCAGCACACAGTCTGGAACAAGGCGGAGAGGAACCTGACTCTGTGCCCCCTGAGGTGGCCGTGCAGGAGAAATCTGCTGGGCATGTCCTTGTGCCTGGACAGGAGCGGGCACGCATGGGCACACGGCCCAGGACTCAGGCAGCTCTGCCACCACCTCAAGTTCCTATCACACCTGCTGCTGTCCGTACACTGAACGGGAAAGGTATGTTATATTGCCTGTGAACCATATACTTGTCTGTATTCATCTTTTGTTTTGTTTTTTGTTGAGATTTACAGGGTATTATAGAAATCATACATGTCACTTACCTCGTGAAAGAACTGGTTGTTCATGCCCACCTCTGTGTAACAGTTCTGGGGAACTTTTAACTCTCCAATATAAAGCTATGACCAAAACAGATCTGCCTGCTGGTTACAAGAATTCATTCTCATCTGTGCTTGGTTAGAATCTTTACTATATGTGAAATCGTGGGCCAATCAGTGGCCCTTCCTCAGCCAGAGACCCAGTGGATGAAAGTCTGAAGTAAACACAGGTGGGAGAGTTGTTCTCAGAGTTTGCTGATCAGGATGAAAGCTAAATTTTTAAGAGTGGAACGAACTGATCAAGTTGTTACTTTGCTAATGTTTGCTCACATTTGACCAAAAATGCCATTTTTGACCATTTTCAGTGGCATCACCAAGGACACTTTTTTTTTTTTTTTTTTAAACAGTGGTTTTCTTTCTTTGTCCTTAAAAAAATTTGTTCACATGAAAATGCAAGATTATACCATTTGAGAGCATGCCAAACCAAATGCCAGTGATAAAACCCCAACTGTAAACTCCATGCTGGCAAAGCGGAAGCCTGAAAAAAATGGTTTTGTACCAGATATGCCAAAACTCTGATATCAAACAAAGAAGCCAAACTGCAAACTCCTTAAATGCTGGAAACTCAGGTTTTTTTTGGGGGGGTCTTAAGAATATTCTCACCCTGGGTGGGGTTTTCCAAAAAAGTCTGTTTTCAATTACTTTAAACACCGGTTGTGTGTGGACTTATCTGACCATTTTGATTCATACACAGTCACATTCCATACAAACGTAAATAATTCTTTTGATTGTGTAAAGCTGCTTTGTGACAATGACAATTGTTAAAAGCGCTATACAAATAAAATTTAATTGAATTGACATAGAGGTGCAACCATTAATTGCCATTGTTGACTAAAATCAATAATCAAACCTTATCATGAGAATTGTGACCTTGTCAATTCTTGTGACTAAATTCTGCAAAAACGTAACTTGGTATATGAAATATTTTCGATATATGAAAGAATGATCCGAACCGAACGCTGGCTAATTTGCGCGTCTGTCCGGGATCTAGAAAAATCACACAAATACATGTACCTTATGATCACATGCGTTCTCTCTCACTCTCCATTTTTTTTCAGCTCACAGCAACAGACGCACACTAATTAGCCACTTTCTCCTCAGGTGTTTGTCCTTTTTCCACTTACCTCACTCTCGGGGTCCTTCACACTTCACTTGACCACGACCCGTCAGTTAACCACACCCTTCACCACAGACTTTATCTGAGTTTTCTTAACATTTCGACTTAACTCCCATAATTACCATCCAACATCTTTAAGCTTTAATTAATATTTATATTTATGCACAAAATCAAAAAAATTAAATGCTTAAAGTTTTAAGTTTAATTGATTCAATAATAGCCAGATTAATTGATTATCAAAATAGTTGTTAGTTAGTTAGTTGCATCCCTAATGTGGACTAGGCCTTAAGAGATTCTATTTTAATCCTTAAGTAATATAGGTGGTCTTTGTATAATATATATATTATTATTATTATTATTATTATTATTATTATTATTTTATTTATTTATTTATTTTTAAACCACCCCCACCAACTTCTTTTGGTCCAATTCCCATGTGTTGTGTTAGGCTAACACTTGCCTCTTCTGATGCACGTGAAGCTGCCGACAAACGATTAGGGAGTGTCACACAAGGGGTGTAATGCACTAGGATCACTGTCTCTATCATGTGCACTATCACTGTCTGATCCCCTCCGCTTGCTTGAGCTCACAGATAGCCTTTTGGGTAGCATCATTATAAATGATGAGAGTCCGGGTATGCACCACCCCTGACTGCTCTCAAGGCTTCTGGCTATTGATGGCTGTAGTATCACCTGGGAATCAAACCCCTGACCTCTGGATGATGGTGGCAAGCACTTTACCCTTGCGCCACTCGAGAGCCATCCATATCCATTTCTATGTATGTCAAGTCGGCCATATCTGTATATGTCTTTCGATCTCCAGGTCCATCTAACCATCCATCAACCACGATCCATCTCCATATACATATCTAATGTATGTTACCTGAATGAAATGTATGTTGAGTTACTTGGTGTGTTAATACAGACTGGCATTGATGTAATTTATGTCAAAGGTGCATCAACTCTTATGGAGGTGTCGTCAGCCAGTGGGACAGCCAGTGTACAGAATGGCACAGCGGGAGTGGCAGCCGGCTCGGGTGTAACAAATACGATAGGCAAGCGGAGGCCTGAGGAGCGCTCTGCCATCGACAAGCGCCTGCGCTTCAGCGTTCGTCAGACAGAGAGTGCTTATCGCTATAGAGACATTGTTGTGAAGAAGCAGGACGGCTTCACACACATTCTGTTTTCAACCAAGACGTCTGAGAACAATTCTTTAAATCCTGATGTGAGTGTAAACATGCTATAGAGCTGCATCAGACGTCTCACAGGGTGTCTGGAATTGTAATTATGTTCTTTTAGTTAAACTTAAGTGTTTAGGGTTTTTTCAGACAATTTGGAGAAGTCACAAAATATCTCAAATATATTAGATCTATTTAATGCAGTATGCTGTTCTTACATCACTTGCTACTAAAACACGTTACAAATGCATTTAACTTTAATGTTGTAATATGATGAAACACCTGTGACCCCTGAATGCTGCAGGTGATGAAGGAGGTTCAGAGCGCCATGGCCACAGCAGCAGCTGACGACAGCAAGTTGGTCTTACTGAGCGCAGTTGGAAATGTGTTCTGTTTTGGCTTGGACTTCATCTACTTAATCAGAAGACTTACTGATGATCGAAAAAGAGAGAGCATCAAAATGGCAGAAACCATTAGGTAAACATTACATGGACACGAAATGCAGAAATACAGAGTTGCTTGAGTGCTGATTGACATATTACATTGACTCCAAAATCTATTTTTAAATGATGTATTACATTTATAATGGAGATGCACTGGTCAATCAGCCAGTCACAGGAATTGGATGGTTTTTAGTTGGCTGGTTTGAGCAGCCGTGACCAATCAGCCTTGGACATTACCAAGTGTGTGCTGAATGCATGAGCTTCAGAGTGGTGTTACAGTTTATAGTATTTCAGTTACATTAAATAGTTAGGTTAGACCTCTGATCTGCCTTTTTCTCTGAACTTTGCTAGTGAATTGCGAGACCTGCACATTGGTAATGCTAATTAGTTTCGAAACGCGTGTTAGATACATTAACTGGCGCACTCTAAACTATTAACACAATAGCGTCCCTTAGATTCAGTAGGAGTGAATTATTTGCTAAGCGTTTGTTAAATATTAATTTTGGCGGATGACACAGATGCAGACTGATCAGTAAAATGTCGCATTTGTTTAATTTTTAATTAAATATTAAACTCTTGCATTAAAAATTAGTTTGTGTTGTTTAAATGCTGCCCTTGGTTTAAAGTGAGGAAACTAATATAAGGAGTGGGCTACATGTTCTTTTCAGTTGTGAAGCTGTTGAATAAAGCAAAACCTGGAATATATCTTTCCAGGTATGACAACTTTTTTTTTCAAGGTTCAAGGTCTTAAAATTTTAACAAAATTGGAAAAAAGATAGAATCGGGATATTTATAAAATTGTGACAATCTAATCGGCACCTAGGTATCGTGATATCATATCTGGTGGTGACTGGTGATTCCCATCATTATTGATTGAATATGCTAATATAAATCTAAAACAACTTACCAATGAGGGAAAATCCATTCTGAGCACATGGCTGTTAAGAGATAGACAGTCGTGCAGAACTAATTTACACCTGTTGATCAATAGGTGTTTAAATTTGAGTGCTAAAATGAGAGGGTACCAAGTAGTCTGTTACACTACACATTTTAAATCCCATCAGCTTAGAAATATTGCAGCAATAGTGATCTAGTAATAACAATTCAGATTCCAAAAGCCCCAATTCCAAAATGTTGGGGCAGTATGCAAATTGGCAAAAGAAAAGCCTGTAAGTCTCTTTGCCTTGTACTTTATTAAAATCGCTACAATGACACATTTTTAGATGTATTCAACCATTACATGGTAATCACATGGTAAATCATCAAATAATGTGTTGTAGTGTTTTTCAATATAGTACAAGGTGAAGTGACTCCTTTTTGGTTTGGTTTTTATTGCTAATTTGCATACTATCACAACTCTTTTGGCATTGGGGTTGTAAGTGAGAAGTAGAGCTTATAGGTCATTTTAGCAGGTAACAGCTTCCAGGCCAGAGCCATTGAGGGAGGGGGATTGTGCTTTAATGCTCCCAGGGTTTCACAGGGGCTTTGATTTCATGCATTTCAGTGAAGAAATGGAGGTGTTGACTTACCTGGCTCTCCATAATATTACCCTATCAAACTACTGAGTGATTTAGACAGGTTAGGTATAAAGGTACATCTTAAAGGTAAAATCTTTGATTCTAGAAAACATTTTTAGGTTTTTAAGTATTTTTTGGAGAAATAAATAATGTACTTAAATTAAAAATGGCAAGAACCTTGCAAGAACTCAACATCAAAATCGCTTCCTCTGAGGATTAAAAAGGTGCATTGTTGTATCTCATAAGGATCTGATGCAGCCATTGGTTCAGCACTGTCACTGATGGTAACCCGAGCCAATGAAGAGGTCACGCTAAATGCAAATTAAAGCCTGCCTGGTGAAATAAAAGCTATTCTCTTAAATGGAAGATGATCCAAGGCACTTTGCTTCCTCCTCATCTTTTAAAAAAAATATTTTTTTTGACCCAGTTTCATTCAATTGCATATTATTTTAAAAGATAAGATACTTTTATTCGTCCTGCTGCAGGGAAATTTCTTAAGTTATCAATTAATTAGTGATGCTAACAAGGGGTCACTTGACTGAATGAGCCTGCTGATGATCATTTGTTTAATCAGGGTAACACTTTGTGTTAAGCTCCAAAAAAAAAAAAAAAGCTTCTCCATGCCGAACCACATAATCAGATGTGGTCTATTAATAACTGGTAATAGAAATTAAGTGGTAGCTCAGAGGGCTAAGGCACTGAGTTACGGAAGATCGGTGGATCGATCCCCAGCTCCACCATGTTGCCATTGTTGGGCCCTTGAGCAAGGCCCTTAACCCTATCTGCTCCAGGGGCGCTGTTTCATGGCTGATCCTGTGCTCTGACCCCAGTTAGGCTGGGATATGTGAAGAAAGAATTTCAATGTGCAGTAATGTATATATGACAAATAAAGGCTAAACTTAAAACTTAATCTAGAAATTAAGCACAAAGAAAGCCTTGTAGAAAGACTTTTATGATGCCTGTGGTCTATTTGACATGACCTCTTACTAATTTTAACACCTCTGATTTAAGATATATTAATTTTATTCAGTTTTATATTTATATAGCACATTTAACATTTGTCATTGTTGCAAAGCAACTTTATAAAATCAAACATTTATGGACATTCGTTTAAAAAGTGTAAGGAAATATGTATGAATCATAATTAACAGATTGTCCCTGATGAGCAAGACGAGGGCGACGGCGATACAATAAGATGAGAATGGGAAGAAACCTTGAGAGGATTCAGACTCAACAGGGAACCCCTCCTCATTTGGGTGATAACGGATAACAGGGATTGATTTGCGATCATACTGTGTGTTAGGAGGCTGAAAGTTCAGTATAATAAGGAATGTTCAAGTTAACATGAAGTCCACTTTTGTTACTGGAGACTTGGGTATAAAACTATTTATTATTACAGGATTTTCAGAAGCCTAAGAACATCATGTTTTTATAATTTTTTTATATTGTCCCACAATATAAAAATTGTCCTTTTTCAACAAACGAATCTTGCATGCTGCAAATTAAATATGGTTTTCTCTACCCATTCAGCAAGGACACAACAGTGTCGTAAGAAACAATGTTTTAAAATTCTGTTGGCTTTATCGCCAAATATAGTTGTAGTTATCAAGATGATCATATGTGGTTCTTTCCCAGACAGTGATTGTTTATATCAGACTTAAAAAAATTTTTTTTTAATCTTATATAATGTCTCTGTATGCTCTAGCAATACACTTTCAATTCACTGGAAGTTCAACCTGTTCTGATGCCCCTCACAAACTGAGCTCCATGGACACTTGGTTTGCTAAAGCTGGTGTGACAGGACCCAAGTAGCCTGCACAGAGCCCTGTCTTCAACCCAACTGAACATGGCAGGCCTCCTTGTTGCACATCAATGTCTGAGCTCTTGTGGCTAAATGAAATCCAAAATCTAGTGGAATTCTTTCCAGAAGACTTAATATTAATGCCTGTGGGTTTGGAATGTGATGTTCAGTGGTCAGTTGTCTGCATATGTTTAAAGTATTAAAAAAATTGTTTTACATTGATGCTAGATGAATATTGATGGAAATTGGTTGTTTCCAAACCATATGTCAACATCATTACAGATTTTCCTCAACCTCTCTCCAGTTGCACTGTCAAAAATCTTTTTTTTCTGCCTTTTTTGTTACATATTTTGTCTATAAAAGGGAACAAAAGCATTGTCTAACAATGTGAAGTATATGATCCTTTTACCTCAAATTGTCTTCAGGAGCCATTTCTGTTTAAGTAAATAAGTATTACAGATACTTTTTTTTCAATTATCTCTTCTCAGGGCATTTGTGAACACGTTTATCCAGTTCAAGAAACCAATCATTGCTGCTGTAAATGGACCTGCTGTTGGACTTGGAGCCTCCATCTTGCCCCTGTGTGATGTTATCTGGGCCAATGAGAAGGCCTGGTTTCAAACCCCTTATGCTATCTTTGGACAGACCCCAGATGCATGTTCCTCTGTAACATTCCCTCACATCATGGGATTTGCATCAGTGAGTGTCTATAAACATTTTCTAAAATGTTATTCATCCATGTTCCACTTCACTTGGTGTACACACTGACCAGCCATAATATTGAATCCAACTGCCTAATATTTTGTAGGTCCCCCTTGTGCCACCAAAACAGCTCTGAAACATCAAGGCATAAGAAGGTGTAATGTGTTATTTGGCACCAGGATGTTAACAGCAGATCTTTTAGGTTATCTATGTCACAAGTCTGTGCTTCTATGGATCTGACTTGTTTATGCAGCACATCCCACAGATACTTGATTAGATTGAGATCTGGGGAATTTGGAAGCCAAGTCAACGTCTTGAACTCTGTCATCTTCCTCAAACCGTTCCTTAACAAATTTTTACAGTGTGATAAGGTGCGTTATCCAGCTACATTCATAAGTGAACATTGTACTTGCCCTGCAACAATGCTTGGATAGGTGTGAGAATGACATTACAGGAGCCTGAGAACCCAATGTTTCTCAGCAGAACATTGCCCAGGCCATCGTACTGCGTCTTGACCATGTCTTCCACAACATGTGCATTAAGAATGGTCTGAGTCTTGCTGCCCAGTGTAGCACTGCACTGTGTTCTTTCTATCAAAGCCAGCATTAACCTTTAGCAATTTGTGGGATCAGACCAGAACGTCTGTATGGTCTGATGGCTGCATTTCTATTTTTGAAATGCATGTGAAAAGCATTTAAACTTTTCTAATGAAACCAAAAAAAAAAATTTGGCCTAAATGAGTGCTACATCTGGCAAAACCATATTCTGCTTATCAACTGCGGTGAAGCGAGAATGTTGAAGGCATCAGCCTGTGGGAGTGGTTGTCAGGGCAAGATTAGTAAAACTTGAGGAAAGGATGAGGTGTCAAATATAGAGATGTACAAATCACACGCAATGCCCCAACCCCAGCCACTGGATGCAGTGCCAATCCCAAGCCCGGATAAAATGGGAGGGTTCTGTCACGAAGAACAGCCGGCATAAAGTTATACGCATCAGATGGTGCACTGGGGCAACCCCTCAATGGGAGCAACTAAGAGACCAACTACAATAAATGAAGTACTGACAAAAAGGGTCTGAAATATGTTTTTAAATGTAAGATTTCACTTTTTGGGTTACTGTGTGTAGACTGGGGGCAAAAGGTCAGTTTGAGCCATTTGGGGTCAGGATGATGAATGATCATGACAGAGATCAGTTAAACAAGTGGTGGCATTAAAATGAAGTCAGCTGACTGCCTGAATGTACCTAATCACGAGGTAATCCCATCAATGCATTTTTCTTCTTCTTCCATGATGACACGGCCATATTCTTATACTCAAATTGTGAAAATGATTCTGCTATTCTGAGGAATTCTATTTACAAGTGAATTAAAATCACATCGCACACCATAATCAAAGCTAAATTTGGTCTCATGAAATATTTCCGTATTAACATTAAAAATTAAATGCCTAACCTACCCTTCAGTCTATCAGAACGGCTGTACATGAAACTAGACATTATAATAATGTTATTCTGTGTCATCACTTTATTTATTTTATTATAAACACAGTTAAAGTTGAACAAACCACTTGTCTTTTTCAGGCTAATGAGATGTTGCTGAGTGGGAGAAAGCTGACTGCCCAGGAGGCATGTGCTAAAGGCTTGGTGTCCCAGGTGCTCTGGCCAGGGACCTTCGCCCAGGAGGTCATGGCTCGCATTAGAGAGCTAGTCTCTTGTAATTCAGTTGTAAGTCATCACCCTTTTTTTTTTTTTTTTTTTTGCACTGACATTCTGCATGCTATCTGGTTCATATCTTTCATTTTCTCCTGTTTTGTGCATTCCATTAGTCATGCATAACTGACATTAAGATGCACTTTCTCTGTTCAGTTTTTACTTTGGAGGCAAATTTTTTTAGTTTTTTGTTGTTTTTCTTAACCCAGATGGAAATGTACTTTAATCTTTGTATCTTTTAAAATAATTATGAATACCTTCCCAGTACATCTACATCCATAAGTCATGTTTTTTTCCTTTTGTATTTTATTTCACTTCATTTGCATGATGCTGCTCTCCACCACGTCAACCCTGGAGGTTCTGCGGGAGTCTAAAGCGCTGGTGCGGAACATTAACCGAGCCTCCCTGGAGCAGGCTAACGAGCGGGAGTGTGAGGCACTAAAGAGGGTCTGGGGCTCCCCACAGGGCATGGACTCCATACTGAAATACCTGCAGAAGATGAACGACTTCTGAGTTAATAAAGGACAGAGAAACGTATTCGCTCACCGTTACACAGTGGACATCGGTCGCAAGTGCCTGGAATGACAGGAGTATGAAATTCTGGCTTAAATCTCAGTATTGACCATGTTTGTTTTTGCCTGTCGAAATATGAGATTTCATCTGTAAATATTGCAGAATACTTTTTTTAAATACAGAAACAGCAACTTCTCTGATGACACTGATACCTAACGTGTGCCGAATCATCCTGACAAGCCTCCCAGTTCAGGTTCTCTGGACTCTGATGATGATTTTTTTTCTTTTTCTTTCCATTTTCTCCTCCTCGGGGGGGGGGGGGG
>JAQMYK010000018.1:9096857-9119553 GCA_030014345.1 Clarias buthupogon | reverse complement strand
ACACATTAACGGAGAGACCGTTTTTAAAACCATTTAAAAATTAGCAAGGAACATCGCTAGTCACACTCGCGTGAGCGTATACTAACGGAATCACTGCTGTAGAGTAAAACAGGTCTCGGCTTTACAGCCCCCCACTCCTCTCAGGTTCCCAGACAAACACACACAAACTCTGCTCTGTCGAGATTGTTTTCAAAGGTAAGGTGCTGGTTAATTTATTTATTTTTTTTACTTTACAGCAGTGATTCCGTTAGTATGCACTCACGTGAGTGTGATTAGCGATGTTCCTTGCTAATTTTTAAACGGTTTTAAAAACGGTCTCTCCGTTAGCGTGTGTGTGTGTATTCACCCAGCAGGGGAGACAATTACCTACAATTCCGCAGCACAAGAGAAAAAACGTTAGCTCAGTTGTGATGACGTGACGCTCTGTGTCAAAACAAGAAGCGCATGCGTGATACATGATACTTGGTGCTTGTAAACCAAGACAATGCTTGTTTTTCAAGTCAAAATTTATTAAAAATCTTTGCTCGTCTTGCGGAACACTCGTAAACCGCGTTACTCAATCTGAGGTTCCACTGTATATGCATAAATTACTCAAAATGCACTTGTCAAATAAGTTTATGTAAAATTGGACAGCACCATGAATTCCAAATTCAAATGAGGTTATCAATGACCGAGTCAACCCATGACAGTAATTTTACCTTTATCTTCTTACATTAAGGTCTCATCGAACAAAATTTCAGATTTTTGTAACAGTCTATAGTTGTATAATTTTTTTTAAACAATGCAATGTTTTTGCCCATGATTAGTTTGCTCTAAAATGCTCCTTCTATAATGTCCTGTACAACATTGCCTATATAACCTTCCGCAGTGTCCTCAGGCATAAGTCAGTCTCACTGTACTGCATTGTATTTTACAAAATTTATTACATTTCCATCATTTCCAGCCAGCTCCAGACTAACCCTTGTGTGTTTATCTTGATTTAAACGATGAAGAAAACAAGACTGAATACACAAATACAAAAAGACTTCCACATAAAATAGACCAAATGTGTACACTTTTATTTTTGAAAAGAGAGCTGGATAAAAAGGCATAAACATTTACAGAAAAAAAAGATCTGGATAATCAGAGCAATATTCCATTATGAGATCTCAGATGTGATGCAATCCAAAGGCTGCCAGTAACAATCCCTAAGTGACTCGTACAGCTCCTCACTGCGCTCCATGTACTGTTTGTTTAGGGACTCGACATCCACTGGGGGGTTTGGCTCTGGAAGAAAACACAAAGGTCAATTAACAGATTTAACGAGTCACGCTCAACACAACCAAGGCTAGGCTTTTCTTCTAGTTTATATCCCAGACATACCCTAGAAATGTACTTTAAACAGGAAGTGAGCTATTGAAGACGATGTATTTATCAGATGTTTGACCTTGTTGTGACCTTGACCCTGTTTGGATCAATTCCAAAATCTAACCATTTCATTTGCTGGTTACAATGTTCAATCCACATAAATCTACCAACATTCGTTAATTAGAATCTTAGACAGACAAATGTGGGTGGACAGACGGGCCAAAGCAAAACTTGCAGCTAATCCAAAAAAATTGGGCTTGGAATTCCTGTAAATTAATGTGTAAATAACATCTGTATGGCAAACAGAAAGGAAGATATTCAAGGAAAACTATTTTGCACACTTGACCTTGTTGTGACCTTGATCCTCTTTGGTAAATTCCCCAACTCTAATTACTTCATGTATAACCTTTTATATATCCTTAGGCTTAACAGACTGTAAACATGCCACCATGTTTTCTTCCACAGAAGCAACAATCAGCAGTATATCTATGAAGGTTAATTTGGTGGAGTAGTATACTGTATGAACAAACTAATTGTCCCCAAAATCCTAACAAAAATATTACCACCACTTAGATCTATATCAACACTTGTATGACTATTTTTAGCTAACTTTCTTCTGCTCTGCCCTATATACCCGTACTTGTCCATTAGTATTGTACGAATGCCAGGCCTTTGGCCTGTTTAGAGGAGATATAGAAACTGATTCTATTCTAGGCCGAAAAAAGATTGTTAACAATAAATATGAGTATTTAAATCATGTGCAACTCAGAGGTTTAGAACTTTGATACACTGCCCTGGCAAAACAAGAAGGGACGGATTATTAGCCTGCATCAAAGCAATAAATTAGGTTAATAACTGTCCAATGCATTATTAAATGGTGAAAGGAAAATGTAAAACCCTTGGTCAATTCCACACACACAATGTGATGAGTATCACAGGACAAAAAGTATGGCAGTGTTATGATCTGCAGTTGGTCAGATCTAGACTCAGCAACATTATTCAATAAAATTAAGTCAGCTGATAACCTGGCCATTTGGTACATTCAGGTTATCACATAAATGTTCTCCTTCCCTGATAGCACAGACAAAATCCAGGGCTCACACTGAGAGAATGGCTATTAAGGAGTCATGTGAGGAATAGTTTTTTCACACGTGAACTGGCCACCACACTAAAGGCAGTTAAACTAAATTGTGCGTGATTTTTTTTTTTTTTCTGTCAGTATAGATTTAGGTCCAAGTTCACATAAACCGTTTACACAGTTATAAATCAAATATGAAAAACACATGCAGACAAGAAAATTTTCATTACCTTCATTCTCCTCTTCAGCTTCTTCAGTGGCATCTTGGGTTTGCTAAAAATAAAATAAAGATTAATTAAAAGCAGGATTTAAAAAGTTTAATCCAGTGGATGAGAGCCATGAAAGTCATCCCGAGGGCACACTTAATTTTATCAATTGTAATTTGAGCTCCACTACACACCTTTCAGATTGGTTCCTGCATTACACAACATGAAAAGCTCACAACAATGCTAATAAATGCCAGAATGTCTACGGTAGCGCTTATAAAGAGATGGTCATTCACTACAGAACCCAAAGTACAGGTATGGAGCAGAACCATGATCTCACTTCCCTTATAAGCCTAACCTTAACCCATACAACACTATGATGAGGGGTGTTTGTGTAGATATGAGCCAAAACAGTAGCTAGGTAGTGCAATATTACCCGGATACTTTATGCCTTAGTGGGATTTAGAGACTGAACAGCACCACAGCATGCACAAAGAGGTTTGAGCAAACCATACATGGTGAAGTTTATTAACTAGACTGGCAGTACACCATCATCCTCAGCCTGGAGAAATCGTTCCAATTCAAGGGCAATTCATTAATCAAGCAGACTAATGAATTGGCCTGACTTGTCTTACACAAGGTCTTCTCATAATAAATTAGTAAAAAGTCATCGGTATGAATTAATTCAACATTTGGGCAGTGCTAAAACCAGGGGTGTGCATCGCAGTTTAGGACATCAAGGAACAATATGATTCTGTTGCCTGTTTTGGAGGACAGACTGCCTGACGCTTTAACTGTTGTCACAAGCTGTAGAAGCTCCTAAAGGCACATGAGGTCTGATATGCACCAGGCCAGAAGAAGAAAGGGATGAGATGGCTATGACAATGGACTACGACAATTAAATCAAACACCATGATATTCAGTCATTTTCTAACTTTGTTGAAGGTAACTGAACGCATGCAATGTGTTAGGTATGCAGGTCGTACTCAACTTGACTACGGGGGTTGGGAGGGTCAAATAGAATTATGTAAACATAAATCACTACTTACCTCGGTGGTTGTCTGCATGTCAGGGGGCACGGGGGGCATTCCCATTGGCGGGGGCGGTCCCATCATTCCATGAGGAACAGGAGGAGGCATTGCATAAGGGTTATAGCCGTAGTTGTAGCCGCTGTACTGATCGTAACCCCACTGTTGGTAGTAATTGTTGTAGGGCTGCTGATAGTACTGCTGCTGGTAATTGCTGTTGTAGTTGTGACTCTGGTTGTGGTAGCTGTTTGTTTTGTTGCTGCAGGTTAAATTACAAACAGTTTTTAGTAAGGTGACATTCTCCGCTTTTGGCAGAACCCACAGGCCAGGGAGCACTTTGATGTGCATGCATCATAAACCCTTTACATATTGCAAAAGCAACAAACATCTTGAGCAAGAATACTCTGAGCCTCTACTGAATCACATCGAGTAGTCTTTTCATCTAGCTAAGCTTTATAAAATGATCACAGCAATCATGTGACTCGTGTGTTGAAGAGAACGCTCCTTCCAATAACATTTACCTTTTGTTGACTGCGATGCTGATTCTGATAGCTTTGCCACCCAGACCTGTAGCATTCTGGAACTCCTCCAGGGCTTTCTTCTGCTCACTTTCATCACCAAACTTCACAAAGCCATAGCCCCTGTGTCATTAAGAACAACACTGAAGTGTCAGTATGCAATGTTAGCGTTTCTACACTTTGCACCATGCAGCAATAAATACATATTTCAAAGTTTGTTAAGAATGGTAAAACAATTTTGAAATTAATTTGACGGTAGAACATTTCTTTTACTTTTAACATGAAGTAGCATCACTTCATTTGTGAGCTGCTCTTGCTTATCCTATATGGGAAAAACGATAGTTTTAGCAGATGTAACAAAGGCAAATCACATCCATGTTATAGTTTGGCCCCTTTTTGGGAAAGCAGGATAAATATCAAGCAAAAACAACTAGCTCATAAATCATAACAGTGCTGGCAACAAGTTTCTCTTCACTGCATATTGGTTGGGGGAAAAAATGAGTAAGGTGATCAGAATCGGAAAAGAAACGTGTTCATACTTTGAATTTCCGTAGGGATCAGTGACAACTTTGCCTCCTTTGCATGAAGGGTATTTTTTCAGGAAGAACTGATGCAGCTGATAATCATCGACTTCTGGTGTCAGGTCTCCAACAAAGACAGAGAACTCAGGCCTGAGACACAAAAGAACCATATAAGTACAGGATATTGTGGACAGTAAGGATTTTGCAAGTAAAACCTTTGTAGTCAGCTTTGAAATAAAAAGGGGTTGCACTTGAACATTAAGCATGTGAATAACTCACCCAGGCTCAGGCCTTTTCCCATATGTTGCATAGTTCAGCTTGAACTTTCTGGGCTAAAAAAAAACAAACAAACAAAAATAAAATCATTAAAATACAAAAAAAAATAAAATCCTGAAAACTATTTCACTGGAAAGAAAAGAAAATTAAACATACATGATTACATACCTCCATCACACAGTATAGGCTTTATCTCTTCGTTCCTAACACTGACCAGTTTATTCACCAGCTTCAAACAAAGTCATTATATAAACAGCCTCAACCACCTTGATTCAGAAAAAAATTCAGCGCTGTGACTTGAACACTAACGACACATGGGACTGCAAACACTACCAGGTAAAAGTTTGGACAAGTCTGATTAAATGTACAGATGTATGAACCTTTAACATCAATTTTAAATCGATCAGAGATTTTAGAAGTAATATATACCTTATTGTATTGTAGTGGCCAAAAGTATCAATAGAACAATTTCCATGCATTATACTACACCTTGTGCCGACAGAGTAATTTGATTGGAGGAGAGGATTTCTACGAATGGACGGTAACAGCACTGGGACGTTAACTATATGTATAGCTTCGCTTCACATGCCACAGCAAAGTTATCAGATTTACAGGACTGTCCACCATCTCTATGGTGGTACTCTCCTCACCTTTTAGCTACACGGTACCAGGGAGAATTTAAAACTAATTTCAGCCCTGTTGGTTATCCATCAGTCACCAGCTTCGCCAGTCGCAGTTAATTGGTTACAGCAAAAGGAAGAATGTGTTGGCGAAGTAAAAGAAACAAATCATAATCAGTTGACAATTAGTGTTTGAGGAACTATTGTATAAAAGCAATATCACACCTGAGGCCATGCTGTTGTGCTGGATATCATCACAGCCACGCTGATAACAACAACCTAAAGTGTGATTATTGATTCTATATAGATAAAATGTATAACCCAGTCATACTACTACTGATAATAATAAACAAATAAATTGAAGTAAAACCTAAAGATGGATGTGTCCAAACTTTTGGCTGATACTGTCTGTACTTTAAGGTGGGGGCCAAGCTTTAGTTAAATAATCTATAATCAATAATGAAACAATATCAAAACATAAATGTATACTGTTTATCTTAATCTTCATCATGATCATATTATCATCATCATGAGTGCAAACTTGGTCACTTACAGGATTAGATCCAGGGACAAGCTTGCCGTTGAGCCTCTGGACACAGCGGTCAACACTGGCCTCATCTGCCAACTCCACGAAACAATATCCCGCCGAGCCTCTGTGGGAACCAACACGAAAGAAAAAGCATTATGAATAAATGAATGAATGAAAGAAAGAAAATTAAAAAGGCTGAGATGCCTTAACAAATTTCAAAGAGTCTTACCCTGTTACCCGATGTGTTATGATTTTAACCCCGTAGGCCGTCTCCCCCATGGTGCTGAAGGCTTGCTTGATGAAATTTTCATCCATGTATGGGTCTAACTGTAAAACACATTAGACTAATTAACTGGAGTAAAAGGGATATGAAATAAAAAAAAATAAAATAAAATAAAGACACTTTTCATAGCAATAAGTGCAATAATAACTTGTTAACTTAAAATGATTATTGAGATTAGTTGCATGTTTTGCGGCAGTCTCTATACTAATGAATATACTATTTGTGTCACTCCCCATTAAATCAACTGCAGGACATGATTAAACCCTGTAGCTATCCTTCTATTAGTTTTTAACATGCAACCGAATGTAATAACTAATGTGAGACTTCTCAGATTGTCCAGCTTAAAAATGTATAAATTAAAGTGTACAAGGTACTTGTGGAAGAACCTCATGTGGCCATACATCCTTTATAATTCTACCACTCCTATACCTGTTTATTCTGCTACCATGAGAGTGATGTACTGAGAGGCAGTAAACACAGTGGGAAATAATAAGAAGGGTGTAATGATATGCGCACATCCTTTGTAGTGAAACAGTTTCCCACAGTGAACGGGTTAATCCTTAAAACTCATGAGGCTGTGCGGCAACACAGCACTGGCCAATGACGGATAAAATAAAAAATAAAAAACAGGCTGTATTTGCTTTGTTTTTTTCCTGAATGGGGGAGGCTTCAGACATCAAAATGTGCATTTTAGGATAAGACATGAAGAACAAAAGTTTAGACACTTGATATACACTGTGACCAGAATATGGGAATGACTATGCAAATATATAGAACTCACAAACTGCTCATATAATGTCTCAGGAACAATCAAACAACCATAAATCATGTGATTTTAGGAATCTATGCTATTTCTTTGCTTATGCAAACCCCCGCCCTCCTTTTTTCCCCACCAGGTTTGTGTAACTGGTTAAAATAAAATAAAATTCAGTTCATCGTGATTTGCCATTATACTGTATGTGTATTACAATTGATATACATTATTAATCTCTGGATGACCTTTTATTTCTAAAGAACATGTCTTAAAATTTTCAAGTCTAACATCTTGGTCTTTCTCTACAGAGTGTATTGCCAGTGAATTAACTTGCCATTTCAACACAAAATCCAAACACTAGCTTAGCAACTAAACATGGCTTCTGCGAGTCAGCGTTAGCTCAACAGGCCAAACAAACCCAGACGCTAATAAAAGTGCTAAAAATGCACTGAATCACATTGGGGTTCATGTGTAACTCACATTTTCAACACAAGAAAACATAAACAAAAGTTATTATATACATTACATAAACGTCATAAAGTAGCTCCACAGCGCGTCTCTATTAGTCAGTTGTTTGGCTAAAGTTTGTTAGCCGACTAGCACATGTTCCAAACACGCAAAAAACATTTTATTGAAACTTACATCACCCATCCACAGGCTTGTCATTCTGTTAAACATCTTGGCTGGTTAAATATTCCTACGACAATAAGAAAACGCGATTAAAGAAGCGCAAAGATTTTGTAAACGACAAGCTTATTAAATCTAGTTGACCACACGCATCGTCCTAATAGCCTTCCTGCGCTTCTTCTTCTTCTCCGTGTTTCCGGTTCCTGGCGAGTCTCTGACGCAGAGCCACAGAGCTAACGCCCCCTACTGGAATTAGTTAGTAATGCAAAGTTTCCCGATTTTAGCTGATCAAAGATAACCATGGGTTTGAGAATGTAAAATTGCAATCACGTTTCATTACGGACATTAGTGACCAAAGCAAAACATTCACTGACGTGCATTCATAGTTGACTATGGGATTGATTTTATTGAATTCTAAGTGTCAATTTATTGATTATCTAATCAGCCAATGCTGATATAAAGTGCAGTGAAAAAGTAATTGCCCCTTCCTGATTTTTTTGCATATTTGTCATACATAAATGATTCAGATCATCAAACAAATTAAAAAAATAACCCAAGTAAAGATAACCCGAGCAAATACAAAATGCAGATATCATTTATTAAGGGGAAAGAAGCCATCAAAACCTACTTGGCCTATGTGAAAAAGTAATTGGGACAAAGAACATCGTTTCAGTCAAACGTGGTGGTGGTAGTTTGATGGTCTGGGGCTTTGCAGCTTCAGGATCTGGACAACTAGCCATAACTGATGGAACCATGTACTGTATTCTGTCCTCTAGAAATTTTCCACCAGAAAATCCTGAAGGAGAATGTCTGGCCATCTTTTTTTATTTGCAAATAAGTCATTTCACATTAATTTTAAGGTGAGAAGACATTACAAAACAACTCTGTTTACCAACCAACCATTTAAAATTGCCATCTTTTACTCATTCTTTACATTGCTCATACATTGGAGTGGGATGCTTGGCAATTACACTGAATCGAGAAAGTGAACCACTATTATGTTTTATAACAGTTATTAATTTGATTATTTCTATAAAGAAAAATATTCCATTAAAACATCTTGTTGAAGATAAAGAGAGGTCAACAGAAAATGTCGAGACTTTTTCGAACTTGCTCTGCAGTAAGCAGAAAAGCACCAAACCTTGAGATGGATGGATCACGACAGCAGAAGACCCCATCAGGCTCCACAGCTAGTAAGACAACTGGGGCTACACAAGAAACAGGTTCCCCAAAAATAGGCAGTTGGAAAACAAACAAACAAAAAAAAAAACACATGGCCTTTTCACACTAATTTGTGGAAAGGTGCACAAGGGGGTATGTTTCTAAATGACCACAAACATACTTCGGTTTCATCAGAATTAAGACGACAGATGAATCAGGACACCAACAGCCTTGGTATAATGAAAGAGGTGCTTTATTGCAGGCACTCTACAGTCTAAACAAAAGTTGGACACAACCAGTTTTATACCAATGTCTATGTGCAAAGGACACACTCTAGACCTTATAGATAGTGGCCAAGGTTAAGAGAAAAGAAAAACATGAGCAAGGACAAAAACATCATGATTTAAGGGACAGACATTTATGCATCCTGAGTACACAAAGACAAAAAAAAAAAACGTTTCATGTGATTTTTGTAATGATTGAATTGTGCCTATTAACACAATATTGAAAAATTGAAATAATCTATGTCGTGTCAATGTTCCAGGCTGGTTGAGGTGATAAATATTTCCCACACCATTACATCACATACTTTGGGTCTGTTGAGACAACCATTCATTGACGGAATGTCACAGCCTACTTGAGTGTTGTCGCTGACCATGCACATTCCTCCATCGCCACAATTTACTCACTCACTCTATACCGCTTTATCCTGTATACAGGGTCGTGGGGGGCCTGGAGCCTATCCCAGGAGAATTGGAGCACAAGGCGAGGTACACCCTGGACAGAGTGTTAATCCATCACAGGGCGCACACAGACCCTCACACACTGGGCAATTTAAATGCAGATTAGCCCAATCTGCATGTCTTCGGACAGTAGGAGGAAACCAAACACCCACCATGGTGAGAACATGCAAAATCCATGCACACATCCTCTGGAGGTGCAAAGCAAGTTTTAATGACTAAGCCACTGTGCCACCTGCCATAATTCACGCATCTTCTAATGGCAACTGCCTGCATAATGATCCATGTCACAAAGCAAAATCTTCAATGAAAATTCAATGCTCTTCAGTGACTGCATATAAATCCAGTGGAACACCTTTGAAATGTGGTAAAATGAGCATCTCAGCATGGAAGTGCACTTGAACACTGGCTGTTCTTTCTTCCTCTGCCCCTGCCAGGGTTCACCATAACTGGTAATTTGATCTACATCCTGGGTGTAATTTGGGACAGGTTTCTACACCAGATGCCCTTCCTGACTCAACCATACTTATTTAATTTGATCCAAGATCCCACCCTGAGAGTGCATTAACTTCACAGTCAGGGAATCATCCCCAGTCTTCCACAAAAAACAGAGCGATGTTATTAACAGAGATGAAAAGTGTACTTAAATAATCTGCTGGATTTATTTGATACCAGGATGAATTAGATTCTTAAATAAATGTTTCTAACCTCTTGTGGAATCCGTGACATGAAGATTTAAGGCTGTTCGGAGAGTGAAGGTTATGAGTATGAGTACAAAATGGCTCAGAACGTCCCTCTCAATTACGGAGTTTGTGTTTCAACAAATTATTCTTAACAGTTCTACAATCAATCTCCCTAGACAAACATTGGCAGTAGAACAGATAGTGATGTCGAGCTCAATGACAAAAAAATGACACTGTCATAGTATGCAACCCTTATGTATGCAATTTCTTTAAGTTTCTGCCCTGCGAGATCTCCCAAAAAATCAATTATATTATTGGGAAATGGAAGCATCGAGAAGCAAAAACAGCTCAGCCATGAAGCAGTAGACCACACTCACGTACAAAGCAAGTTCATAGAGTACTAAAGTATAGTGTGTAAAAATCACCTGTCCTCTGTTGCATCACTTACTACAGTATTCCAGAATATGTTTGGAAGCATTATAAGCACAAGATGTGTAAAGAATTTACAGGATTCCAGCAAAAGGTGCAGACGGAACAAATAAAGAAAATTGAATGTGTGGAAGTACTGGAGACACCTACTGGATTTCAGCCCAACAAACAACAAGGAACAAGAAGAACTTCACAAAACGGGTTTTCAAGGCCCATCAGCTGCAGCAGCAAGCCTAGGATCATGATGAACAGTCTGACGTCGGGCAATCTAGAGTGGTGTAAAACATTACTGAACTTTGGATTAGTGGAAATGTCTCCTATGGAGAGATGGATCAAACGTCTCTGGCGTCTGATGGAAGTTTGGGTTTGGCAAACACCAAGAGAATGTCATCTACACTGGGTTTGCATTGTGCCAACAGTAAAGCCTAGTTGAAGAGAGACCAATTATAGGGGAATCTCTCAGCTCAGCTTTCCAGGCAATGTCTATTCCAGAATTCTAGAGAGGAGACTCCATCCAACAGTTGGAAGGAACATTGGTTCTATGCAGGTAATGGTACAGTGGACCAACTCTACTTAAAAAAAAATTTTTTTACACAGTATCTGCAAATGGACAAGGAAGTACACTTATCTAGCCTAGAAGTACTCTCCTAGTTTGTATGTATGATTAATGTATGTGCTGTGCTACTTGTCATGGGAACTAATGCAGGATATCTGGGATGGTCTTAGTCTGAATTTGTTGTTTTTGAGTCGGTCAAGGGTGTTTCTCGTCTTCATGTAGATGTGAAGGTTGGAGAGTCTCCAGTATGAGAGGGCTAGAAAATAAAAGGGATTCCACCTCTCCCACATCTGTGGTAAAGATTCTCTCAGCATAATATGTGGTATGCTCCCTTTACAAGAACACCATCCTCTACCTGTAAGGATAAAAGTACCTGACGAGTATGACGAAATCAATCGGGTCAGTGGCAGGTGCACTAAAATTATTATAATGGTCTGTTGGATGAAGCAGTAAAAACAGTTTCTATACAAGGCTTTCTGGTCAACGTCACTGCCCTCACCCACTGTGGGCAATGACAGAAAAAGTTAGCAACCAGAGTAGTGGAAATAAGGCTTCAAACTTGAGTTCGGCCTAAAAATCTGTAACAGGGAAGTACCCCGTGCCCAAGGGAAATCTTTACTGCAGGGAAGTTCCCAAAGGTTAGCCAGAGCTTTGATATGTAGTGTTACTCATCAGCCAGCAACATTCCATGGTATGAAAATGGAGAGGTACTATCCTCATACAACCTGTTCATAAGGCCAGTTTCATACATGCGTGGTACATTTATTGTAGTGAAGCTTTGAAAACTAAAAGCACCCACCAAACACTTCAGATGCTCAACAATCAATAGCTTGTACAGTATATTGTTGGGCGGACTGGTGGCGTGCATCATCATGAGAGGGTGGTAAAACTGCTCGACTGACATTAAGGATGTAAAATACCTCAGGATTTGTTTGCCAAGATATAATCTGTGCCTATTATAACAAGGCTTAACCAGAGTTAGTGCCCAGGTATAGATCACCCAGTTTCCCATCCTTTTTAGCAGTCTAGATAATTTCAAGCAAGGCTTTTTTGTATGACAAACTAATAGATATCCCATACAAAATAAGTTGGATGTAATTGGTTCTTTATAATAATAACCACTTTCACTAAATAGATGGCTGGGCATAAAACAGTTGAGGGATTTGATGTTGCTGATTTACAGAATTTGTATATAAACTAACATCACTAAATTTTTATATAACCATCACATTACACAAGTGTTTCATTAACACTGTTACCTTAATGAACCTGTCACAGGTCAATCGAGTTGAGTAAATTAGCGACTTGTGAGAGTCCCAATTATGAATGCAGAATCCCTGTCTCCAATTACATGTAATGTGACTGAACCAATATATAAAGAAAAAGAAATGATAAAAACTTTTAATAAATCATAATCATCGACTATTTGGAATAACACAAACCTGACTCTGACTCACGGCAAGATGATCATTGTCTCCAGCAAGCAGCAATCTTGTCGGCAGTGTTACAAACCTGCTATTGCCTATGAAGCAAGTGACACCTACAAATAGGTCAGAAAATATATAACTGCTTATAAATATGATCAAACTGTTAATAAGAACTCAGCCCTAGCATCAAAGTAATAATTTCCTTGCAATGTTTTGCAATGACAAGTCGGTTTGAAAAGTCCAACAATTTGTAAGGCTTGTAGCTGCACAGACACCAAGTTAAAACAGATCATTAAGAGTTAAACAGGACATTTCAGAACAGTAAGGTTTAAACAGGACAACCCAATCAAGAAGAAAGAAGGAAAAAAAAAAAAAAGAAAAAAAAAAACTAAACTAAACATCTAAGCAGACATTATTTTACAACAGAACAGAAATATGATTTAGTGGTTACTAACAAAAATGGTACCATCATTGACAAGGTTCAATCAAATCATTTATTTTGAACAAACGAGTCATGTTGAACACTGAACAAAAGTATTGATCAACTAACTGATCAGTATAGTTTGCCATCTGGTTTTATTGCAGATTCATGATACCCTTAACAAGGGGTGAGCTCATTGCTTCAAAAACAATGTATCCCTGCAATATCAGACATGGTTTTAAGAAATTTTGTACTTTTCAAGTTAAGCTAGCTGAAGCCATTCCAATTTCTTTTTTTTCTTTTTTTTTTTTTACATTAAAGGCACATTGGTACGAAAGTAGCAGAGCACACAGTGTTTGCAAGTCTGCAGCGAAATGACTTTCACCGCCTTAACAAAATGTTATGGAAATGAAACAAATCAAATTTAATTTAAAGGGAAGAAAGAGTAAACATGTAAATGCTGAGCCGAGGATAATTACATCTTGAATTAACCAACAGATTGATGAACGTTAAATCTTCTTAAAAAAAAAAAATAATAATCACCTCTCAGATTTTTGCATCTCACTAAACAAACACTTAGCAACATTTTACATGGACTGAAGTAACTATGTACAGACATGCAGATAATGCACATTTACTGTAAAGTGTGTGTGTATGTCTGAGATACTAGGGCTGGAAACAATCATACAAAAAAAAAAAAAAAAAAATTCTTAAAATGCTCTACATTCCCATAGGCTTTTGAAATGAAAATTTCCTTGTGTCCAGTAAGGCAAACATCTAAAGGAATGGTAACAAGTACATTTCCAGCATTAACATTTCTTTAAATAAAGAGAGGCTCACTCTCGCTGCTACTCTGTAGTATGAAGTGAAATAAACATCTTATTTTCTTTGATAGTAGTATAATTATCTAAGCAAATATATTTATTAAACTTCCATTATTTCTTATCCAAGATGTCTAAAAATAGATTTGCTTCTCTCTCGTGGAAATCACATACACAGGATAAACTGAGAACCATGTGACATATGGAATGTTGGTGGCTGCATTGTTTAGCATGAGACACACCGAAAATGTACACACCGCATGTCCATTACTGGGGGGGGAGGGGGAAGGAAAAAAAAAAAGAAAAAAGAAAAAAAAAAGAAAATGTAAATGTAAATGATGAAAAGCTTTAAAGATATTCGCACATCTTGGCAGATAAACCTTCTTGATAAGAAAAATGATCAAGTCAAATAAATAGATGCATACATGATAAAAAGTATAATTTATTCCTTAAGTCACATAAAGCTTTTTTGTAACTGCCAAACAAGTTTCTGACTTGCTTTCCAACCTGCACTGCTTAGTGCTCTGACTCCTATACACACTGTGCAATAACTGGACCAGTAACTCCGACTGAGCCATCTTTTACAAATCTAGTTTGCAAATTTTTGTTGGTAGCAGCACATTACAAACAGGACATCTATTTAATTACCTTTTTTTAATTTAAGAAAACCAAATAGCCCCCTCATTTCACTCCACGTATCAAAACTTCAGTACTGTATATAAAGAAGTTCTGACTTTTTTTTTTTTTTTTCAACTCACAGTGGGGGCAATGAAACCAAAAGCCATTAGTGCTGTTTCCTCAGTCTATGCAGACATATGGCAGAATATTCAATTTGGTCTCATCACCATGAAAATCCAAAGATATACAATCTGTCCAATCATACCAGTTTCCCTTGGTGTCAAAACAGCCATTAACTCCTGGCCAGTGCTCTTTGTCTATTCTGTGAAGGTCCTCATGCGTTACATCTCGACTCGTGCCTGGCAGTTCGGTGGTCGAGCCTGTTGGGATTAAAACATGAGTCTTCCTCGATTCTTTAACAGCGTTTTCCTCTTGTTTCAAATATTCGGTCATGAAAAAGTGTGCACCATGGGTCTGAGCTCCAGATGACGTCAGAACGTTGCTCTGAAGATTTAGGTAGGACTGAATGATCTCGTTCCGAGACAGCTCTTTCCAGTTCGTTTGCTGGAAAGGGTTTTGAGTGGTCGTGGGTGGCCTCTGTTGGGGGGTCTCAATCCTCACAGGTTCGAAAACTGGTGGTCCCTGGCATTCCTCCTCCTGGTGAGACTCCTTTGGGGTAAGAGGTTTGATTTGTCCCGTCACTGGGTCAAAGGTCAATCTGCGCTCTTTTAACCGCACTGGCTTTGTCCTGTCCTCTGAGGACTGGCCTTGAAGATTTACCATGTAGTCCCTGGACCTGTACTTCTTTCTTTTTTTGTTCAAGGTCACACTTTCTGACCCAGCTTTAGGAACCTCAGGCGAGAAATTGTGCCTGGACAGTTCTGAAGGCTCCTGCGCTGTACTGTTATGAAGGGATTCAGAGGTTCTCTCAAGAGATCTGTTGAAGGGAGCCGACTCCTCTAGGTCTAGGGTTAGACGAGCATCAGCAAGAGACATTTGATTTGGGGACGTTAAAGGCAAAAGAGAGGGCACTTGGGCAGAATTTTGAGACGGGCTCAACAGAGTCCCTTTTGACGCATAAGCTGCAGACCTCTTAGCCACCGTCTCGCGAGCTACACTATGTGGACTTAATGAGAATTGAGGACTACTGATTGAACGTTTGTCACCTCCATCTCCGTCTGTTCTTGATTGCTGCTGTAACACTGATGTTTTGAGTAAGCATGAAGTGCTAGGGAGTCTGGTAAGCCCTGGAGAACTTGGATGAGGCTTAACAGCATTAACAGGGATTTTGTTTTGTTTGTCATTGTCAAGATGCTCTGGACAGTTTCTGTCAGAAGGTGCATCATCCTGTTTTTCTATAAAAGGCTCAGGGCTGCCACTAAATCCATTTGATGGAGGAGTGGAAGAAAACGTGAATGTTTTGTGCATTTTATTGGGCAGATGTGGACTGTCCCTTTGGTCCCCCCTGTGTTTTCGGTTCCTAGACTTTTCCACGGTAGCTGAGTAAGTGTTATGAACATCGTTTCTGTTTTTAAGTTCTGGAGATTTTTTGCTGGGTGGGGGAACAGCTGGAGGTGTATCTGTTCGGCACGGATGAGAACTGCCGTTGGCTGAGCCTGGGGTGCCTTGCACTCCTCGTGATGAACTGTCATTTTGGCTGGGCTCAATCAGTTTCTGCCAGTTTCGAAGGAGTTTCTTGGCACGTTTAGCTAAGTCTTCGTCTTTCGTCTTCTTCCTGACATCATTAATAAGCTTTCCTAAGCGGGTTTCCTGAATTTAAAAGAAAATTATTACATTAATATTACTGTTTACATTAATACTACCAGTATATTACCAAATATACAATATTTTGTTAAAATGATTATAAATATAGCAAAAGCAATCGCCCCTGAAAAATTACTGAAAAAAACATTGTCTTTACACAATGTACATCCCAGATATCTAAGAAAGGTTAACAAGACCTCTGAATAGCTATATTAGCACATGGCATGCCTTTAATATGTAAACTTTACACCTTTTATAAACTGCTTTTAGGATACTTTTACAGATTAACAAATAAAAATTGACAATTTTTTTTTAAGTGAATAAAAACAGACATCATATGGTTAAAAGGTAGCCCTATTTACAGCGGTATCTTGACATACAAATTCACAGCCCTTGAGAATTTTTGCCTTAAGAACCAAAAGATTTTAACCGGTACCAAGAGGAATCATAAAGTACGGTCATGTATTTTATATTTTACTTGATTTACATGACTTTTCTAAACGTTTTGATTGTTTTTCATATGCAAAAATATAATTATAGTGTTGGAAATTGGTAATTTTTTGGGTGGCTAGAACGAATTATCTGCATGTACATTGTGTCCTATGGTGAAAACGTGCTTCGCAGTACAAAATTTCGCCTTAAGAACTTCAACCCCCGGAAGAGATCAAATCCGTATGCCAAGGTACGACGGTACTTATTCACTAACTATTGTTTAAAGGAAGATAGTCAGTATCTGACCTAAAAAAAAGTAACAAAAAAGGAAGAATTAAGCCTTAAATTGCACTTTGTATAAACTCTTCAGAATGCAATTGCTAAATTAAAGATTTTATTAAATTATCGATAATGCTGTGAATCGATTAAAAATGTAATTTAGTTAATCACAGCCGTAGACAAATGTTAAATTAAAATCACTCGATGGATAAATAAACTCCTTGTAGCAGCAATGTTTTTGTCTTGTTCTTACTATTGTGGAGACAATATCCGTCAAATCTCCTCCGGCAAAATATCTTTGTGTTTTTAACATGACAAGTGCCATGTCATCGATTAGGTTTGCTGTTACATAAAGGTAGTTATGGTTATCTGTGGTCTCCAGGAAGGGCAATAAAAGTAGCTTCAGTCAAACTACATCACTTGCCTCACTGCCAATTGCCAGGTAGCTCAAGCACACAACTTTGGTTTTATCCAAACTTCTTTGGTTTGATCTTTTTATAGTGAGGCTTGCCATTTAGAAAACCTGGTGATGTTTCCTCAGTAACCATGTTATCTGCATTAAATATGCCATTATTTCACACAGCCGGGTAACCGCACTGCCATTATGGGAACCCTTTAAGGTCAAAGTTGGTCATGTGATTAATTTGCGTTAAAAATATAGTAATGCTCTAAAACAGAGATTCTCAACCTTTTGGAACTAAAGCCCGACCAAACCTCCCCTATCATGTGCCTCCGCCCTACTTATTTTTACAAAGGAGCGCAATTCACGGTTCAGTGTTGGACAGCGCAAGCCTCGGGTCATCTTCCACCTAGAGCCGATTTTGGTACTTTGTTTTCGAAGCCGTCAATTTCAAAAACCCGCACAGATAAGTTGAGGCGAATGGAACAAGTAATTTCACGGCGGCGTCAGATAACTGAGGATATTCAATAATAATAATAATAATATTAATAATTTAATAAGGATATTAAATGCAGAGAGAGAGGAGGTGCATTTTTCACCCCAAGCTGAGCATGTTTTCTTCCAAATCAAGCAGGGTTTTTCCATTTTTCCATGTGTATTCTACCTAAAAGGTGAAATGCAATAAAATACACCCAGTGCCCAAATAATGCATTGTCTCCATTTTTTCTTGAAAACAATTTGCGCCCCTCTTCCGAACTTTCCGCACCCCCCCTGTTGAGAGCCACTGCTCTAAAATTTCAGGTTAACGTGTTAATACTAACAGAACTAATTATTAAACATCTTGAATGTTGTTTTAATTTAAAAAATGTTATCCATGGACAGCAGTTCCTTACTTTAAAATGTTCTATAAATTTCTTAAGCAATAAATGGAAAACAAAATTTTTTTGGTCTGGAGAAAAGAAAAAAAAAGGGGGGGGGGGGGGGGGTAATGCCCCCCCCCCCCCCCCCCCCCCCCCCCCCCCCCCCCCCCAAGGCCTCGCAAACCATAATTCAATGCGAGTACGAGTTTTGTGATCTGATGCAGTTTTACTAAAAGCCCTTAAAATTTATTATTAAGGCTTAAAAAAAATAAATAAATAAAAATAAAAAACCTTCCTGTTTGCTATTCACTCGTATGTGCAAACGTTCTCACAAAGTTCAGTGAGAAATATACCCACCTCAAGTGCTTCTTTAGTGATTGGATACTTCTCCAAATTGGTGATAACATCAAGGACTGCAACCATGTTACAGATCTGTTGGGGAGAAAAGACCAGTGTATAAAGGTTATCATAATGACAGGAAATAGACAGGCAATGAGAAACCTGAATGTGTGAGTGTGTGTGTGAGAGATCCTGTTATGTTCCACGGCACAATAGTGTGCAACATAACGAGTATATACCAGTCACAATCACATTACTTATGTATGAACCAAAATTATAAGGCATTTCACGCAATATATATAAAAAAAAGATTCCCATTAATAAAATAAAATAACCAAACAAAAAGTCAAAATGGTGGTTAAACTATGATTATTAAGAAAAATGTATTTAATTTTATTTGTATAGTGCTTTTAACAATGGTAATTGTCACAAAACAGGAAAAGGAAAATTATAAAAATGTAATGCGATCTGGTACTTCAAGTCCAAGAGCTTATTTGCTGATGATTATAAGTGACGGATGAGTCTATGAACCACTGGGACTGATGTTACATAAGCATCCTAATGTTCGTTTGAAGAAGAATTATATCCAGGGGCATAAACCTCTTGTTTGATTAGGCTCCACAGATTCTCAAAGGTATTTAACCAGTTGAAAATGCTGTCCACTCCATCAGTCAATTATTTCTGAAGCCCACTTTCACCAAGTTCTCTTCTTTCATCTTGGCAGTATGTGAAGAAGCTTTATCACGCATCATCATCTTTCATCTTAATGCCAGTAGCTTACTTCCCTGCCCCCCTTTCTTTTTATTTAAATACCAATTACATAATCACTACAAATTTGTCCAGCCCACTTCATCACACCACCACCTCCTGGTGCTTTCTGTACTTTCCATAAAAAGGTTTTGCAATTTGACCTTTTCCTAACACAAAAAACGGTGTGGCTTTTAAAATGTTTTTTTTTTTTGGCACTCCCAACTAGGGCTGAAACGATTCCTCGAGTACTTCAAGGAAATCGATTACAAAAAACGATCGAGGCAAAATCTTCTGCCTCGAAGCTTCTTTTAATTAATTTTTAAAAGCTTGCGTTATGTTTTTGCGCAAGTATTTGTTGACAGCGCGCTTTTGACACAGCGTGCTTCAGGATGCAAGCCGCCAGTAAACACCCACGAAGAAGAAGCGCTTACGTCACCCAAAAAGCGGAAGTAGACGCAAACAGTTAGCTGTGTATTGATTTTAGGGAGCATTTTGTTGCGGGCTGCAAAATGGAAGGGAGTGATAAAATTATCAGTAAGCCAAGAGATGAAGAAACCAGCAAGAGGAAACGACAGAAATGAGATTTTGAAACATTTAGTTCTGAAAGTTTAGTTGCACACCTTAGTGCTTTGTATTATAATGTATTTTAATGTGTGCCTTAGTTTTTTTTTTGATACTTAGTCATTTGAAACACTTTTTTTTTTTTTTTTAGTTTTTGCATCTGAGAAAAGGCTTTAAAATAAGAATGTATGGCACTGTAATGCACTTAATTCATCTCAGTCAACTTTAATACCCCTATCTCACCTACGCGGTTTCGCGCGTTGACGGGAAGTACGGTTCATCATGATTCACCGCGAGTTTTGGCGCTGCGATTACGTTTCCATCTTTCCATTTTTGTGGCAGTCCTCGCGGAAGCTTGCAGACTTTGCAGAACTTCGCAGAAAGTCAGCGGACCGTTGCCGGGCAATCGCGGCGGCTCACGGCGCCTAACACCGCATCTCACCATGAGTCAACCCGCATAGGTGAGATAGGGGTACAAGATATTCCTTGTATTGTGAATAATGACAATGTTTATTTTTGATAAAATGCTGTATGCATTTAAAAAATAAAAGTAGATTTTTCTAAAAAGAAAACGAATTAATGTTTCTCTTGAATGAATGAATCATTGAATTAATGATTTGACATTGCCGTTTAATTAAGCAAAAGTACATTTTATCCGATTACTCGATTCATTTTTAGTAGAATACTCTATTACTAAAATATTCGATAGCTACAGCCCTAATATCACCCATTAGGAACAATGATGTTCATCTCTTTAGCACAGTTCCAGAGACTTGTAAAAGTGAGGGAAATTTGAATCTGATCTAGTGATCTACTTATATTGGCCAAACACTTTAAAATTACATGCTTTTTCTCACCTCTTACATTATATAAGATGAATAAATGCACTGTTTTGTATGAAATAAAAATCTTCATTATTAGAGTCCTTACACTGCAGCCCTACAAGGTAGAAAGCTTGAACAGTTAACTGTGGAAAACCATACTTTACAACAACCATAAGCCCCTTTGCAGGTTAAACTTTTTCTTAGAAATATTCTCTAAACACCGCAAAGCATTTGGAAATTAAGGAAAATACTACTAGCTGTGTATTTGTGTGGAATGCATGCCTGCTAATTTAAAAGGAAAGACAGGAAAATCAAGCATTGGCAATGTTTTCTTTGCTTGATGCAAGGCAATCATTTAACCTTTTAATGTAATAATTTAATAATTTAACAGTGACTTTTTTGACTAATTTTATTCAAAATTATAGGGTATCAACCAGCAGAAACAATTGACCTCTGCTAGTAATCACGCAATTGTGATAAATGAAGGCTAGTTAAATACAGACCACTGGCATTAAATTTAATTATTTTTGATAGCCCGAAAAATATCACTAATTAAGGTTTGATACACACTGACTATTTTTACTCCACACTAAAACTTCAAAATGTCCTTTTGTGGCAGAATTCATAGATACTCAACCAGTCAATTAAATCTTTCTATGACCACAGTGAATTGGACATAAACCTAATCAGTTCAGATACGACGGGTCAAATTGTCCATGAGTGTTTAAACCCTCTGTTAAGATGACAGACCGACAATATTAAACAAATTTACAAATTTAGTTGCCACAAATCACCAAATTTCTCAGCAATCATTCAAAACTCTCTAGCTCACATCACAGCTCCTGATATACGGGTTTAGTGAGCACTCAAGTCACCGTCATTGTGCAATGCCTGACTGCAGTGTCAACCATGCATCATCACGCAGATGTCCCAACCTCACACTTTATAGTTTTAACCTGCCTTTATAGGTATAAGAGTCAGTAAATGTTTTCTTCAGTTTAGTGTGATTTATTAATAGTCCTCTGAGTATAGTTGGCAATACTGGCGATGAGTTTACTGAAGAGATGACAATGACGCTTAAATCTTGGGTGACTTTTACCTGATGCTGATTCTATTACTCACACTGAATTAGCATTTTCCATAGCAAATGTATAATTCTTTAAACTATCACAGCAATGCTGCTCCTCAAGCCAGAAAGGTGCCGACAAACATTTCGCTGGAACCGCCTTTTGAGTGGTACGGCGAAGTCTTCTCCAGCACAATTCTCAAAGGGTTAAGGTCAGGACTCTGTGATTGTCAGTCCCTGTACGAACATGATGTCTAATACTCCGTGAAATACTCTTTACTAAAAACTTAAGCTGAGTAAATTTGGGCATTGTCTGAATTAATCCACTGATTTAAAAACCTAGTACAGTGAAACCTTGGACCAGTGTAACAGTGTGACCAGGTTTGCGAGTGTTCCGCAAGACGGGCAAAGACTTTTAATAAATTTTGACTTGGAAAACGCACAAGTCTTGGTTTACGAGTAACGAGTATCATGTATCACGCATGCGCTCCTTGTTTTGACGCCGAGCGTCACGTGATCACAACTTAGCCAACAGTTTTTCTCTGTCATGCGCTGCGGAATTGTGGGTAATCGTCTCCCCTGCTGGGTCTTAGTGGGTCCCTTACTGGTAGAATCAACATCCGTGCACTGTTAACTATAACAATGTGACCACGTGTGTGCGCGTGTAAAACACACTATTTTGTGTCTGTATCAGGGTTTGCCATTGGCACCCGCCCACCCGCCAAATGCGGGTAAAATTCGGCTGTGGCGGGTAATAACTTTAGTCTCACTAGCCACT
>JAQMYK010000018.1:9041020-9064781 GCA_030014345.1 Clarias buthupogon | reverse complement strand
GTATTTCATTTATACAGAATTTATTTGTAAAATCATGTCTCAGATTTCAATTAACAGTTTATTGTTGTTGTTTTAATAATAATTACTGTCATTTAAAAAAACAGAGGAAACACTGTAAAATTTATTGGCAAAAACTGTAAAAAAAAAATAATTTTTTTTTACAGTGTATGGTTATAGCTCCACTAGGCCACTTAATTGGATGATTGTCTTTGCATGGTAGGGAAAATACATTTTTTTGACAGAAGCCCCCTTTCAGCTTGTTAGTATACATAGTATCCTGGTTGGCCTACTGTATTATGTCAGACCAAAACAATCAATAAAAAAAAGTTAACTAGTGGTAAAAACATGGACAACTTTAAAGCAACAACAACAAAAATACATTGTGTATATGCTGGACACTTTACTTTTTGTACAAATGAGATGCATGTCATCCCTTGTGGTTATAATGTTATCCAAAGAAAGACAACACTGCTGTATTGTAACATGTAGCTGCTTCTGCATTATGTTGATTTCCAGGGGAATGCACAGTGTGGGGAAATGTGGAGCATGCCCAGAGCTCCTAGGTCAATTTCTGTGTCTGATTGATTTATACATTCAAAGAATAGCTCCTGCCTGGATTAACATGTTTAAATTTATTTGTGAAAGTGGACTAAAACAATTATTTGGCCAACACAATATCAAACTGACTGTGGGAAGGATGCAGTGGAAGTGAAAGCAGGGATAAATCTGGCACATGCTAATGTGCAAAATAAAACCACCAAGGGGTGGAGAACAGTGAAAAGTGCAGTACCACTGAATAGAATGGCTACAGTATTCAAACATCATGACCCAGTGTGTGAAAACGAAAAGCATTGTATATACTATTATTATTATTATTATGTTCTATCCATACATCTAGGAACCCCTGTAGTCCAACTAGGGACCATGGAGGCCAGTGGTAACAATTGTATTTATTTACCATTTTGTACGACTGTGGTACAGTAGGACCTCCAGTCAACATTCACACATACACACATTCACAACCTATGGGAAATTTGTAAACGTCAATTAGTCTAATCTGCATGTCTTTGGACTGTGCGAAGAAACCAGAGAACCCGGAGGAAACTAATCAAGCATGGGGAGAACATGCGAACTCTATGCACACAGACTCGACATGGGAATCGAACCCAGGACCAGGAGGTGCAAGGCAACAGTGCTAACCACTTAACCACCATTATTATGTTACTAAACGTGTTATTTTCCCATGCAAATACCTTGTGTCCAGAAACTATATTATGGGTGGTATCTGGTTTTAACTGAAGACATTCCATTAACAACACAAGCTGCTTTGCAGTGAACTGTGTAGGTGATGATTAACTTCGGCATTTGTTTCTGTTAATAGATGTGTTTTTACTTTCGTGTTGTTTATGTATAACATAGAACACAGTTTAAATTATTTCTCAGCGTTGCTAGAAGACACTAAACACACTAGAGTCAGCTGAACATCACTGACATTCATGTTTGCAGATGAAGAGTGAAACTATAGTGATTACAGTCACAGTGAATGAACTGGAAAAGCAGAAACTGTGGTAAATATAATGAAAAAATGCCTGCATTATTGCTGAGCAAAAAGTTGGTTTCTTTTGGTGTCTTAGTCACACAGAAGCAAGTCAAACACGTCTTACTGTTGCTAGAACTGGCTCTACAGCATTATGCAAGTACTGTATGCATTTTGTTGGTTTTGTTATTTTTGTTCTTATTGCTGGATATTTTTTCATGGCTGCACAATATTAGGCATATATTAAGGACATTATATTAACATTCAATAATATTCAATATTATCTAATGCTAACTAATAATAAACTTTACTGTTACACATCCAAATAATGAGAATTAAAAAAAAAAAAATTTATCCAGTGGTTAGTTGACTTTGTAACTTCTGGGTTAGTGGTTAGAAACTGACCTCTGGTCTGTGTGCCTCGAGTTTGTATGATGTCCCTATGCTTGCTGAGTTTTCTCTGGGTACCCTCTGTGGGTTTCCTCCAACAATCCGAAGACAGGCAGTATAGGCTAACAGGTGTGTGAGAGTGTATTCTTCTGCTCTGTGATAGGTAGGCATCCCATCCAGAGTGTACCATACCTTGTGCCCTGAGCTCCCTGGGATAGGCTTCAGGCCCCCCAGCTACCTAATTCCTGCACTACATTACATTTGTTGAAAATCACTAAACTTTACAATGTTCCATTGATATTGTAGTGCCAATTATAATATCGTTTAGATTTGCGTATCACAGTAAGATTTATGAAGTCTAATTGGAATCCCTTGTGGGTTTTATAATTTTTTTGTTGGCTACCTGTTAGCCCATAGGGAGATGATGAGGATGACAAAATATTGAAATATCCTAATAAATCCCACTTTGTGATATTGAGAATTGTGACATGCTTGTGCATTCTTGAAAAAAAAAAACGGTATGATAGTTCCACTGAAAATTATTAAAATAAACATGGTAAAAATATGATGTCTTATTAAAACAGATTCACCGAAAAAAACAAAAAAAAAAACAGTTGACTTCCATTGATTAATCGTGGGTCTCACTGAAGTGGCAGGTAGGCAATAAAATGTCATTTAAAGTAAGTGAACACACACGCGTACAGTATGTGTGTGTGCCCTGCGATGGATTGGCATCCTGTCCAGGGTGTACCCTGCCTCGTGCCCTAAGCCTCCTGGGATAGGCTCCAGGCCCCCCGCGACCCTGAATACAGGATAAAGCGGTATAGAAGAAGAAGAAGATGAACACGCACGCATGCACACACACACACACACACACATACACACACACACACACACACACAGAAGACACTGTTCAACAAAGAACTGAAATTACGTACGAAATTAAGTATGTGACTGTAATCACACCTCTTATCTCAAACCAAATACCACAGAATGTCTGAATTAGAATAATAAACAGTTTATTATTTTAAAATTACATTACTGTAATACCTTACCATAGTGTTTCCCAAAGTATGAGCTTGCAAAGATACAGCAGCAGGACTGAGAGAGGTTATTAAATAAATCTATTAAATAATACATAAAAATTTTGTGATAAAATATTTCAAATTATAATATTATTCAAATAAATAAATTAATTAATTAAATTTTTGTGATAAAATATTTGCGATTATAAAATTGTAAAAGATTTCACTCAGAAATCAGATTTAATAAAAACAAAGTCACTTAAATTTCACACAATTTATATACAGTGTTGGATAAAGTACACAAATTCTTTACTTTTAGTTTTACTTAAGCAGAAATAGAAGTCCTCCATTTGCATTTCCTACTTACAGAATTAAAAGAAAAAAGAAATGTACTTAGTTGCCTTCCTCTGCATTTGTCTTAGGCTTGTGTTTAGAGGTGATTAAAGGTTTGTGTACCCTGCAGAAATGTTTAAGTTTCAAATTGGGATGCATCTTCACTTTGTGAATCGCTTTTACAGTTACAGTGACTCTTTGTATACTGTAATTGGGGTACATGTCATGTCCATGGGCTGTATTTATCAATTTTATTACTACTTACTTAAAGCAATGCTTAGTTTTATATTGGACAAAATAATTTATATTTTGTTCTATTTTTTATATTCTGTTCTATAGCTAAACATATTCTTATTTTATTCTACTATTTATTCCTTGTTAATTGTTTTTTTTTTTTTTTTTTTTAAACGGGCTGTCGTTTAAGCATTTCACTGCATATCGTACTGTGTATGACTGTGTATATGACAAATAAAATTTTTAATTTAAATTTGAAAATTTCTCCTCCTTCTCAATATTTTCATATTTTTTATCAATATTTTATCAATATTATTGTGTATGAATAGAGAGGATTATTTAATCAACTGTGTTATTAACATGTTCTTGTAAACTTGCTTTAGATGGTATACCAATATGCAGGAAAAGTGCATGAAAACATGAGGTGATAAAGGTTATGTGGTGAAGGGTCTGAGGTCTGCAGTTAGCATTACGCTTTAAATTGGCCAAAATGTCAACGGTGTTATCTGTCACCTGTGTTACCCATCAACTGTAACACAGGTGACAGAGATTAACACAGTTAACAATTTTGACAGTTCATTGTCATAATTTATGCTCACATTGGACTCTGTTAATAAAAAAAAGCCTATGAACAATTGTTACTACACAGACATTACACAGTAATTAAATAAGAATTGCCTAAAAAAACATGCTTTACATAAGAAGGGATAAAGTCAGCAGATTTCCATTATATATCACAATAATTTCATGGAGTATTGATATTGATTTGTATTTTAGCTCCCTAAAATATAGAAATCGGTTTGCTGCCAAGAAGCAGGGCAGGTACAGGGTGTGATCCTGAGAAAAAGGCGGCATATTTACAGAAACACAGAGAGAAGTGGCATGTAAATGCATGAAAAAAGCAAGGGAAGATGAAGATAGTGAGAGATTTGACTGAGAAGAAGACGAGATGGAAACGAGCATTATGGAGAAGAACCCAACACCAGACTAGAGAGAGTAAGAAAGTGATAGAGAACCAGGTAAGTCAACCCCAGAGTCCTGAAGTTGATCCACAGCCTTAGATTTCAAGGTGCAGATTTATTGAACAGAACATAAATATAGTTATGAAATAACAAATGACGCAAAACTCTCCTCAATTGTGTTAATTTGTCTGTCAATTGTGTTACGTGTGGTTTTTGTGTTATAAATCTTTTAATTGTTGGCTAAACTGTAATGAAAAGAATAAGGGGCATCTCTGGAAAGGGAAGTCTTCATGATGAAGAATTCTAAATTCAGCATTATGTGGATTTATGTTGAAAAAAATATTCATCTGTAATGATAGCATCCCACAGAAAGTCCATTACAAGGTTCAGAAATCATATTTTCAAATTAGTTAGAAAGAAAATCTTAAAACCAAAGGAGAAACGACTAAAAAACTTTCAAACAAATATTTTACCAAATGTATAGTAGGTATGCTAATACATGTTTTATAAAGCACAACATTTGTCCATAACACTGTTGACAAGATAATGAATCAAATGTTTATTTTAAATAAAATATTTAAAAAGTCAGTAGAGCTTAAGATTGGCAATTAATGATGTTAGCACATTAGGGGAGTATATTACAGAAACATCTAGTTTATTTATCAAAAAATCTATACTGATTCATTAACTTTTTGGTTGGAATGAAATGCACTCGTAATTATAGAATGAACCCAATACATTTGTAGGAGCTAATATATCCTTCTAGACATAGTAAAAAATGCTGCGCCGGACCGAACAGCCACGATGAGTGTGATAGCGTAATATGGGGGTTAAGGTGTGACGTGACGCAAACATAACAAACTGTAGATGTACGTGAGCATACACCACAGGAATCTAGACTGGTTATATCATTCCTCATTAATGCTTTCCATAACTTGGAAACTCATGCACAAAATGCCAGTAACATGCTTGGACATTATGGGGACACTTTTTAAATGCATTTTGATAAGCATGCCTATTAAAAAGTAATAATAGTTCAAATAATATGACGATGTAAGTTATTTTAACTTTGGCAAATTGTGGACAACACATCTTTATGATGCCACAAGAGAAAATATGCTTTTTTCCTTCCAAGGACCAGCGTGGACTACATAGGCAACTTTAGGCCTACATTTACACATGAAAGTTTAGCGCATGTCACATGACCCGGAACCGGAAAAGTATCTGGCCTGATTACGTTTTTTGCGCATACATTATATCGTAAATTCACAAAAAAAATGCATTATTAAACAATTTTTCATTAAACAACATATATTAATAAAAAATAAATAAAAATAAATATTTAAAAATTCAACTTTTACTTTAGGTATATAATGTCTCCGCGCACCACGTGACTTCCTTTCCCAGCCAAGCTGAAATCATGGACGCCAGCCGCGTGCAGCCTATCAAGCTTGCCAGAGTAAGAATGATTAAAAATATCGCTTAGTTTAAGTCCAAGGTTATAAATTACATATTTGAGAAGTAGTTAAAGAACCGTTAGTTGTTTTGACGCAGATAGAAATAAGCTAACGCAGCTTTCCTTTATGTATAAAGTGTGTATGTTTTTCGGGTGTGATGGTGGTATCAGGCTAACGCTGCTTCTCGGCTAAGTTAGCTCCATGCGCTAGCCACAGCGCTGTTTTATAAACGGTTTCTTTTTCCAGAAGATTCCGAAAAGAGACGTTATATATTAGTATTACGTTACAAACGTTTTTTTTTTTTTTAGTCCTTGTTGTTTAATACTGCCTTTACCTGTGCTGTGGGTGTATATAACTATAATGTATTCTCTCTGAGAATCAAACGTGCTGATTATTGTGCTGATTTCATCTGCTGCAGGTCACTAAAGTGCTCGGTAGAACCGGCTCACAGGGTCAGTGTACCCAGGTAAGTGTCAGTGTATCTCAAAAACCACCAATGTTTCTATAAAATAAAATTGTCGACAATAATTAAAAATTTCCTCTCGTATAGGGGAACTGAGTCTTGTATTTGTTAAGTCCCAAATAAAATTCACGACTCTGCATAAAATACTAACATGCATGCCTTATTTGTTTTATGCTATTATATTCCCACTTTTCTAAGTTGATGCCTCAATGTAGTGTCAGCAACTCAGCAGTTTTTCACTGTATAATAAGACTAAGTCTGACATTGTTGTATGGTTGGCTCAATACATTAACAGCAATTATTTTTTATTTTCCCCTCTTTTTTACATTTTTTTTATCTGACCAAAAGATTTGCAAAATTTCTGCCTGACTTCTACCAAAGACCAATAAAAGGACAGAGTATGATGGCATACAGCTCATAGAGCATATACAAATACAACAGTGGCAATGATGAAATAAATAAAATGCTATAATGAATGGAAATTATTCCTTTTAATTCTAAATCAAGTTTGAGGAATGTATGTTTCTTACCTCATTTTATGTGTCCTGAACTGGAATGATTAACACAGAGCATATAAATTTCTTTAATATCTGCTGTCTTGAAGATCATTGTGTGATCTTACATTAAGTGTTTTTGCACATAGAGCAACTGCTATAGAGTTTGTTTTATTGAAAGCTTGTGATAAGGTGTATTCTTAAATGAATACAAGCTAAAACTTTCTAGCTTACATTCTCCTTTTTACTATGGGGCACCCTTAGGTAATGTAACACTTAGAATTTGGATTGATGTTAGCTTAAAAAGCATATTTTATTTATTTAAAACTTCTTGAACTATTAATATAAAGGACAGAAAATAATTTAATAAAGATCATTTTTAAAATTATATTTAATCTTTTAAACTTGTTTAATCATGATTTATAACCTGCAAAGGGTTTTGGCTTCATGGTAAACACTTGATTTTTAGTCTCTTGCTTTAGTGTTTCATCTCTGTCCTGTTTCACCAGGTGCGCGTTGAGTTCATGGATGACAGCAACCGATCCATTATCAGAAATGTGAAAGGCCCCGTGAGAGAGGGAGATGTTCTGACACTTCTGGAATCTGAAAGAGAAGCAAGAAGGCTTCGATAGGTTAGACATTTAAGGCACATTTCCACAAGTGCCATTATAACGCTCACACTCATAAATAGTAGATGAAAGTATTTCTAGTGGATGCCTGTTAATCTCTATCCTCTGATTTCCCCCTCAGTGTGTGCTGGCTAAAAGCTTTGAAGACCCAATGAAGCAAGTCACCACCATCAGTTCAGATATGTGCTAATTGAAATAAAATAAAACACAAAAAGGTTCTATTCTGTGTGTTTTTATTTTTTTGTGAGCAGGGTGGGGGCGGTTTATCCAGATGGCAACGTGTTATTGAGGATGAGTAGATATGTAATAAATGGCAAGTGGGTGGACAGGTTTTGAACATGCATGCTGATTCTTTTCAAGATGTATTTCTTGTGCATTAAGACTTTTTGCTGGGAATTTCCTTGTAAAGATCAAGGAAGGTTAATATGTATTTGTTGCACAAAAATACTCAAAGCTACCAATTACTTCAAAGTAGTAGGAACAGACTTTTAAGGAAAAATAAACGCATATCAAATGAAAATTAAATAATTTTTTTTTTTAATGGCTTGTGTTGACAGTGGTGTACTATACCTGTATTATAGGGGAAACATGAATGCACACAGCCCATGATTAATTGACTTTTTAGTGTGACATGGAAGGTTAAAAAAAAGCTTTTTATTATTAAACTGTTGGTTTTTTTTTTTTTTTTTTTTTTTTTTACGTATAGCTTGACTTATTTTTTTAGTATAGCTTGCCAGTTTAGTTAGATCAATGAGTATTTGTACAGTGAAGTCCACTATAGAGGATTTCAACCGAATCCACATGTGATTGAAGAGTAGACTCGGCTTTTATTCAAGTAACTCTGGAGTCTGTGAAAATGCAATAAAAAGCTGTAATTTTGAAATGCAGAATGCAAAAGTTTTGTTAAACACCTTGAAACTGAATGTCTACACTTCAGTCATGTCAGTTTTATATCCTTTAAAAGCATTATTTCCTCGTAATCGCCAACCCTCCACCCACTGAGTAGCTTGATACTGCCATCTGCTGTCTGAAATATGAAAAAGTTGCTTCAAATTAGTGGTGTGTTGCTGCGCAGTCCATTAATTGCACATTTACTGATCCTCCACTCATTAATGTGTTTATTCACAAACATTGACTTTTTGAAAGAAGGGATAGACTCAGTAAAAAAAACTCACTCACTCTGGGTGATCACATCAATATTATGGAATTAATAGAAGGAAAGTGTTCCTTTTGAAATATTAAGATATAACTGATGTTTTAAATGTAAATGAAAGAAATATACAGAAATGTTAGTGAGTACACAGGAAAAAGTTTAAAACTGTTGAATGCTATAATCTCAACTTCCCTTCCGTACATACAGCAAAGTACAATTATAAGATTTTGGCATTTGTCCTCTGCACCACCACACTGAATTTGAAAGTTAATACCACATGTTTGTCATACACCTTGAATTAAAGCTAAAAGTTTTGACTTTGCTAACATCTGGAGTGTTTCATTTCAAATTCAATGTGGTGGTGTACAGGAGCCAAAGTGCAAAAAACTTACAATTGCTCCCTTTATTATTATTATAATTATGATTATTATTATTAATAATAATGTTTGTATTATCAATAATAAATGTATTATTATTCATTAATTTATTATTTTATTTTTATTTAAATTAGAGTTGGACGTCTTTTAGGATTTAAAATTAAGGACGTAAATGTCCAGTACTGTTAAATATTTTACATACGGTACTCTACACCTGCCTGGCCAAAAAAAATAAAATAATTAATGAGTCACCACTTGGATTTAACTAAACAAATATGTAAGAGCCTTCCATTGTATAATTACTGTAGTGATTAATATTGCATGTTTCACCTGTCAACAGTGAGTAGCTGCTGTTTCTTAAACAACCATGTGAGAACACATGTCCTGTGATCATGGCAAAGATGTTACTCTGTTTCAGGAGGGTCAAATTATTTGCCTGCATCAAGCAAACAAAACAATAAGGATATTGCTGAAACTACTAAAATTGTGTTAAGAACTGTCCATGCATGTAGTGGTGACTGATGTTTAATAGCAAAAGTAAGAGCATTTACACACACAATATGAAGAGAAAGGATTTGGATTAAACAAATCCAAATCCTTAAGAAAACCACTTAATCAGCGAAGCTAATCGGGGAAAATGCTGGGGAGAATAAATAATGAACTGTGGAGCAATGGAAAAAGGTTATGTGATCTGATAAGTCCAGATTTTGCCCATAAAATATGGTCATCTGAAAGTACTGAATGACCAATAAATTTTAATTCCAAGATTACAATGCAATGATTCATCTGTGATCATGAGGCATCACTTTCTCACATGGATTGGCCACCACAGAGGCCAGACCTTCTTCCCATTGAGAATCTTTGGGATGTGCTGGAGAAGACTTTATGCAGTGGTCCGACTTTCCCATTATTAATACAAGAATATGCACTGTAAAATGTAACTGATGATCTGACTAATAAAATTAAGTGAAAATAACTTATTTCGATTAAGTTTGTTGACCTTACTACGTTTAACCAAGTAATCAAAACGTTTTAGCACAGAAAATTATTAAACTAAATAGATTCAAGTACTCTCTAAGTTTTGGAGTGGTCATGTGCAGTTCCATCTATAGGTTGAGTCGATCTGCAATGTAATGCTATTCTGATGGGAGAAGCACATGGAAAGGTGAGTCAGCTCATGTTTGTCATATTTTTAATTGCTTAATTGTTTATTATACATCAATCGATCATGTAATAATCATATTAAACATGGAAGTGATGTTATTTTAATCAAATTGTAGGATTAAAATTAATGCACACCTTTACTTAGAAATTTTAAGGCAATCGGTTTCCTCACTTTTTCTTTTAAGTAAAGTCAACTTGTTACATTTTACAGTGTGGAGAGAAAGGAATGTGACTTTGGATGGAAATAAATGTTGTTTGATTGCATTACATTAATAAAGCAATCTCATGGCGAATGTGCCATTAAACCAAAGATTCTTAATTTCAATTGTAGTTTGTTAATTATTTATTTTATTATTATTATTAATGATTTTATTTTATAAATAATTATTAATTATTTATTTGAAATTGTTGTATCAAACTGGAAAACAATGCAAAATACATGAACATGGTGTTCTGTGATAAACTAGTGGTCTCAGATTTTTAAAGCCAGTGTATTTTTTTACTCAGTTCAGTTTGTAACAGGTTAAAAATAGGATGAAACAATTATGTTTTTGTAGTGTGTTTAACTGTACCTTTTCCCTTTCCTTTCATTCACATTTTCCTTTTCTGTTACAGTTGGCATATATACAAGGGCTGTACTGTATAACTTTTTTTAAATTAACTGACATGTTGGTAGAGTAAACATGTACAAAGGTTCTACTCGACACATTCTCCATCGCAAGCGATTGTTTTACTCACTTTCATGTTACTTACCACAGTTGATTGGCTCCCACTGCTTGGGTTGTCTTCAGTGCTGGTTTCACCTTCTTTCAACTTCTTTATCCATCTTTGCATGTTGCTTGTAGCATGTGTAATAATAACCCACAAAAGAAATAAACTTTTAATAGACTTTTAATGCCATAATCCCACAAACATAATAAACATTACATTTGTGGGAAATTATTAGAATTTTGAAAGCCGAAGATTTTCACCTTCCCACAAACATTAACAAACCCTTGCAAATGTAATAGCGACTGTTATGTTTGTGGGAAATGTATTATGTTTTTGGGATTCTCAATCTGCAGATTTGCGTTGTTTGTGGTTTATTACGTTTGTGGTTTATTATTACATTAGTGGGTGTAACATTGCTCTCGTCTATAGTATCGTCTCTGTAAATTCTGTAGCCTTTTGCGGATGTCAGAGAGCCTGCACCCCTCGTTCTTCAAGAACTCATGCTTTTTCCTGAGTGTTTGCCCAAACTCACACTGCCCACACATTCCAGAATGTTTGTGTGGGTCACTGGTCTTGCGTTACCTTTCCCAATCCAGCACTACTCACTGTAAACTTGGAGTCAAGGATGAGCTATTATTTTATTCTGAACTCTTGTTTTTTTAAAATCTTTTGACACTGTTGACCATAACTTTACATATCATTCTTATGAAGTGATTGGTTCTCAATTGATTCGTGTCGGGTTATTTTGTCACCATCTGCCTTTGCGATTTGGCGCAAACCTCTATGATATCCAGGGCTTCCAAATTCTTAGTTGAAGTGACTGTAATATTTGCCTTCACTTTAAGCACACTTTTCAGATAAGAATAGTAACCATCATGGCCATTCAGAAGACAGTCAGATACATTTAATTTTATCTATAACATAAGTTGCCTCAGTATTACAATGCATATACAGTACTGTGTAAAAGTTTCTTGGGTTTGTTAATTTTTTTAAATCTTCTAATTCTCCAGACCTCCTGATTGACTTTTTTGGCTCTCATTTGGGGCATTTTTTTGGCTCTCATTTTCAGTCCAGTTCCTGGCCAGTTTCAGAGAACAGTTTTGTTTGTTAAGCCCCACAGTGACATATGAATCATTCAAGTATAAAGACAACTAACTTAAGGCATGAACCAGTTGGTAATTAGTATACTGGTGATGCTGAAGGCTGAGTCGTTGGAATAGACAAAAGAGGGGAAATGAGGTTGCTGCTAGGTTCGTTATATAAACAACCAATTATTTTTTGTTGTATCTTTAGGCATTAGCCTGTCACAATAAAACATTTATTCCAATTAACATAATCTACATAATATAATTACATTTAATATGAAGATGTGAGGGGTGGCTTATGACTTTTGCACAATACTGTAGCTATTCACTAATGCAATATTATAGGATCACATTATCATGCATAAAACTTTAGGCTCACTTAAGGCCCCAAATCCTAACTTTAGCAGTAGTATCAAGGCAATAAATCAGCATTCACAATCTAAAACATATATAGGTTTAGAAAAAGTACTCAGGAAGATAATGCTGACATTTTACATTGGCAGTTACAGACCTGGTTAATAAAGGCTGCTACTAATTTTAAATCCACCTGATGGCTTCTGCCCAAAATACAATACATGCCTGACTTAATAATAATAATAATAATAATAATAATAATAATAATAATAATAATAATAAAATAATAATAAAATAATAATAATAATAATAATAATACAAAAATTGGAAGTACTGCAAATCAGTGAAACATCTCAGGCTATAGACAATTTTAAACCATTGCTGTATTCATGTGACTTTTATTAAGAATCACAGGTCCACAGTTTATTTATATTGTACAACTCAACTATTAATGTATCTTTCCTAAGTAAAACTTATGGTGGTGCATGGTTTCCAGACTCTACTGTCGTGTACATTTTCCTCACTGTGTCTCTGTATTAGTGCCTGCTAAGGAGGCCTTCAAACAGGAAGATGTTTGGCAAAAGGATTGTACCTAATGGGCCCCATATGAGGATTGTGCAAGGATATACAGTATAGACAGTGTAGTTGGGAGAAAATGTCATGTCCTCATATAAAAGAGCTAACAAATGAACTAATGCTGCTGCATGAATATGGTATATACACCCCCCCCCCAAACACACACAGATATATACAGTAATATTTAAAAATGTGGTTATTAGCATTAGATTTATTTAAACACTTAGAAGGTCAAAACATACAGATACTAATGACTTGGCTGGCAGTGTCAAATCTTTCTACCCAGCTCTGCCTAGGAAAGAATCTGCCAATTTATTCTAACTATGGAGATCTGCAGTGGAAAAAAGGTATTGGCACTCGTCTTGAGGACATAAGCAGGACCCTGTTGCTATGTTATTAAACTATATATTAGCTGTAGAGGACAAAAAGGCATATTGTACATGGACAGATCATTCATGGGACAGTGTATTCTATTCAAGCATGGCACATGGCTTCAAAATGGACAACCAAAATTGTTCATATAATAAATTTCCAAAAGTAAAGAACTCCATTTGCCAAATTAATGTATTTTACAGAGCCCTTTAGCGGTGAGGGAGTGTTGCAACATGTAACACAATATCATAAGTTCTCAAGAATGTTATCAGTACATCTGCAGTCTGTGCAACAGCCTGAATCAGGAAGCGTTGTCTGGTCAGGTACCATGCAAGGCTCAATGGCAAGCATGTGGTCCAACCTGATCTGCTCACAATCTGTAATTTTAGAAACAAACTTTATGTTTTGCAATTTATATGTAATTATTGTATATTATGTGCGTTTACTAATTAGGGCTGATGATGAGTTCAACTTAAATGTCAATGCAAAATTGATCATATCTAATTTAATGTACAAATGTCAATTTAAGATGAAAAATGATTAAATGTGATCAACAGAGCAAAATGATGGAAGTTTACCCAAATTTATTAGACTTTTCTAAGTTTAGTGCTTCCTAAAGCCTTTGTTCACAGATACTGTATGTCAAGCCACTATAACTAAATATAATGATCTTGCCAATGTCCACCATTTAATCACAAAAAAAACACCACTCCCCTCAATCCAAATGAGGCGTCTAGTGTCTAGAGTGACATGTACACCATCAGCACATGCAGCATTAATGCATAGCATAACAATCTAGAAAGGCACATGGGTACATGTGAGCAGCCTCACACTACACTTAAATAGACTACAGATCTGAATCCAGATCAGGAAACTGTAAAGTCCACTGCAAAGCTGTAGAGCCACTTTGGGAGTGAAACTCAGGGAAACAATATTCACAGCTAAACAGAACCACATAACTAAAATTTTAATATAGCAGTTTAAAAAATGATGATATATTGAGATATTTCTTTCTTTCTATTTCCATTCCTTACTTAATTTGGGGCATTGGTGGCTCAGTGGTAAGTTCCTCACCTGCCATGCAAAAGGCCCAGGTTCAAGTCCATGCCAATATCCCCACACCAAGCCACTGGGGTTGCAGGGCACCCTTACTGCTGGTTCCACACACTTGTATATTCAGGGTTAGCATTTGTGGCAGTATTATCTCAAGGGGTTAAGGTGCTGAGTTGCTGATGAGAAGGTCAATGGTTCGAGCCCCAGCTCCACCAAACTGCCCCTGTCTAAGGCTCTTAACCCTGTTTGCTGCAGGGGTGCCATATCATGGCTGGGATATGCAACAACAACAACAACAAAAAAAGAATTTCACTGTGCAGTAATGAATATGTGACAAGCTTTTCTTAGTTTCTATCTTTCTTTCTTTTAACATACTTGCTTTATTTACACTCTAGCTATATATAAAACCAGAAGAATAGTATTTTGTTGGAAATAACTGAAATCATGAGTTACAGTTGTTGTTTTGAAGCACTGAGGCACTACTGTGTGGATGAATTCCTAACACGTCTTACACACCCCACCCCCATGCTGGGACATTCATGCGGGTGCATTGTGAGTCACTTTCTGCAGGTGCTGCTTCTCCCACCTGCAGAAAGATAAACAGCAGGGGAACAGAACACAAAAGCACAATAATAACTTCTTAATACAGCATTCTTCAGTAAAATACTGGGGAAATGGCAATAGTCTTGGGTTGTGTATGCAGTAATGATCATTTATTAAAATTGATTTTACTGAAGTTGCAATAACCTGCTTAGTGTCAATGTTAATCAAAATCGGCATATTGTATTATTTCATTGTGTAAAGAAATTCTAACTTTAAAATATATATAACATAAATTATTATTATAATTATTATTATTATTATTATTATTATTATTATTATTATTATTATTATTATTATTAGCAGTAGTGGTAGGAGGAGGAGGAGTAGCGTGTCAATACGTGGACAAATTTAAGTTCAATTTATAGTTCAAAGAACAAGACTAAAATAACAAACAAAATTAAAGCTGTGTCAGTGAAGAAAGATAAACGATGAGATGGAGTAATGGAGTCATCAATCTTACACTTCTTCCTTTTCCCTTTTTTTGTTTCCAGTTCTCAAAGCTTCCTTATCCTCCCTTTTGTCCTGGCTGTGTTAAAAATACTTATAGTTAGGTGTTGAAGCGATAAATACATTTAAAAGGCAAATCAAAACAAAAACTTCCGAAACATAAAGGTGTCACTACAGCCTGGGCAGGGGGGAGATAAAAAACAGAAAACAATATCACCCTGATAATCTGAGTTTGACATTGATTTTGAGGATTTTTTAAAAAACCTGATCTATCATTTGTAAAGCGATACGGCATATTAAACAGATATATCGATATATAGCTAAAAACGTAAATCTAGCGAATAATCGAAATATAGCTAGCAGTTTTTAGTTATTATATCCAGCTGTTTCTAGAAATGCTAATATTTATCTGGCACTTATCTACTGGAGCAATAATGTTATTTTCTTTTAAACTTAATAATTTCTACCAAAACAATCAAACAGACAAACAAACAAACTAAATAGATGTAACATACAATACTATTAAATTAAGATTATAACAAGATTGCGATTGTATTAAGAGTCTTGCAATAAATTGTGTTGGTAATAATTTACAGTGTAGTAATGCAGTTTTATTCTTATACGCATCTTGTAGAATAAAATGTGGATAAACTCCATTATAAACTACAGTTAGTTCGTGCGATTGTGTGAAACGGTCTTCCTCGTTTGGTATCAGTCTTCCTCGTTTGTTCGTTTGTATTTTATGTTATTTACTTAACTTAGTTTTACATAATTTATAGGAAAACAAACATTTTATTGGAAAGGGTGGAACAATACAGAACCAGAACATGTGAGCCGCTATGGTGTGATTGAATTATATAAAGCTGTCTTTATGTAAACTGTTAACCGTCGAAATACGATCAGATAGTGTACATGAAAATGAGATAGATTCTAATTTTTATTGTAAATAATTATAATGAGCGCACCTACCATTATTTTTTAATAAAAAAGGGGAATGTTTTGACAACATGAAGGTTCATTGTTTTCCTGCAGCACCTACCGTTTTTGGCTAAAAATAAAAATAATTATAGGAATAATTATTGTATAATTGTAACACTTAAAAATCAAGTCGATGAATATACATTACGTTGATAACGAATCATATTTATGAATTCATTAATAATAATAATAATAATAATAATAATAATAATAATAATAATAATAATAATTGTTTAGTAATAGTTTTGCTGTCACCACAATAATGTCAAGATCACTGCGTCGTTGTAGGAGAAATTTGTTTATTATGAAAACTAGAAAAAAATTAAAATAAAAAAGTGCTACTTAAACATGGTCCCTGGATTGTTGCGGATATTAACATTATTTAGTAATAATAATAATAATAATAATAATAATAATAACAGATCACAATAAACCCAAATAACGGTATCTTTCAGAACAAGTGCGCGTTTGCGTTCGAGTCGCAACAACAACAAGGTCTTGTAGAAAAACATTTTTAAAAGACTTTCCATCTTATAATGCATCACCCAGTCCACACTGAGAGCGGATTTTAGGTAAACACTGCTGATTGTCATTCTTCACTTCACTTTCTCAGTCTTATAGGACTGATTATTGTCGCCTTTGAATAAATATGAAACAAAAGGGGAAAAAATACAAGTATAATGTCAGAAAAGTGATTGATGAATTAACGAACAGGTGACCCGGCCACAGGCTCCCTCTCTTTACTGAATTTAAAACTTAAGACTTTATGAACACGAATGGCATGAAATATTTACACTGCAAATTGTTTTATGTGTGTTATCCCATGGTGAACTGGAAATCTACATTTGCAAATGGAAATGGAAACGAGAAATAACTATTAATTAAATAAACATGTTAACTATTTTCACTGAGCTGTTTTTCTTCTTAACATAAAAGTGAGACCATTTTGATCCAAATTTCCGTTTTGCAGTAGAGATAAGCACAGCATCCAAACCTCATCACACAGGAGAGAACCCCGTGTTTGGTTCCACTTCAGTTTTATTTGCACTTGTGTCCACATTTTTAGCCCTTGACAGATATATATATATAAAAAGCATATTAAGTCTTGGATAAGAGCTATATATCGATCCGGGTGTGTAGAGCGGAGTGTTTTCCCTCGTGTTCCCAATAAGGGCAGTGCATCATAGGTAGCTCTGTAGGCTGCCGCGAACACGCGAACTGAAGCCCGGTGCCGTTTCCAGTCGAAACCGGAGGAGACGCGGCCGGACTGAGCTGCTGATGGTGCTGGTGTGTGTGGTGGTGGTGGTGACTCACGCCGTTGTATGAATTGACTATGGCAGGCAGTGTCATTGTCTGCATGCGAGAGTAAGGGTTGTACGAGGAGTGCGCGGACAAGCCTTTGACGTTCACCGGACTCACGCTCCCGGTCGTCATTTGGCACGACGTGTACGGCATGGGCGCGGGAGGCTGCGCCAGAGGCCACGAGTTGTTCATGAACCCAGGCTGTAAATATTTAGGCGGGGAGAGGTAACCGTAACTGTCACCACCGAAGAGAGATTTCCCGGGTTGGAAGTGTGCCGGTGCAGGTCTGAACGGCCTCTTCATGCGCCGCCGTCGTCGGTAGTTTCCCTTCTCGAACATGTCCTCACAGGCAGGGTCCAGGGTCCAGTAGTTCCCTTTCCTCTCGCCACCGCCTTCCCGGGGAACCTTGATGAAGCACTCGTTTAGTGACAGGTTGTGTCGGATGCTGTTTTGCCAGCCTTTCTTATTCTTCTCGTAGAAAGGAAATTTACCGATGATGTACTGGTAAATACCTGAAAGTGTCAGTCGCTTCTCCGAGCTGTCGCGTATAGCCATGGCAATCAGCGCCACGTAAGAGTACGGCGGCTTCTGAGCCGCGTCTGCTTTCTCCGCACTTTTCACCGCCGTACTGTCGCTCTTGGTTTGCTCTTTATCTGCGCTGCTGGCTGAGTCCATCAGGCCCGCGGTGCTCTCCTCCAGGCCTAGGTAGGCGGCCATCATCTCACACAACCCAAAATTAATCCAGCAAATTTTTGCACTGTATCCTGTGAGTAATTATGAATGAATACACACACTCCAGTGCCCTCCGAGGTGACCGGAAATCACAGTCTCCGTCTCTGTGTCCTTGTGTCCGAGTTGAAATGTTTTCCAGCCTCACGCTTCTTCTAAAGCAGATAATCCAGCAGAAGGAGGGCAAAACGCGGCTTGGTTTGCGTGTTAACCCGGCCCCCTCAACACACACACACACACACATAAACACACACACACACACACACACACACGCACCACGCGAAACAGACATTTTAAGTTATAACGAGTAATTACCAATTACTGCAATTACTGCCATTACTTGGCAATAGCAAGTACTGTAACAGGTACTGTCAGGAATTAATATAGTCTGTAAAATATTACGTTTCTGGAATAGACTTTCAGTTTGCTACTCATTTGAGAAGTTTACGAAACAGGGTTGTCTTGAAAATTCTCGTTGTTATTATGATGATGATGATAATGATAATAATAATAATAACATTTAACATAAAATATATTTACAAAAATATATACTTTTTCTAAACCAAAATATATGTTACTAGATACCTTTAAATATACTTTTTCCTATTCATTCTTATTTGACTGAAGTCAATGTTAAGTCCACAGGTCCACAGGTAACGTTACAGGTAAGCAGATATTTAAATAGTATTTATTTCATATTAAGCACTTTATAAAAACTCTGATCATAAGAATTGTTTGCGCTTCATAGGCTTTTTATTTTTTTTATGAGATGTTGTTCTTGGGTCAGTAATCTCATAAAAAATAAAAAGCCTATAAAAATCTCAAGCTTTTTTATTTCCAATCAACGACCTGTTTTAAGCATTAAGCATACTTCCTTAATTTGTATGTTGTGTCATGAAGTTTAAGATTTTACAGTTTTAAATGTGGGGAAGCTTCTCTGTTAACAGTCAGCTGGAGAAGACGCGTCAAGGGCTCGGTAACTGCAGAGGTGCGTAGAAGAGTAGCACTTTATGTGAATATCACTAATTTATTTTTTAAACCAACACCAACAAGTCTCAGTATGAGAAAAGAATTTTGGATTAAAGTCAGTCACTGTTTATTGCAATAAAAATGAATTTGTGTTCGAGGGTGCAGAGCTTGCGTGAGATTTTTATTTGAGAACGTAACTGTGATCGCTCCGTCCATGCATTAACATGAGAGAGAGAGAGAGAGAGAGAGAGAGAGAGGTTATTTATTTTATAATCATTAGATATTTTACCTAAAACATGTTATTGATGAACAAAACTTCAAATGGGTTTAGGATTTAATGCAACATGGTGTTGAACATAAAGCGTAAATTTAGCTTCATATTAATCTGGTTGAATTTGCCCCCCTGTGGGCTGTAATTGCAGAAATTTTATTATAATTAGTTATTATTTTTTATTATTAGCAATTATTATTATTATTATTATTATTAGTTATTATAGTAATAATTTAGTATTCTATTACATATAAAAAAAAAATGCAACTAATAAATGCCTAAAATACAAAGACAATAAAAAGTCAATATTTTGTAAGTAAATAAAATTGAATGGATATGATTGAAAACTGACATGCATATTAAATATGATAAGAAGAACCGACATGCATATTAGCAAGCTTCTTTTTTCAGCCAATAAATACCAATCAGTATGTCTCAATATAATAACTGCAATCTGTATCAATAGCATAACTATTAATAGTCTTTAGCCTAATAAATATAAGGACATTTATATAATTTATTTAAAATACGGAATAAGTACTATTTTCACTTAAAATGTGGACTTAAAATTTACTTCAGCCATATAAGAACAAATAGGAAAAAATATTTTAAAGTTGTATAGTACCACATAAACGTATTTTAGAGCTTATTTGTAAATGTTCCTAATATTTGAGTAGCCTCATGAGACCCATCTATCCTCACAATTTCACATTTTCTCCCAACCACATTATGTGTATATTCTTGTTAGGTCCTCATATTAAGAATGTTGGGAAAACTTTTTGAAGCTTTTTCTAAAGTTCAATAGTTATCACGTGCTAATACACAGAAACATTGAGGATATAGTAGAAGGTACACCAAATTAAAGTTTATCTAAAATTGAGAGAATTTTAAGAGAATCATTGATGATGAATAATATTAAGAGAATAAAAATAGTTAAAATTCAGATAAAAAAATATGGACAGGAAGATAAAATCTTTATCTTTAAAAATATAATTCTTATGAAAATATCTACAGGACCAGTAAAATATTTTTATCAAAAGTTTGGACACATTTTGATTTATTTTTCTACATTCCATAACAATACTGGAGATTTCAAAATTATGAAATAACAAATAAGAAATTAGGTACGAAGTAACAACAACAACAACAACAACAACAACACCAGCAACAACACCAACAGTCAGTTGTTATTTTAAGAGACAAAGGTCACCTGTTCTGTAATAGTTCTTGAATTACGTATTTACAGAGCATAAGTATAGCAGACATTTCTTATTTATTATTATTTAGTATTATTTACCTGGTACATGAAATATATGTATTTCATGATTTATATTTCTTTCTACATTGCAAAAAAAAAATTTTTTTTAATAATAATACAAATTTAAAACAAAAAAGACCATGGACTTAGAATGTGTGTCCAAACTTTTGACTGGTAGTGTAATTCAGAATGAGGCGTAATAAAAATGACTTGGGCTAATTGTCATGAAAATACCATAGAGGCACTGAGCTATTAGCCTCCACTATTCATATGTCGTTGAATATGTTTATACTTGGTTAGTGTTTAGGTCCTGATCATTTGTGTATGTATATTTCAGGTTATCTGTTTACCTTTGTCTTGCTTTTGTTGTGATTTATATGTTAGCTCTAGCCTACAGTACATAGTTCCTGTTCCTACTGTATGTTTTGTTTGGTTTGGAGTGTGTGTATTAATATGTTCATTAACAAACTGTCTGCATCTGTTTTCTCATCTCTTCTCAACCCTGACACTTATCCTGTAAGTGGTATGCTACCTCATGCTAGTAAGCTGGCTAACATAAAGATAATTCATGTTCAACAATAAATCATTTCAAAATTCTCAAAAATTCTCCAGAAACTTTTTCACACAATGATTATTTCTCTTTTTTGCTGTATTGGAATATAAAATTTACGGATATCAGAATGGGATTCTTTTTTATATTTTAAATGTAAAGTATTTGGAAGTTCTCAGAAGTATTTTTATATTAAAAGTATTATTATTATATAAAAAAAAAAAATAATAATAAAACAGCTTAGTTTGTAAGTATTTACCCCTGCAGTGTGATTATGTTCTGGTGTTCTTTGCACCAAATTATGTTCTGGTGTTCTTTGATTTTTTTATTTTTTATTTTAACATTATCCTCCATTTTTCATTATACACTTTAAAAAAAGTTTCTTAAATTAGCTGGAGAACATTGATGGACAGTGATTTTCAGGTCAGCTCACAGATTCTTTTTTTTTTTTAAACTCACTTTAAGTTTTGTCTTTACCTTGACAATTCCAAAAACACAAACCTTGTTTTTTTCCCCAAAGACATTCCTTTGTAGGTGGCATTGTGGCTTAGTGGTTAGCACTGTGACCACGGACCTCCAGGGTTGAAGGGTCAATTCCCGCCTTGGTTTGCGTGCATGAAGTTTTGGTGTGTTTTCTCTGGGTACTACGGATTCCTCCCACAGTCTAAAGACAAAGATTAAGCAAATTGGTGTTCCCAAATTGTCCACAGTGTGTAAATAAGTATGTGACTGTGTGCATGTATGCCTTGTCATGGATTGGCACCCTGTCCAGGGTGTACCACGCCTTGTGGCTGAAGTTTCCTGGATAGGCTCCAGGCCTTGTGCAGCCCTGTATAGGATAAGCAGTATAGAAGATGAATGAATGAATGTTTTGGCTCACTGGCCTGTTATCCTGTCCTATCCTGTAAATTTTCACCCTATGTGCACATGTGGCTGTAATTTAACAATAATTTGTTTTTATTTGGCTCAACCCATATGACCTATAAGGGGCAACAAGTGTTCTAGATCATCCTTCTTAAAAGCAGGCTTAGAGTATAACAATCATGCTATCACCAGCATGCTTGATCATTAGAACGGTATTACCTGGGAGTTGGGCTATATTTAGCGGGCAGGAAACGTTAGCTTTAGTTTTAAACTGTATATATACTGTGTGTGTATATATATATATATATGCCATATTTTTCCACTTTGTTATAATGGATTTCACAGTGCTTCTTAAAACTTCATGGTCTTCACAACAGCAGGACTGATCTGATATGCCATTTTAACTGTGATACCTCCCAAGGTCAGAGATTTTTTTTTTTGCACAAGCATACAATTGGACACAGATGGATTTAAAATTAACACAGGTGTACCTTGTTTAACATACTGTATGTAGTGTGATATTTAGTGTGAGTGTGAACATTTAAAACCAGTCCTAATTTAGATTGCCAAAGGGAAAGCAGTATCACTTGTGCAATGCTTATCACTTTGCATGTGTCTCAGCACATCTAAAAAATTCAGATCCTTGAGTCACTTGCTGGGCATAAACAAAAATCACATTCCAATATACTTAATTTTAATGCTGGTATACAGAAAAAAGAAAAATAGTGGGTGGCAAATTGTAACTATAAATTAGTTAGTCTTTTGCAATCTTGCTAACAAAAAAAAGACTGTATTTCAGTTAAATTATAATGAATTAGTATTACTCACTTACTCACTCATCTTCTATACCGCTTTATCCTGTATTCAGAGTTGAGGGGACCTGGAGCCTATCCCAGGAGGCATAGGACACGAGGTGGGGTACACCCTGGACAGGGTGCCAATCCATCGCAGGGCACACACACATACACACTCACACACTATGGCCAAATTGACAACATTTTAGATTATTATTAAATTAGGTAAATTTGCCATTTTGCATTTTAGTCTTGGTTCATCTAAAACCTGTGTTATTAACAGTGTGACTTTTGGTCTTTACATAATTGTTGTTAGAACCAAGATTTTGATTTAATTCTTCTGCTGGAACATGATAGCAATGCAGCACTTGGTTTTGCTACAGCATTCTCACTGGATAAAATACAAATTAAAAGACCAAGAATTCTCACCTATCAGATAAGTAAGAGGTGAACTGTATGGCTGAGAGAAAATCCTTTAGTACCTCATTCCTTCTAACTGATCTTTTCTATTTTCAGATTTAACATGTACGATAAGTATATTTTCAAATAAACCCATCTATCTATCTATCTATCTATCTATCTATCTATCTATCTATCTATCTATCTATCTATCTATCTATCTATCTA
>JAQMYK010000018.1:8982811-8994118 GCA_030014345.1 Clarias buthupogon | reverse complement strand
ACCCGAGTCGGTCCCGGGCACCAGTGGTATTAGAACCCGAGTCGGTCCCGGGCACCAGTGGTATTAGAAACCGAGTCGGTCCCGGGCACCAGGGGTATTAGAACCCGAGTCGGTCCCGGGCACCAGTGGTATTAGAACCCGAGTCGGTCCCGGGCACCAGTGGTATTAGAAACCGAGTCAGTCCCGGGCACCAGGGTAATTGGAGTTATTACTAGGTTATGTTACTGTTATGCATTATGTACAGTTAAAGCATTTCAGTAAATAAGCTTAGTTGAACATTTCTAATTCATTGCTTCCTTTATTGTTGTTTTTTTCTTCCAAGACACTGATGGGGTGAAGAAAGCTCAGTTCACGGATTCTGAAGTCCAGGACATTTTAACGAGAATCACAGGTTTGGATTTGAATCAAGTATTTCGTCCGGTTAAACAGGAGCTAAAACCACCAAAGTATAAACTTCTGACTGATGCTCAGTTAGAGAAGGTAAGCTGTTTTTTCTAGCTTGCTTTTTTATGAACATGTTCATTTTTATATTTTCAGCACTGTACTGTGTAGACATACTTGTGCCAAATATTTAAACTCTACATATAGAGAGAAATTGGTGTTAATGATCAAAAAAGAAATTTCAATATCCAGTGGTGTGTGCGCGTGTGCGTGTGCGTGTGCGTGTGCGTGTGTGTGTGTGTGTGTGTGTGTGTGTGTGTGTAGGCAGTGCAGAAGGCAGAGGAGCAAGCCAAAAGGTTGCTAAAGATGCCCCCAGTTTTACCAGAAAGGCAGCCCATCGAGGATGTCCTGTGTGAGGATAAAATCCTGGAGGGCATGGACACAGCCAAATACGTCTTTACTGACATCACCTACAACATCCCACACAGAGTAATTTTCTCCATTATGTTTATGAATCATATAAGTTATTTAATTTATGTAAGATATTTATGTAGGCCTGTTTTTTTTGTGCTTGAATGGTTCATAGGTCACTGCATAACAAACAAAAACATTTCTCTGAAACTGATCAGGGACTGGACTGAAAATAATGAAAGCAAAAAAAAAGCATCTTTTAGGAGGCCTGGATAATTTTTAAAATACTGCATTAAAAATACCTGAAAGTCTGTTTCTTTGGAAGCAAAATATAAAGAACTGAGGGATGACTCCAGACTTCTGCATAGAATTGTAGGGACCACAGAGATCATAACCAGAAATCAGAGTCAGTCACACAAGTCAGAGCTATTAGAACCCGAGTCAGTCACCGGAACCTGAGTTTGAATTTGGTGTGCATTTGATCTGCATTTACTTTAAAAGGCGTATAGTTTTAAACTTAAAGATTTAATTACTTTTTTTTTCTTCTTTTTTTTCAGCCTTAAACATTCTTTCAGCTTAAAAGCTTTACTATCATTGCCTTGTGTTGTTCATTGTTTTCACCTATTTATTTAAATTTCTTTCATTTTTGAACAGGAGCGGTTCATTGTGGTGAGAGAGCCGAATGGAGTGCTGCGCAAAGCATCATGGGAAGAAAGAGACCGACTCATACAGGTTTACTTTCCCAGGGATGGCCGCAAGCTAACGGTGCCACCTATTTTTAAAGAAGAAAACCTCAAGGTACTGAAATAGAACACAAGTAATGGTTTTAAAAAATCCAAGAATTCTTTTTTAAGAGTAACCTTTCTCCCGTATTCTGTCCATGTGTAGACCATGTTTGGGCAAAACAGACACGAGGAGGTTCTAAATTACTGCCTGGTCCAGTGTGAACCCGACTCTGCAGATTACAAGCGGGTATGCACGTGTGGAACTTTAAGTATTTCACTTTATTGTTAAAGCATCTGACCTCACTGGTGCAGTTCCTCCTGTTTGACCTGGAGGTTATTCTAGGAGGCAGCAGAAATACTGTAGCTGTTGTACTGTACAGGTTACTAAAGGATACCTGACTGTGTGAATTGTTCTCAGGTACACACTCTGACCTACGAGGACATCGAGAAACATGGGAAATACGAGCTGCTCAGATCCACGTGTTTATTCGGAGGTCTCGTCTGGCACCTTGTCAGCAGCCGCAGGATAGACGGACTATTATTGGGCATGCTGCAGAGAACCCGGTGAGTGTCAGATGCACAGAAAGTATAAAAGTATGAGGGTCAAACCAAAGATTAGGATTAATCCCTACACTCTATTATATGAGGTGTTCAAGTCAAACTGGGATTTTAAGATTTTTCTTGAATGAAGGCATAAAACTGACATTTCCAGAAGACCTCAAACACATTACGGTGATGAGATTCTTAGCCGCTGTAAAACATTTAAATGGTGCAATGTTTTGGAGAAGGTTGTATGTCAGTGATGTGGAGGGAGTGTATGCTTCAGTTTAAAAGCCTTGATTTGCTTGATTACACTTTTTAATTTATTTATTTGTTATATTTTTGTTTAATTTGATTTAGAATTCAGTAATATGACTATTCTGTGGGATGCTCTTCCTGTTTCAGGCTGCAAGATGCAGTAGAATTGGTGCATCTCTTCAATCTGGTGCATCCCCAGAGCGATGTGGCATTACAGAGCCAACAAGCTACAGGCATCGACCTACTCCAGGTGATCTCACATACATACGCTGTACAATCTAAGCAACAACAAAAAAAACAGTTGTGCCCAGTAGGAGATGTGGAGTGACATTTGCGATAAAGGTACAGTGACAATAAATTATCAAAATTTAAGTTTGTGCATTGCAAATTATTTTTTATCTGAACTATACACCAATATTTAGTGTTATCTTCCATGTTGGTCACACAGCTCGCCAGGCTCCTCTGGGTGAACTCGGACAGTTTTCTGATAGTGATCATCTCATTTGATTGTTTTTTGGTCCAGGCATTGTATTCACACCCTCATAAATTGTTCGAGATTATGTCAAAGCAACTCTTCCTCACATAAGATAACTGCATTTTTTTTTTTAAACTCCCTCAATTCAAAAACAAACTCTTGTTTTGAGGCTTTAAAAGAGGGATTAGTGTATTTTCTTTTCCAAAAAAACAGTTTATAGTAAAACACTTTTGCTAATTAGGGCAAATTCTTGTTTTTTAGTTAATTTTACTAAATTTCCTGTGTATTGTGTCCTGAATGTATAACCTCACACATCCTGTACCTTTCTCTTCTCAGGTCTATGCTGATTGTGAGTCTCAGAAGCCTGCGATAAAGTTGGCTTTGCAGTCATACAAACAGGCGATGGAAGTGACCTCTGCTTAAATGGAAACCAAAGTGCGTCATCGTGTGGGACATCACTATGTATTGTACAATAAGTCATTTTGTAATACTTCAACAGCACAGAATGTTGCAGATTGGTTACTGTTCTTGTGTAAAACTGTTAATAAACTTTCGCTATGTGAAGTGTCATTCCTACAGTCTCAGTACACAACTATACAGTTATGTATCTCAAATTGAGTTACTATTCAATTAACCACATTTTAAATACTGTAATATCATAGAACGTGAAAGTTTTAACACAATAAATGTATTGGTGAATCTGTCAAAAATTCATATTGTGAGATTATTATAAATCAAGTATAGGATTATTCAGACTGTTTACTTATTTATTTATTTATTTTTTATACACATTTCAGCGATTACATGTTCTTGTTTTCTTGATTTAATTAAATAATTAAAATCATAAGGTTCTTTCAAGCTTGAAAATAACAGGTAGTGATGGCCAAAAGAGACTTATGCTTATTTATTCAAGGAAAGTTTCATTATTAGCAGCCTCATGTAGCATGTGGTCCACTAGCGACCTCTACTGCTGGAACATGCATCACATATTTCTAAATGTAATTAAAAAATATATTTTATTCATGCATTCAATCATACGTTCATCACCTCTACTACATATCCTGTGTACAGGGTCACAGGAGGCCTAGACCCTATTCCAAGATACTTTAGGCACAAGAGTGTCCACATCCTTTGCCCCATTCTGACCTCGCCCCAAGCCATTTTCGCGGTTTTCAGATGAGTTCTTGGGAGGCCAGCATGTCAGGCAGTTTGATCATGGCTCCGGAGTACTGTACTGTGAACACTATCTATCTAGATGATGTCCAAGCACTAGTGTAATACATTAAATAAATAAATACATTAGTGTAGCAGGGGATTTTATAGAAAAATAGAGGTAGTTTTTACTGTGATGATCGTGTTCTGTTATTGACAATCAAAAGTCCCGGTTTGGTTTGAACGCCTATCATGGTAAAAGTGTCTAGAAGTGGACTTAGTAATGTTACATTTGATATAATGACATATTACATAAACAAATAAAAAGATTGGGTAAATTTGGTTATATGTGAAAAGATATTTTACCTGATGGGAAATATACACTATATATACTGCACACTGATAGCCACCTAGAGTTTGGGTTCTCCTTGTACCTTTAGTGTGGCTGTTGCCCCCTGAGGTGTGGCTGTGCAGGGCCTCTGGAGTGTGCTGTGGTGGCTGGCATCAGAATGTTGCCAGCAGATCCTTTAGGTGTTGTGGATTGCGAGATGAGGTCTCCATGGATCAGACTTGTTTGTATGGCGCATTCCATGGTTGCTTGATCAAATTGGGATCTCGGGAGTTTGGTGGCCGTATTGTCCTTGGGCTCTTTGCCTGCTGGATACTACTATATGTACAGCGGGCTGTGGTGCACTGGGTGTTCTGGTGTCTTTCTATTGTGGCTAGCATTGACTTTTTTTGGCCAGTTGTGGCTTTTTATTGGTATAAGACCAGACAGACTGGCCTTTGGTTCCTGTGGTCATGACTGAGCCTTGGGTACCCATGATCCTGTCACTGGTTTTCTGGTATACAACTGATAATCAGTCTTATTCAGTTCAACTTGCTGTGGTGTTAATTTTATTATGGCTAATTGGTGTACAATATCTCTATACCAAGTAATATGTATCATGGTTAGTTTCTAATACAGTAGAAAAAAATAGATGGTCCTAATGTTTTGTTAATTAGTCTTAAACCACAACATGAGCAACTTTCTTTTCTCACTTTAAGCCATATTACGTACATTGAGTCACATTAAGTGGTTGCAATAATTGGGTGCTTTCTTTCTTAACTCATAGCATGTCTTGTGCCCATTACAAGTAAAAAAACATTCAATGTACAACCGATTAAAACACTGTGTAAAACGCTTTATTAGAATTGCATTGCATAAGAACATATGTACAACAACAACAGTAAATGCACACATGAGCGTTAAAAGGTGACGCACAGGAGAGCTGCTACATCTTCAGACTGCTATTCCTTCTTCTTAAAGACCTGATGGCAGACTTTGTCCTGGCAAGTGATCTCCTGATGAAGTGGAAAAAAACACACCATTACTCACAGACTCGTCTTTTCCATCTGCTAGAAATCTAATTGGGAATGACCTCTGTTCCAGATTATTTCAGTGTAGGTGTGTGTGGATGGTGTTTATTCTGATAGAGTTCTAGTTATCAGGTTATTAGGCAATAAGGGTGTTGATAGATGATTTACCAGATGCAGCAGGTCTCCCTCTATCCAGTGCGTCCAGCCTCGATTCTCCTTCTCACCTTTTTGCACACACACAAGCTTATCTCCATCCCAGGTGACGAGTGTCTGCAAGACAAAGGACAATGAGTAAGTGACACACATATACATGCAATAGACATTCTAAAGTTTCAGGGGCAACAGTTTACATGTAAGTGCAGTTTAAAACACAACATCTGTGGTAAAGGAGAATTAGAGAGAGATCATCGCGAACTAGTGAACGTGCCTTCTGTGTTAAAAATGCAGTAGATAACAAATGAGCTGAACAGATCGCTTGTTGAATGTGGACAAGTGTGGAAATATTTTGACACTGAACAACCTCTTCCCCATTTTAACAACAAGCAACTAGAAAAATTCAGGAACTAGGATGTTAAGTTATACTTTATCATATGTCATCATTTAAGTAACTGTATGTGTGTACGCACTCTTTGTCTTTGGTACAGGATAAGGCCGCTTGTTTCTTGTACAGTAAGGACATGCTAGCCTTCCAGCTAGTGGGCGGGGCTTGAAAATGACAAAACCTTTAGGAAAATGTAACCTATTGGCTCCTATGTATAAAATGTGAAACTTCAGCCAGAGATTCATCCTGAATCTGGACCACCATCTAAATCAGCTCTCAGAACATAGCCCCACTCTGGTGCAGTTTCCAGATGCTTATAAAAGCTTATTATTAGAAAACGTACCCATAGCACTCAAGTGATCATTACAGTTTAAAACGTTTTCTCGAGGATTACTGCTTAAAGGCGTCTAGTCAAATGCAATTATGTACTCATGTACTATACCTGTACCATCGAATTACCAGGGTACCTTAGTGGGTTTAAGTGATGGGTCATTCTTTTTGAACGAGTCTTTAATGTGACTCAGAAGAATGAGTAGTATCAAAGAGTGATTTGTTCATTTTCTACTGGCCGTGCATCGCAAAACCTCAGTAGGTTATGTACAGGAAACAGAAATGAGTAGTTACCTTTGAGTCTTTGTTCCAAATTGTTTGTTCTCCCATAAACGCTATGCAGTGCAATAGATTCAAAAGAACGAATGACTCGGACTAGAAGACTCATGAGAAGAACCGCTCAATTCTTTTTCCTGTGTAATGCACCGCATAGCGTCTATGAGAGTTAATGACAAAAGAACAAACGATTCAGACCAGGAGATATGAGAGGTGAGCTGCTCATTCTGTTTATCATAATATGTCCTTAGCTGCATTGTAATATTTTCATTCCTGGAACTATAGCCAAAATTTGTGTATGTAGACGTGTTAGGGGTCTGTTTATTGAAAATGTAACATTTTATTTTATTTATGATCAAAAGAATGAAATGAACTCAAAAAAATATTTGTCACTAAAATGATCCAAACTTCCCATCACTAATGGGTATCTACTACATTGTTTACCACAGTGTACCATTATTGTACAGTACCATATTAGATATGGTAGTGCATTCCTTTGGTAAGGTATAATACCAGTATGGTATGATATAGTACCATGTTAAATACTGTACCTGCTGAACTTTGATAATCACTGTGGTATAAAAAGACATAGAACATCTTTTCGACGGTATTCTGGTTCATGTATCGTAGTAGCATTCTACAGTACATGATAGAACCATGTACAGCACTATATAGTAAATGTACTGTTGTATGATGTAAATTATGTACCATGTAGAATATATACCATAGTGTGGTACATATACTATATCAGCAAATAGGTATAAGGTAAAATGGTATATGATGTGTGAGTATGAATGGATTTAATAATCCACTTGCACAAATCACATTCAGGTCAATAAATATTTCACGTTGTCCCTCTTTGGTTTTGCCATATTTAATAGTTACTGTATATGCTGTTTCATGTATTGCATCATTAACTGTATTGTCTATTGTATGTATTTATTATAATTCATCATACATTTCATCATCATCATCATACATTCCATTAAGACCTCATTGTCTTTCCTCTCTTTGATTGGAAATACACCAGTCAAAGGTTTGGACACGCCTTCTAATTGCATGGTCTTTTCTGATTTTTATTTCTTACTACGCTGTTAAACAATGCAAGATATCCAAAATATGCAATAATCTCGTCTGAACGGTTGATATTCAGCTGTTTCTGCTACTTATGCTCTGTAAAGCTTTCATAACAGCTCTAAACTGAGGTGCTCTTAATTGGTGAGCTCTGAGGCTGGTAACTCTAAATGAACTTCTCCTCTGCAGCAGAGGTAGGTTTTGGTTTTGCTTTTCTGGGATGGTCTTCATGAGAACCAGTTTCATCATGGTGCTTGATGGGGTTTCCAAATGTACTTGACAATACTGTTCTTGTAAGAACTGTTTCAGACCTTTGTGTCTTATCAGAACAGTTCTGCCTTCAGAACATCACATGTTTAATCATCAACATCATATTAGACTTAAAACGTCCTTCTAGAGGTCATACACACCTTGACCACTCTGTTGTCCAAGCCCTTAGTGTGCTCCTCAAATTCCTCTCCAACAGTGAAGTTGACTTCGTAATTTCTGAACGTGCTGAGAGTTTTGGTCTCGAATTTATCTCCGGTTTGCTTGATGACTTTTGTCTGCGTGAGATGTGAGGCGATCTTGCGTGTGGCGAAGTCTATGTCTGATAAACAGAATTAAAAAAAATTAACTACATAGATGAAAATTAGTAACTTATAATAATTTCTTTCTGCTCACTGTACTTAAAATGCATCTCTTTTTTTCATTTTATGTGGTTTCAAAGGGTAAGCAAGATATCCAATTATCTTATCAGTCTTATCACGAACACACTATGACCTGAGTACACTTTTTGACATAGACAAAGCATTGAAAAAGAACTTGGCAGTTGTATTAAAGAAGACGTTGTTTTAAGTTCACTATTCACATTAATCTAACTATTAATGTTTTTTTTAATTATTATTATTATTATCATTACTTAATTTATTCCTCTACTGAAACTCTTACAGATTCTCATTCCACCACAGTGGGGTCCCATACAAAAGTTGCCTTTTATTAAAAATAAAAGTGTACTAAATATTATATGAACATGAAACAAATATTATATCAATTTAAATCATCCCAAGAGTCATTAAGAAAACATTAAGGATTTTATTTCATATCAACTAACATTTTTCCTGCATAAAAAGATAAAGAATAAAGAAAAAATAAAGAAAGTATTCACCCATTGCCTTCATGACATCATCAAACTTCTCGTTGCTCACCATCTCCCATCTTCCATTGTAGTCGGCAGGCATCGTGGCGGTGTAAGTGAGGCTGTGTGATGGGTGAACAGGGTCAGAAAGGATTCAAGGCTGAATAGCTACAAGGCTGGTTCTTTTTATATCTGGAGTAATGTGTGTGTGTGTGTGTGTGTGTGTGTGTGTGTGTGTGTGTGTGTGTGTGTGTGTGTGTGTGTCACAACGTGGACTTCTGTGTCAAAGTTCAACTGATAAAGCTGTGTATGAAGACGTGTGGCATTGTCTATGATGTTAACTTACTTTTTAATTATTGTTGAATTTATTTTTAATGAAAGAAAACGGTGAGAGGCCTTGAGAGGTAAAAAAAAAAAAAAAAAGCCTTAGAAATACCCCATAGCACTGCACTGGCTTTCTCCCAAATGAAGACTCTTAAGTCTTGAAGATGGGATGATGTAATGCATATCTATTTTATCTCATCGTTCCTGAGGTGTCACTTTATCCAACTTTTGATCACAACTATTATCTGCTGAGTGAACAGTTATAGATCAAGATCACGTACAATTAAATCTCATAAATAAAATGACACAGGAAGCCGTTAATACCTTGTTATGGAATGAATATGCTATTACAAAGGTATGATAATGTCCTAGATAATAAACTTTTTTGTGTTTTGAATTGTAAATGTTAACATGCATTCATGATCCATTTAAAGACTCTTACTTAGAAAGAATTTTATGCAGGAAAGTATAGCAACGCATTTCCCCGAATGGTCAAGATGAGAAAATTGAGGGAGAGGTCAAGCTGGAGAGATTTTGCTGTATGTGCAAAATTACTGTCGTGATCTTAAAAGTTGCAAAATGCCGGTTTTGTCATTCTGTTGCAAGTTCTATCTACAGCCAAGTCGTATCCTTCAGTATCGAGGGAGTTGGGAGGGAAGGGAAAGAATAAGAAAGGGAAGAAAATGAGGGAATGTAAGGAAAGAAAAAATGGGAGGGAAAAATCGGAAGGAAATAAAAGAAAAATAGATAGATCGATGGATGAATTAATGGAAGGAAGGAAAGAAAGAAGGAAGGACATGTTTGAATTATGTGAGAAGTTTAAAGTTAGAAAAAAATTTAGTAAAAAAAGCTGCATGACCTCCCTGTTACAGTGTGCATTTCCTCTGGCATCTCCGGTTTCTTCACACAAATATGCCGGTAGATGAGCTGGCAAAGATGTTTTGAATGTGTGTGTGTGTGTGTGCATAGTGCCCTGTGATGGATCTATACATCCTGTGATACACCGTGACCCTGACCAGGTCAAAGACGTTATGTAAGTGAGTGGGGGAGCTTCTCCTTTAACGCTAGTACCTAATGCAGTTTGACTTATAAAATAAGGAAATTAAACCAAATAAATACAAATTTAATTAAATAAACACTTGAAATATATCAGTCTGTGTGTAATTAATCTAAGTAATATATGAATTTTATACTGTATATTTAAACTGAAATAAATCAACTTTTTGATGATATTCTAGATGCACCTGTGTTATCTTTATTATGTAGGCCCTAGGCTATGCTAGTTAAAAGCTTAAGTTCAAATTTAAAGTAAATACATTTTTAATTTTTAACGAAGTATAGTGATTATAAAAACATGACAAAAACTATGCACGTGTCCACCCAGTCATAGAAGGTGATTCACTGTTGAAGGTGACATACATATTTAGAAATTCTATATTATAGTTTTAAATTAATATTTCACGATGACAGGGTGGACAACATAGTAAGCTTGACAATGTCAAACTTCAAACACAATATGATAAAAATTAGGAAATATAAGTGCAAATACTAAATGTACTTACAACAGATATTTTAACCTTATTGAAGGAAGACAAAATGATGTCACTGATTACTTCAGTCAGTTCTTTAAAGGGGCAGTTACCACAAAATGATGGATACCAAATCTCACACTCTGATACATATTGTTCATTTATGCAATGTCAGAGCATTTATTTCCATCCAGAGTCACAGTAATTTCTTACCAAAATATTGTATTGATGAAGGGAGAGTCCGACCGCTGTGTAAAATCTGATCTAACACATCCCACTGTGGATGAGGTGATACTCATTGATGTTAAGGTCTGGACTCTGTGGTGCAAAGTCCATGTAGGACAATGATGTCTCATGCCCCATGAACCCCTCTTTGACAATGTGAACTTGAAGAATCCTAGCATCATCATTTTGGAATATGATTCAGATCATAATACTGCCCCCACAGGCTTGTATGGTAGGTACTAGGCATGATAGGTACATCCACCTTTCCTTTCACCCTGATGCACCCATCACTCTGAAACAGAGTAAATCTGGACTCTTCAGACCACCTGACCTTTTTCCAATGCTTCACAGTTAATTCTTTATGCTCCCTAGCAAATTGTAGTCTTTTTTGTCCTGATCAGGCTCTCTAAGAAATGTTCTTAAGGCTACACTGCTGTTTAGTCCCAATTCCTTGAGTTCTCTTCACATTGTGCATGTGGATTTCTTCTTGACAATATCAGAAGAATTCGCCCGTTTCTTTCTTCACAGGCTACTCAGGTGCTTGTTCAGTCCCTTGTTATTTCAAGACTGGACTACTGCAACTCACTCCT
>JAQMYK010000018.1:8922332-8934587 GCA_030014345.1 Clarias buthupogon | reverse complement strand
GCAGTAATCCCTCAACAGCAACATTGTACGCCATCAGGTAAAACATAGGCTACATTTGCTTTGCATTGTCCCCACCTAATGACAGTCATACAGTATGATGCAATTTCATATTAGATTCGTCATGAATGTGAGTTGTTGTTATTCAGCCTGTTCTATCTTTTTTAACTTTGAGCACCCGACCCTTTAAACGCCTCTGCACGGCCCTGCTCCCTGGAATGGAAGAGACGGAGAATTTCCTTATAATAACCTGCGCTGTATTGTTTTTAATCACTCTATACACAACCCATGATTTCTATGCTATTTTACAAATGGAATCATTTCCGTTGGTCCTTTTTTTATAGAATATTTTTATTTTATATATATATATATATATATTTTTTTTTAATTGACCACTACCACTGCTGATAAGTGCAGTAAGAGTTTATTCCGATATACTGTATGTGATTTTGTGATCTAGTGAGTTGATATCAAGCACATTAAATGCAAATTATCTCGCATTGCTATTATTATTAAGAATGTCTTGAGACTGTATCCGACAAGTCTCTATTATGACACATACGGTTTTGCTCCACTTTACTGACGCGGGGAAAAAAATAAGTTGTCACAGCCCCTGCCAAGATGGCAACAAACAGAGCGCCCACATTTGTGCTCTTCAGAAAAACCTATGTGTGACGTCACGGAAGGGATCTCGCCAGTCATATTTTCGTCTCATTTGGGCTGATCCAAAGATCACTGAACCCGTTGAATATTTTGCATATGCATAGTAAGGGCTAAAATAACTGGATTGAAAAAATTGGTCATTTGTACACAATCAACAAATAACCTGCATGCATGCCATCAAAATCTCTAAATTATCCTTTGTTGATTGAAAGCCAATTAGATTTAAACCAATTACCTTCAGGAATTAATGAGTAAATTACCCCTTGTGACTTTATAAGAGAAAAAGAATTCTATTCATCATAACAGACATGCAGTTTAGAGATATTTAACAGAAATTAAGTTTACTTTACAGCAGTCCATAATATATATTCCTGGAATCTAGCAGGTGTCCTAAAAAGTCTTCATACACATTGTGCCTTGTATGAAGTCCCATATGAAAATCATGAATCATATGGGTGTGGCTCGAGCACAAACACCTCAGCCTCATGACCCTGCGAGGAATAAGGAATACAACATTACAATCTGTTTGAATGCACACAGCTCACTTTTTTGTGTCTTCAAATTATCCAGCATTAGTTACTTAGAAACAGATGTTTCTGGATCATAACACTCCTACTCGGATGTCACACATAGTTCTGTAATCGGCAAAGATTAAAATAGCAATGAGCAAGCTTAGAACTCAAGGCTGAATATCAAAACTACTAAGGACTGTTTTATTTTTAAAATCACAACACCCTGAGTAATTTTATTCTGTCTAATCATATGATAATCAATGATCATATTACTTAAAAACAAACATTTTAATGCGCTGTATGGAGGAAATACTGTAATGTATATACACTGATCAGCCCTAACATTACGACCACCCGCCTAATAGTGAGTGGGTCTCCCTTTTTTCCACCATAACAGTGATGCACTGTGTTTGGACACCTTTCTATCACACCTACCATTAATCTTTTCATCAATTTGATCTGCACTAGCACTTCTATTGGATCTGATTACACAGGCCAGCATCAGTAAGCCTTGGCCACCCATAACCCTGTCGCCAGTTCACCTGTATTCCTTCCTTGGATTACTGTTGATAGGTCCTGACCACAGCTGCAGTACTGGAGTTGCTGTAACCCAGTCATCTAGCCAACACAATTTGGCCCGTGTCAACGTCACCACAGGCTCCACTCATAGGCTTGTGCCATAGATACTAGGCATGATGGGCACATAATATCATCCACCTCTCTTTTTACTCTGATGCGCCCATCACTCTGGAACAGAGTAAATCTGAACTCGTCAAACAAATGCTACACCGCTGTTTAGTCCCAATCCTATGAGTTCTCTTCAGATTGTGCATGGAAATGGTCTATAGTTTTACTAATGAAATAGTTCAACTGCCATGTTTTTTATACAATTTGATTTCACTAAGCACTTAAGTGATCTCCCATCATGCTCATTCTGGATGCTTTTCAGATGATGGTTCACAATTATCCTTACGGGTTGTAATAATGATTTGTAATTCTTAACCCAGATATCTCCTTAATTGCTTTCTTTGCTTGATGCAGGTTAATAATTTGGCCGTTCTGAAATGGAGTAACATTTTTGCTATGACCACAGGATATGTTTTGTTTTCTGTAAATATGATTATTTAAAAAATGAGAAGCTACTCACTGCATCAGTTAGGGTTAAATAACTCTTTGCCAGCTAAATCATATAAATAATGTCAGTAATTATCCAATAAAAGGCACTAAAATATTTGCTTATATAAATGTATTTTAATTTTGCATCATTTAACCACTTACTGTACAAACAGAACAACATGTGGGATATGACAAAATGACACACACTCAGATTAAGAAAATAGTGTAAAATGAAGGAAACACATTTTAAAAGACTTATAATCGCAGATATTTCTAAATGTTGGTCATTTGTAATTAAACCTCAGAATTTCCTTATTTTGCAATATGTTCATGAAAACTGGGTGATGACATCAAACACACTTTAATAGTGATATTAACTAGTGATGCTATTATAACACAGAAGCTCTAACGCTTGTATCGAGCAGAAGGGGGCGTGTCCAAATGAAGCACAGGTTCGAGGCGCGTGTCACGAGTGTTTGTCGGAATCACGTGATTGGATTATTATATTACAGAATTTTGCTCTCATCAAAATTCTTTTTTTTTTTTTTGTCGCATCTGATTGGCTAAAGAGTTACGAGTGTATTTTTGTGACTTTGCTGGCACGTTGGAGCTGGGAAAGTCTCAAAAACACACACAAATCCAGCGATATTCACACACGTAAGTCGATTGTCACATGCACAGCCCATGATGCACTCGTGGGTTTTACGCATGTGAATTGGGTTACGCACGTGAACATCGTGTTTTTTGTGTGAATTATTTATGAGACTGATCTGCCTCCATAGATTGAAGCTTCATGAAATGCACGTTTTTGGTGAAACTACTGGTTGGGAAGCTTCGACATCTAAATGAGGCTCCACCTCAAGGAAAAGAGGAGGTTCCCAAGAGGAGGTTTATGAGTGGAGGAGGACATGCAGGAGGTTGGAGTGAGCAGAGAGAAAATTTAACAAATAATTATTACACTTGCATCAGCAATGTGTAGTTAAAATACTACGTAAACATCTACATAAATCTTCATGGAAATATAAACTTCCGTAAACACAATCAGCTTCTAGAATTATTGATATGAGAATTTCTAATGTTGCAGTGGACCTTACACTTTAAAAATATTCTTAATATTTGGTGGCAATCATCGTGCTCTTAACCCTGACCAGTTTCCCAGTATATAAAATATCCCCATTTTACGAAGCTGTGAACACTGATACACCATGCTGGTGCTCTCCGAGTGATGAGCTGAGTGATGTTGAGGTTTTGTACCCTAAGACATGACATTTGTCTACACATTTGCTGTCTCTCCAATACAAATTAAGATTTCATATGGATTGCCACTCTTCCAAAACACCAAGTACCCTGGAATGTCTGGTCTTTGGTTGTCCCATGATTAGATTTTCCATTTGACCTGTGAAACCTTTAGAGCTGCCCCTCGAATCCTGGCTGCTATACTAATTGATGTCCTTACCCAGCCAATGACATTTGTTGGATCGATCTTCGAGAGAAAAAGAAGAGAGGATTCCAAAATGCAACAGATAAATGGACGACATGAAAACATAACAGCTCCACAAAAGAAATAGGAAATCAGTCTTGCCATTAAGCAGTAGGCTATTTTATTCATCAAATGCTTTTATCTCTTGCTCCATCCTTGTTCCATTAGACTCAACATCTGCAAAAGTTGAATTCAAGAGTTGGCTTTTTGCAAAAGACATTAAGAAATAATGTCAGGTCGGGTGTACTTTATCTCCAACACGAGTAAATTCAAATGCAGTGGGTACAAAAGTTATTTACCGTTCATAATTTAAGTCAGAAAATTAATACTGAAAAGTACATAACAGGTGACTGAAACATCTTCCCAATATGAGAAATCATTGTATTTCGCAGCAAGTACTGATTTCTTGTACTTTGCAAACATGTACCAAATTTATACTATTATGGCAAGACAATGCATTTGACTTTAATACAAAATAATGCTTGACAATTTTAAATATGCAAAACTTTGCTACAAACCAATTCTCAGACAACTCTGGAAAGATGCAGATAAAAAAAAAAAATCCACACAATGTATATACACCCTAACTTAAATGGGAAAAGCAAACTTTGTACATACTGGCTCAATAATTCCTTTGACAAATACAATATAAGATTCATGTGGCTTAAAAAAAAAAAAAAAAAAGAAGCAAGTGTCGAATGATGGAAGAAAGTTCATTACAATTAGACTTAATGGGGGGAAAAACCCTGAAAAAAGGAGAAAAAAAAACAACCCTACAAGTCTGAAAACGGTAAATGTAGTTGACCCCTGAGTTTCTAACAGAACTAGTGTATGAGATACCTCAGTACAGTGTGCCATTTAGTGCAAGCCAGCAAAAATATGCTCAATTAAGCAGGAGGTATATTAAGATAGCACCCGGACAGACAATGCACCTCTAATCATTCTTGGTGGCCAAATGAAACAGAAAGGGGCAGCCAAACCAGTAGCTCCAATCTTATATCTATACATAGCTTTCCCCCTCCCCAACAAAAAAATATAAATATCCCTGAAGTTAATTCACAGTATGTAGAGGACTCCAGTGCTACTACGTTTTTGGGACAATCAAATGTCTTCAAGTTCTCCAGTTAGTGTCTCTTACACAGCCAACTCTTTCACTCACTGTCTCTGTAGTTTACAGTCCGTTTGCCGAGATTACGGGTCCGAATTCGCGTTGCTCGCCACGGTTTACGACGTGAATTGTCACTTTCCGGCTCTGAAGTAGATGGTTTGTGATGCGCCGCTCCTCGATTCCGAGTCCTCAGTCTTCCCTTGGCATATCCTTTTGGACTGCTTTGTGATCCCGAGCTGGACTCATTGCTGGACTTCTCCTGGCTCTCAGAGTCTGCGCTAACATCACTGCTGTAGCTCTTGCTGTGCTTCCGTTTCCCAGATTGCCGTTTTCCTCGCTGCCCAGCGCCTCCAGAGAACTCGTCCTCAGATTGATGCTTTTTTAAACGACCATTCGCTGCCTTCTCCCCACTTCCAGAATCACTCCCAGATTCTGAAAGTTTCTTGAACCGTTTTCCTTTCCGCCCTGAAGGTTTTCCTCGCTCGCTTTTATCTCTGGGCTTACCGTTTTCTTCTCTGTCTTCAGAGTCTGAAGTGCTGATATGTTTCCTTTTTGATTCTCCTGATCTTTGAGGGCGACGTTTGGTGCAGTCTTTCACTGAAACAGAGCTTCTCTTTCCATTCCATGACTGCTTTTCTCCCTCAGAATCGAAATCTTCCTCTGAGTCTGTGATGTATTTCTTCTTGGGGAGGGCTCTTAGACTAGGTCTTCTGGAAAACGTTTTCTTATCCTTCTCCGATTCATCGCTTTGTCGCCACTCTTCAGAGGAATCATCCTCTTTTTTCTTACATCTCTGGTTTACGGCTGTTTCACTCTCGTCAGAAGAGTCAGAAGCGTTAGAGGCACTATCCAAACTCTGAGACTTGGCTGGTCTTCTTGGTTTGTTCTTTCTTGCTGGCGGGCTTTTTTTGTCCGAGATTTTTTCTTCTCCACTACTGCTCTCATTCTCCTCGTTCTTTCCGTCTTCTTCATCTTCAGACTTGATTTTTCTCCTTGAAGCACTGGATTCCTTCACACCTGACTTTAATGCTATGGCTCTAGGAACTATACGAGCTTTTGAGGCAGATTCTAGTTCTTGGCTTTTTGACGTCATATGATTAATTTTCTCAGAGTTAAGGTCCTGTGTGTCTACTTTTCTTCCATTTTGATGAGGGTGTTTCTCAGCCTTTGGAGTCTCAGTTTCCTCATCAGACATTTCTGAGGTATTCAGATTGCTTGGATGATTTCTGCGACGTTTGCTTCGGCAGTTATTGTCTTCCTCTTCTTCGTCGCTCACATTGTTGATTTGTTTCATCTTACACACAGCAGCTCTTGCAGTTTTCCTGATGAGCTTTCGCCTGCTGTTGGACTCCTCCTCCTCACTGCAACTTTCATTCTCACTTTCTCCCTCATTGCTGTTGTCCTCACTCTCTTCATGGCTGTGCTTTCTGTGCCCATTGACATGTGGAGAATCATCTGGAATGAAAATATAAAAGATGATTTAATACACAGTATGACTGCAAAAGAAACAAGTCTGGTATTCGGACTTATCACCCAAATGAGGATGGGTATCCTGGTTCCTCTCAAAGTTTATTCCTAATGCCATCTCGGAGTTTTTCCTTGCTACCGTTGCTCTTGGCTTGCTCATCAGGGACTATCTGATCATTTAGATTCATACACATTTTCTTACATTTCACACACATTTTCATAATTTCCTTTTGATTTTGTAAAGCTGCTTTGCAATAAAGACTTTTGTTAAATGCACTACATAAATAAAGTTGAAAAACTCGGTGCCTGTGAAGGAACATCAGAACCAATATGAGCATACAGATTCAGAACGTATCTCATATTTCTTGAGTTTGCTAATGAAGTTTCTTTATATCAACACAAGATTTCAAAATACATTCTGAGTAACTGGTAAAGCATCAAACTAAAATAAGCTGACATGATATTTATCAATTATTGATGAATATCAATTAATAATTAGATTAACCATATAGTACAATGATTCATTGATATTCTTAATGAGATAATTCAGTTTTTTGTCGTATGTTCATCAATCAAAAAAAATCAAATCGACAAATTAAAAATATAGTTGCAAGCAACGATCGGGCCCAAGCACCTTGCGAAATTATGAGATTTGCAAACTACGCAAAATAACTGACTTCCTGTTATAGAGCAGATGCAATACGGAAGGTGTTCAGCTCAATGAGCTCTAAATATTTACCAGGGTTCACATGTATAAGTGCAAGTGTTTATGAGCAATGCTGCAAAATCTCATGTGATCTCAGACGCTCAGGCACCCAAATGGCAGGAGATTCCAACCTGTCTGCCAATTTACATGCCTTTTGGAGCAAGTTAACACCCCCTAAAACACCAGGTTGTACATATAGTTGCAAGTAACGATGAGTTAGCCCAGGCATTTTGTGCCATTGCCCGCCCACTGGGTGCACCAGAAAGTCAGTGGGCACAGTGGGTGTATGCATTTGAAGGGGACCTACCAATACCATTATGTCAACATAAAATTCACCCTTATTCTAAAATGATAAGTTTGAGCAAGACCCTAAACCTTAGAAAAACAAGAGAGCCATGCACACACTATGGCATCAGCGCTTTCAGACATCAGCATCATCATAGAGAGGACAATGCTGCAATAGCCATGACATGATCATGCTGATGTCAGTGCTTGTGTCCTAATTGAGGTGCGCATACATTAAATATATAAATTACAAAAGAACTTATGTGTTTTTCTGCTCTGCACATTGATTTTCTGGTTATTTCTTTACAGGAATAAAAAATAATGGATAGAAATTAGGGAAAAAAGTATAAATTATAATTAGCAATTTGTCCCTGATGAGATGCTGGGGCGATGTGGCAAGGAAAAATTCCAAGATGACAAAAAGATGAAAACTTGAGAGGAACATAAAAGGGATGCAATCCTCAGTTCGGAGATCTCCGGTGGTACGACCATAAATCAATCAGTGCTATATTTGTGTATTATAAAGTTCAATTACATCAGCGGGCCATCATATCTGCACAGGGGGCAGAGTGGAGGCCAATCTTCATTTCAACCCAAGTATAAGTCACACCATATACTACCTTCTTAAATACTTAATCTTGTCTTTCAACAAACTGATTGGAATAAATTCAATGAAATCCTACACCCAAATTTTTCTTTTAGTGAATGTTATCAAGACTTCGGTTTTCAAAATGGAGAAAAAAATAATTGTAAAAAGTCTCTAAGTCACTGGTAATGACATTCACCACAGCCACCTTGACCCTAGATAAATTTTTTTATCTAGATAAATTTTTTGCTTCAAATCAAAGAAAGAAAGAAAGAAAGAATTCACCTTTCACCACTCTCCTCCTAGAGGGTCTATGGTTGACTCGTTTACTTTCGCCATTACGACGTGAAATTGAGAAATCGCTATCAGGACTGGCCTCACTCTTCTCCTCCTCACTGGCACAGTCTTCACTTTTGTTCGACTCTGTGAGGAAATTTTTTTTTAACTTTAATTTATGTTTGACATAAAAACAGAATGCCAATTCAAACAAAAATGAACAGCAGAATCATTCACTTCAAAGACAGATTTTTCCTAATCACTAATAATCTAATCATCTCAACTAAACAAAACATCCTTATGGAACATACCGTCATAGAAAAAGGTAAATCTTAATGTATATAACTTCTCCTACCCTGCTGGTCATGCTCTTCAGACTCTGAGCTGCTCTGGAGAACTGCAGCACGTTTGCCGGTTCTGGATCGAGATTTATGCTCTGAAGTATCATCTTCCTCAGATGCATCCATCAGCTTCATCTTATTGACTGCATCCACAGCAGTTTTCCTGGGCTGACGATTCTGGTCGGTGTCATCTGCATTTTCGGTATTCTCCTCATCCTCAGAGCGCTCCAGGTCAGAGGCACTGCTGTTACGAACTCTTCTACGCTCTGCACGGGTGGATCTGCTGCTAAACCCGTTCACTTGACCACACAACAGGATTCTCGTTAGGGAAATTTACCAACATTTTACCCTACTGCCATTTAATCAGCAAACATGACACATCAAAGCCAAGGTTGTAGAATGTCTACCAAATCTATAAATCTTAGTATGCAAAAGGCCATTTTCGTACTGGTATTTACCTGGCTTTCTTTTCTCGGCGCTCCGAGTGACTCTGGTGTTCCTGCTTTTGGCTCTGCTCGACTGCATTCGTTTTAATGAGCTGGACTTTCCAGAATAATCATCGTCGTCGTCATCATCATTCCCAGTTGAATGATCAATCTCGCTTCTGCTTTCATTGACTGTAAATCCATTAAATATAAAAGGAACACTTCAGATTTCTTAACGTTACTCATTTTCACTTTGACCTCAATGCACAATCACCTCACCATTCTTTCTCCCCTCCTTTCTGTTCTGCATGGCTCTCCGTGTCGCTCTTGTTTCACGTCTATATGGCTGAGAAGACGATGGGAATTCCTCTTCCTTCGATTCACTCAATGAGACTTCGTCATTTTCAGATTCTAAAGCAATAAAAAGGCGGGTAGAGATAAAATTGCACATAGTACGGTAGGTAAGTCAAATGTAAACTTAAGTTCATGAGACAAGTGTGAGGAAACCGCTGTAGAAGGTGTAAAAATATATGAGTACAGCAGAATGAGCTTAAATCTCACTCATTTGCTTAAATTAAAATGCTGCAATTATACAATTTTATGTTTTTTTGTCCTTCTGTTATATCACCCTGCCGTAGAAACTAACAAACCCATATCCTTTTGTTTAAACAGCAATGATGTAATGATTTAAGACATACCTGACAGAGATGATGCACTCTTATTGGAGTCCTCCATTGATGAGTAGGTAGAACTGAGCCGCCTTCGCTTCTTATTGCGATGGCGATCCGCTGGAGAGGCCTTAGCCGAGGTAGATTTGGTTGTAGGTGATTCCCCTTGTTCCTGAGTTTTAACAGCAGTCCTCTTTTGGCTGTCGAGACCAAAACAAAATCACAGACAATTGTGAAAAGAATTGTACAATGACTCTTAAATGAGCCTACGAAAAAAATCAGCGGTTCTATGAAAAGCCCACCTAGTGGATTCACTCCTGGGAGAAGGAGGACGAATGGGTTCCTGCTGCTGAGTTCTCTTTTTAAACCTCTGACTACGTCTCAGCTTCGAACTGGTTTTAACTGCAGTCTTATAGTCAGATATGATTTTACGAATTCGTTCCTCAAAGAATGCAGACAGCCGCAGAGTCATACTGTAAATCTGAAAGGTAAAGAAAAACAGACTGAACATAGTCTGTGTAGGAGCTTAATACAGAGCAAACCATGTCATTACCGCTGCTGCTTAATGACTAAATCATTTTAAAATGGAAAAAACTTTTTTTGTCTTACACCCAAATATGCTTCTACTCAGACCACTTTTACTCAGGAGCAATGACTAAGTATTAATTATTCCCCAAAAAGGGCCAATTTACCTTTGAACGTTTGTTTGGTGTGTAGGCTTTAGCATTAGCAAAAATAAGTCTGGTGTCTTTGCATAGTTCCGTGGGGTTTTCGTAGCGGTCTTCTTCAAGGTTTCGCCGTACGGTCTGCAGATCCATGGGAGTGTCGATGATTTCTGAATAGTCCTAGAGCATAACACAACCTGGTTATGTTCTGTTCTAGCTTATCCACTGGAAGTTTCAAAGCTTGTGCATGCTAAAATGATTCACCTACAGAGCTGTTGCTCACGTAAAGTTTTTTTGCTTTGCACACAATTCAGTGTAAACTCTAGAAACTGTCGAGTGTGAAGTTGGGATCCATTAGGCCCACAGTAAAAGTCAGATATTACTCCCTCCCACTCTGAAGTTTGTAGTAAACATGAAGCTCGAGACCTGGCATGATTATATTCATCTGCTTGTTTCATGAACAGACATATACTGGTCACCTAAAAGTCTTGCTTTATACACATACAGTATACAAAATTGATCTACATAAAAGTAGCAGTCTGTGTACAATAGTGAGCATTAATTTGTTTGGCTTGTTGCTTAAGATTTTACTTACATGGCTAGAAATGCACCCTGAGCTCTGAAAACCTTTTCAGTTCTGACGCACATGTGCTCTTGTTAAAGCAAAAACTCTTTAATCTTTAACTCTTTACACTTTTCGCTTTAATCTTTTCCCACTGACATAATGTGGACGCATGGCATAACGAATGTAATAATGACAATGATTAAATCCATTACATGTAGTTTGTCAATCATATTAATCAAAATGAAATGAAAAATTGAAAGCAGAAGAATTTATCATGCCTACACTGTGAACTTGCACTAACTACTTCCAGGATAATATACATAGTGACTGCGCTTTTTAAGACATACATTTATGAGTGCTCCAATATCGTACCTGATACTCATTCTGATCCACAGGCTGGCGGAAAGGCTCAGAATCTTCACACTCAAACATATAATCCAGCAGTTGTTTGCATGCATCCTTCCATGCGTCCCTGTCCTGTACCAGCTCCATCTGCTTAACAGATATAGGACAGACAAACAGCAATGCTAATTTATCATCATCATGCTACTAAAGCTTGGGTGTCCACAAACTTTTGGCTGTTTGAAATCAGTCCAAGTTTCAACTGTTTAATTTTAATCTACTACAATATCGAGCGCTACCTGATGTGTCCTTCGTCCAGTAGAAGTTCCTGGCGCATCGACGTCTTCCATATCCTGAAACAGTATAAAGCACTGATGAAGACAGAAAACACACAGAATTATCTACAGTAATAAAAGAGCCACGGTCACCTCATCCTCAGTGCACTCCATGTTCTCGACCGCATTGTAAATCTCCATAATATCTGTACAATGAAGCTTACTGTGGAATAAAATACACACTTTACAAAGAAGAATACATATTAACTACTTCCTTGAGAAATATACAAATATTACAAATAGGCTTACCTAATGAACTTTAAAAGGACGTCTGTAATTAATTTTGCTGATTGTGCAATCTTGCTTCGTGGTTCGTTGAAAGTCCTTGCATTGTAATAAATATACCTCGTTTCCCAAATTAGTGCAGATAGTCTCCTGCAAAACAAGACAAGGCAATCTATATAGGCAACATGATTTGGGTTCATATATATAAAAAAAAAAAGAAAAAAAAAAAGAAAGAATCACAAAAAATCATCTTCCTTCTGCTCTCTACTGCAGATACTATTTTACTATTATTACCATTTATAGATCTAAAAATCATTTTGAATCTATTGGATCTATTGGAATGTTTATTAATTAGACAAGATAGTGGAAATTCCTTCTTATTCAAGATTCACCTGTAAAAGTTGTGTTTCAGCCTCGTGCGGATGGAGTTGAGGTCAGTTGGGTAGGCGATTACAGTACAGTATGTGGGATATTGAATGAGGTCCACTGGGCC
>JAQMYK010000018.1:8904116-8914495 GCA_030014345.1 Clarias buthupogon | reverse complement strand
TGGGCCGGCCCACCGGGAAAACTCCCGGTACTCCAGATGGCCAGTCCGCCACTGTATATATATATTCAAATGTATATTGAAATATCGGAAATGTGTTTACTAATCATATCACCGTTTTTGAAAAAAATTCTATCGCGATATATATTGATATCGAATTATTGTCCAGCACTACCAGAGGGCTGCTGTAGAACCGAATTCAGTTCAGAGTTTGATTTCACCATCTCTCTCTGTCCACAAGCTAAAGCTATGCTCAAACACACTTAATACAGTAATGTCATTTCCCGATAAAAGTGTAGTTCTTATTAACATGCAGTAGACAGAGTCATCATCACCTTTTTATGTCACACCTTGAGGTAATAATAAATCTGCCGAAACACATACTCCACTTGCAGATAACTGTAGCACACGGCTGTCAGGATCCAAGATTACACTCTAGTATTATATATAACCTATATAATTTTTTTTTTATGCTCATGGACATGGTGTACCACGAAATAGATACAGAACAAAGATCAATTTGGAGGAACACATGCAAAGTACATTAACTTGCGTAATACCATACATGTTAACACGAGTACATTATGAGTGGGAGAAAGACAACCTACTCATGTGTTTATGGAGAAATGGCAACTTTTAGTGGATGCATTAAAAATTAAGTGCATTTTTGCAAAATAAAGTGTTTGGAGTGTATGGGACACCCTGGGGACGTGTTATACATCTTGTAAACATGATGGGAGCACAAATGCAAATGGAACTGTTAAAAGCCCATATTAACCGCATTACAAAAAAAACATTTCCGGCAAACATGACCGTCATGAATAACAAGCTTTAAAAGTGTAGACATAAAGGTTGGGGAGGGCGCGCAAACCTTTTCATAAGGCTTGGAGTTCCCGAATCCAAAAATCACCAGGTGACCATGAGAGTCTGTACAGGCGAAGCGATGACCATCAGGGGTGAACTTGCAGTCAAAAACAGCACCATGTCCTTGCCCTTCGATCTACACATAAAGAAGAATTAAAAACATTTAGACAACAGGGTTCTTAACTCCTTACTGTTCAGCCTAAAGTTCTGCCCATTAAAGAATTAAAGAAATGCCTGGATGTATGGATATGCTAATGCTAATACAACCATGATGTGTCAAAGTTGTATAAAGCTGTACTAGAATACCGCACCATGTTAAAGTAGTGATGAATCTTTGTGCCTCGTATAAGGTCCCATATGAAGATGTTGCCATCATGACCTGCAGACAGCATGACACGGGGATCATATGGGTGTGGCTCGAGCACAAACACCTCTGCCTCATGACCCTGCAAAGAACGAAGAACACAGCATTACAATCTGTTTGAAAGTTTAACAGCTCAGTTATTTGCATATTCAAATTATTCAGCATTAGTTACTTGAAAAACCAGAGGTTTTTGGATCATAACACCTCTACTAGGATCTAAACATGGCCGTATTACTGACTGTGGTTCTACTATAACCTCACGCCAGGTAACATTCAAACTTCATAAACGTTCTGTACAACATTTTACCAGATTATAAACATTTATTTAATACTACAGAGTGGTACAGTGTAATCAGATCCCATACAGTGGTTCATAATAATCATATTTGGATGTCTGATTTATTGTGTGACTCAAATCACAATGTTAGCTTTTTCACATAAATTTCACAAAAACAGAATTTATTGCTACATTTTTGATTTGTACCTTTAACACATGTAACAGCTGCCCCGTGTAAGAATTCCACACTTTGAGGAGATGATTGTTGACGGCGGTAATAACGGTGTTATCATGACGATCCCATGACACCATGGTGACCTTCGGTTTGAAGAAGCTCTCTTCTTCCGCAGGCACAGTTCTGTAATCAGCAAAGATTAAACTAGCGGTGATGAAGCTTATAAGTCAAGGCTGAAAATTACTAAGGACTGTTTTTTTTTTTTATTACAAATCCCTGAGGAATTTTATTCTATTTAAGCTTATATGAAAATAATTTTATTACTTAGCATTAATAACAAAAATTTTAATGAGCTGTATGGAGGAAATATAGTAAACATGGCCGTATTATTGCCTGTGGTTGTAACACAAAAGAGTATATTCATGGGAAAAAAAAAAGGGGAGCATCAAGAATGTTAATGGTTTTGTTTATACTGCATAGACAGGTCAAAACCGATTCACTGACAAAATTTTGGGGGACTCATACCCTGGTAAAGTAGCAGACATTTCCAGCAAAACGCTTCTCCATTGTTGTTTCTGATGCAGCCTCCAGATGCGGGCGGTGCCATCACGACTGCCACTTACAAACCTGAGACAAACAAATAATATGCAGTTCAATGCGACATCATTTTATAACAGCACCACCCAGGGGTCTTCAGTGTCTGGGTTGGGAGCAATCAATTTTAATGAATGAATAAAAACCACATGATGGCCAATCACCATATGATGACATGATGATGGACTATTAAAAGGTGGGGAACAAAATAAAATAATTTACACAGTGTAGACATGCATTTAACCTCCACAATCTTCATCAATCTGACTAAAAATAAATAAATGAATAATACAATACCACATACCTTTCTCCTGTATGGCAGAACTGAATGCTGTCGACTTTGTCCTGAAAATAAAACCACACATCACATCTCATTCATTTACCTTCAGTTAAATCCCAGAACAGCAAATGACGCATCCATGTTTAAAAATTACACTCTTACTGTGTGGGACGTGAGCTCTGCTATTCTTTCCGGGGTCCCACTGCCCAGGTAGTATATCCTGATTACGTCATCGGTGCTTCCTGTGGCTAGGAACATGCCTCCTGTATTAAAAAGACAATTTATCTCAGTTACATTACATTCTTTTCAACCTGAAAACAGGACGCTTGGTTAAAAACGAGTCTTTGCATGTTAGATATAAATTCGCCCAACTGAATTTCTCATTGTATCATGTATGAGGTAAATTACCAGGAAATAAACCACCCAGGACATCTTTGAGGTCAAGGCGACACTGACATCTGTGCACGCCCCCCACCCCCCCACAATCACCCACACCCACACCCACAACAACTGAAAACACCAGGTGCTCACTGTGTGACATTTTAAAATAAAATGGAAATGAAATTTGGTCCCAATTTGTGTCTACTATTAGGCTTGGCTGCTAATGTCCAGCCATACTGGGAAGCTATTTTCCAGAAGCCCTCAACTTTTTAGCTTTACCTGGGCTGAATGAGGAACACACCATCTGAACACCAGGTCTCGATCTTTCTGTGAACTTCACGGGCCGATCGCTAAAACAGACACATTACAGATCAGGATTTGATACATTTTATACAAGTTACAGGAGGTTACAACAAGGTTCCTGTTACAGAAGCCACAATGCTTTTGTGGTACTATGGAATCTCTGTAAAGGCTTTGTCTAACAGTTAGAGAATAGAAATTTACCAAAATAAACACACTTACTTGAAACTGGTGTTATTTACATCCCACTGCCAGAAGCAGACAGTTGCATCAGTTCCAGTAGAGACCATGAACCTTTTGGTGCCCTTGGCAAATGGAGAAAACTAAGAGGGACGACACACCGGGGTCAAACTCAAGCCCGTTACATAAACTTGAAGTAAGAACGGCGTGTATTTGTACCTGTAAAGAGGTAATTGATCCGCTGTGACCTTGTAGCACCGCCACCGGGGCACAGGTACGAAGGCACCAGGCTCGTATGGTTTTGTCACAGCTCCCCGCCGCAATGAGTGTGTTCTCCAAGTTGACAGCAAGGTCTGAGATCTCAGCATGATGTCCTCGCAGAGTGGAGTGGAGCCTCCCATCAAAAGAGGACCAAATTTTGACCAAGGCATCATCTGAACCCTGAATAGGAAGGAAAAGAGATTGTTCTTCTAGACAAAGAACTAGCAGCTTTTGAGCTTTCAAGATTGTGTAGCAGCAGTTTCCCTATAGTCCCATGATAATTTTCAACTTTTTTCACAATGGCTTTACACTGAACCTAGGTAGGGCAGTGGTGGCTCAAACAGTTAAGGCTGTTTACTGGGTTACTGATTGGAAGGTCAGGGGTTCAAGCCCCGGCACCACCAAGTTATCACTGTTGAGCCCTTGAGCAAGGCCCTTAACTTTATATCTGCTCCAAGGGCGCTGTAACCTGGCTGACCCTGCCCTCTGACCCCAGCTTCCTAACTGGGATATGCAAAAATAAAATTATTTTACTGTCCTGTTACATGTGACAAATAATTGAATATTATATTACTATATATCATCAGATTGTACCTGTTGGCTTCTGTAAACTATACAGGAATATAAAAACAAAAACTTTTCATCTAACTGAGCTACCATAGCCGACGCTTTGTCATTAATATTTCTAATACTTATCCCTGGTGTATGTCCTTTATAGACATGCAGATTCTATTAATTAGATTTTTTTTAAATAACTTCCTTGAAATTAAGTATTTTTGTGCAGTTTTTGTTGTGACGCTGTTGTTTATAAGCAGTTTGCCATGGTGCTGAAGGACATGAATGGAAAGGAGGTCCTTCACAATAAAATGTATTTACTGTTATTCAGAATGATCAGTCATGTAATTAGTATTAGGCTTTTTATAGCGCCGAATGGCATGTATAGTAAACAAAACTATATCTTACCCTAAAAGAAGAAAAAGAAAAGAAAAAAAAAAAGACAACCAAAGTTGATTAACTTCATGAAGAACCACATCAAAGAGCCTTTCAACATTCCATTTAATAGTGCTTTTTTTTGTTAAATATTTTACTCTGCACAAAGCTGTTCTACATGCAAAACAGTATCAGGGTTCATGCACTAGCAAAGCAACAGCAGGTGAATCTGTTGATATGCTTAAGATGAGGGGCTTTCCTAACACTTTTCTTCACCTTGTACTCTGGGATGCCAACAGGTACTGGAATCTCGGTATCAGAAACAACCCAGATGGACGTAATAGCACTCACACTAAGTTAGGCTATAACTTTAAATTCAAAGAACTTTATTAATCCCAGAGGAAAATTGCTTAGTCTTGGTTACAGTTGTTTTCCGGGAGGAAAGGAAAAGAATAATAAATTAGACAAGGGAAAAGAAAAAGAAAAAGACTGATTTTAAAACACTAAATACCGTATTGCAAACTAAACATAAATCAATTGCAAATTGAAGGAAAAGGAAAAGGTATTGCACAAATTATACAGGTATGGGTAATTCTATAAGCAATCCTTAATAGGGACGGGAATCATCAGGGGCCGACAGATACAATATTATCGCAATACCTAGGTGCAGATTCGTTTCGTATTGCGATTCTGCATCAGAATTTTATAAATATCCTGATTCTATATTATTTTGTTACGATTCTAAACAAACTTAGAAAATAATTTGTTTCAAACACACAGAATGCTGTGCTGCCTGCCAGTCTGTGAATAGTTTAGAGCACACCACCTACAGGATTATACAGGAACAGCAATGTTTTACCACCTCAAATGAAAAATCAAAATTCAAATTGAATTTTTTTAAAATAGCTAAAACAATCGATTCTAGAGTCAGTGGGGCAAAACATGAATTGCCACACCAAGAATTGCAATACATCACTGAACTGACACCCCCCCCCTCGGTTCATAATGCCCTAAAGCAAGTCAGAGTAAACCTTGCAGAATTAAAGAAAGCTCTCACCGTGAAAATCCTGGATCCTGTCCGGTCGAAGGCAATGCAGTAAACGGCCGAGAGATGTCCCAGAATCCTCCTGTGCATTCTGATGCTCTGATATACACTGACAGGATGGACAAAACTGAACCGCTGAGTGCCCGTCAACTCCCTGCCTCTGCATACATCCACTACACACATATACACACACAAAATTAGCACTAAAACAGAGATCCGAGACTGTTCGCTTCAGCTCAGGCTTCAATCTCAATTAGCCAAGATGTGCTGAAGTGAAATCATTAGTAGACCTAATGCTTAGACTCAGCAAAAGCTTAATAAACATAAAATACATAAAAAGTGAAGTTTGCCAGGCTGTGTTCATGCATTTGTGCATCATTTACAGCTTCCGCTTTCTGGCAGGAAGTGCTTTTACAAAACTGAATAATTCACAACTTCTTTTTACTCAACAAGGTTTTTTAATGTTCCAGCTTTCCCAAGCTGGTACCCTGTTTTCCAAATCTGAGTGAACCTGATACCTTCCTAATTTGTTTACCAATTGGTTTGGTTTCACACTGCGCACACAAACCACAACAAAGCAAATAATGTCACCCGGAGGCTCAAATCATACTCAGATACCACTCAGTACACCATACTAGTGCTCAAAAAACTATCAATAAATGAAATAACTGGTGTGTCTTTTTGTTTGAGAGTCCATCTATCCAAAACGGATCATATTTTTGACCTAGATAATTGTTCACCAACATAGATTTCAAAATATTGATAGTCCAAAAAAAAAAAAAATAAAAAAAAAAAAAAAAAAACACAGACGTCCTGAAACTGGCTCGCTTGAGAGCTGGACCACTGCGATCAAACCAGACTAGATTTTGCTTGCAATCAGACTACGGGCCTCCTCATCCACACATTTTCAGACTAGTTATTTTGGTCTCAAAGTGTGAGTGCTGTGTTCTCACCTACACACAAGTAGCATACAGAAAGGGGGGAAAAAAAAGAAACCACCAGTTTTTGATTCAAACCAAGGTTTTTTCGAAACAAGGTTATCCAGAAAAACAGCACCGCTACCTACCCAGATTTGGGGCATCCCTGCAGCTCAAAGGCCTCTCTGGTGGTCTCCCTCGATGCAGTGCAGCAAAAGTCGAGCTTTTCCATCGGCTATGGCCACAATCTGTATAAAATCAACAGATAATAGTAGGCAAAAAGAATGTGTGTATTTCAGAAAGATCAAAAGTCATAAACGTTAATACTACCCCAACCTTTAGCTGTACGAAGTAAGGAGTGTCTCCCCGTTCCGAGTAGAGAACGAACCCCAGGCAAACCTGACGGCACCTGCTTGTCGAGGATCGGACCGATCTGCTTACATATCTGCAGCAAGTGGTCTGGTGCAATATGCTTGTTGGCGGCAACCTGACGGATCATCAAAGAACGACATGAGGCAGATGTCAGTCGCATGAAACAGAAGCTCCTTTATGAGACCAACTTGATCTGAGTTATTATTTAACTGAACCAATCAATAATAAATAATCTTTGACAACCATTTGACATCCTGAGTCACAGTGTATCCAGAGCTAATCCTAGGAACAGTCAGTGTGAGGTTACTCGAAAACAATTTATATATAAACATCTTGTAATAAGATGAACAGACTGCATGAAATAATCTCTCACTTTTCAGTGCTAATTTAAAGACAGTGATTGAAAATAATGCATTCTATATTTAAGTTTCAACAAGAGTGCACAAGTGGAGCAATATGTCCATTATGGCAATGTTCACACCGAACGATTTACATAATGCAAATCGTAATTAACGTGTGAGACCTAGTGACATATAAGGATTGTTTAATAATGAATTTTTGAGCTTATTTTTTCCTTTAGCTGAAACTTGTTTCTTCGACATGTTGTTCTGGTTCCTACCTAATTCAGAATGCAGGTGAACTACTTGCTCGTAGTGGTGCCAGGGGCATTTAGTTTTTGCTTCATTTTTCGATTAAAAAGAGCAATGCGGCAGCACTTTAGTCCTTGAGTCTGTCCAGGTCTCTCATGGCCTCATCTGTACATATTGCTTAAAAAGATATGGTCCTAAAACTTCAACTACCATCATCGACACCACCATGTGTCATTTCATTGATTGCTAACCAGCTATATACACACACATATACACCACTTTATAATGTATACAGGGCAGGGTTGCAGAGGGACCTGGAGTCTATCCCAGGAGACTTGGGGAATGAGGCGGGTCACACCCTGGACTGGGTGCCAACCCATTGCAGGGCACACACACACACAGTACTCACAAACTACGGGCAATTTGGGAACGCCATTTAGCCTAATCTGCATTTCTTTGAAGGAAACCCACTAAGCATGGGGAGAACACGCAAACTCCATGCACACAGACCTGAGGCAGGAATAAGACCCCCAAACATTTGTTAACATTGCCGCCTGCAATGTTAACACATCACACAATTTCAAAGATTTCAATATAATTATGTTTAATGTATTTCAGTATGGGTGGAGTTTTGGTTGCATGCATTATTAAGGTACCAATTTGACTACTTTGCAGCTCAACTCAACACACACACCAATTATGCATCAAAGAGGATTTCATATATAAAATGAAAATCAAACATCTAATAATAATAATAATAGTAATTAACTACACTGTTCATGAGCATCAGTTCAGGATAAATAGTGTCTGAAAAGGAAGTGGGTTGAAAATGACGCTTTCATGCATATCAAGAACGCGCGTCTACCAATCAGAACGCGGGTACAGTATAAAAAAAATAAAGCACGAGCTGCTGTTTGAGGAAGCTGATTGGTCGGGGCATGGGTGACGTCATATAGCTCAGGATTCTCCACCCTCACTGCAATACGACACTAAATAAGCGAGTGCGGTCAAAAACAAAACAAAAATATGATTTGGAAAAAAAAACTCTGTGTAAAGCATGATACAGAGAAGAGTGCATGCATCAAAACCGAAATGATAGAATTATTCTGTCTGAAATAGAAATGGCGGCATAGGATCCTTCCGGATCAACGATTAACCAAATCTGATCAAAATTACTATCATTCATCAGAAACACGCACACATGGAGCGATTAAAGGCGAAAGATGAAAACATACCACGTCTTCATATGATCTGGGATGTTCATTTCCTTGCCAGTCCACTCTGCGGGGAAGGAGCTGCCGAGGACAGAGAGCCGATGAGAAATAACAGGACTTTAAACACGATCAAATCGTTGATAAGTTAATCAAGGAGATTATCTTAAATATCCAGAACGAGCTATTAAAACTGATAAGCATGAAATCCTGCTCTTTGTCGGATTCACCCGAACCAGGCTTTGTGCTTATTACGAAACACACAAACACACACACCTGATGTTCCTCCAGTTCACTCACGAGAATCTGCAAGAGATCAGAAGTGATCTATAATGAGCACTCTTAACCAAAATATAGCGTTTTTGACACAAAACACAGGCACAGAACCGAGTAGTAAACACAGGGCTCTCACCTCGGCCGCTCTCTGACACGGACCGGTGGTCAGAAAACGTGAAATTAGGTAATAAAGCTCTGCAAAAAGACAAAAATAAATGAGTGAAAATGTGATTTAAACGAATGAAGCGGCGATACTATCGGTTCAAAACATTAAACTAGTTTTCTTGTGCCTTACCCGATTCAAGGATCGAAATACTCCCTTTATTGTCCATTCTGTCGGCCATAACTTAGCCGACGTGCTACTCCTCAAACTTATTTTAATGTCCTGTTCGCGGCGGATATTATTTATTTAATTCTGACTGCACGGTTCGGGTCCCCTTCGTGTTCGCTCCCGCTTTCCGTTAAGCCAGTTTTCAGTCGCCATTGGAAGTGCGAGGCCTCGGCGTTCAGAGCAACTTCCGCTCCGACAGGCGGAAATGGGGGGTTGGGGAGTAAAAAGTCTCCCTGTCAAACAAAGGGAGTAGAAATGTCATTGAGGAATAAAAAATATATATTTATATATCTACCGGTTTTCGCTCATAGATATCGACCAGATATAACCGACATTTACAGTCGCAGAAACGAAACGATATAATTTTATGCGATTGTGTCGCGCTTGCTCGCGTGAGCTAGATTATGACGTCACAGCTCGTGCGACTGCGTTTGCAACCGAATCTGTCCTTCGCTTTATTTTGGAGTAAATACAGTATATTTCTGAAAGAGAACTTAAATACCTACAAAGCATGCCTCATTTTTAGTTAATATAGTCAAGTAAACTAATAACTTTATATATGTTATTTTTATTTATTTATTTTTTTTAATTATTTTTTTTATGTGTTGTATGTCCTGCTATTGGGTATGGAGCCTGTAATAAAGATTATATATATATATATTAAAAATAATAATAATAATAACAAATCTGCCAACTACTCAATCATTGAGTACAAAATGTACCAATAGAGCTTCTGGTCATTCCTCTTGCCTGTATTTGTAGCATTAAAAATGTTTTTGGATTTGTGTGTTGAAATGAATTTCAATGAAATATAAATGCTACAAAATGTCACACAAACTTGAACAATACGATTGAGGGTGAGTCAAAATTATCCGCCCTCTGTAGAATTTATTTGAATTACCTATAAGACAAATAAGATAAGATAAGATAGGTCTTTATTAATCCCGAAGAAAATTGTTTTTTCCAGTGGCTGCATATTTAAAAAGATACAAATACAATAGGGGAAAAAAACAATATGAACAGATATAAATAGA
>JAQMYK010000018.1:8867208-8898404 GCA_030014345.1 Clarias buthupogon | reverse complement strand
GTGAAACATTTTTAGTTTATGTCTTATGGTGTTGACTCTTTTAGTGTTCATACAAATATTTACACATTAAGTTTACTTGAAGGTAAAAACAGTTGAAAGTCAGAGGACGTTTCTTTTTTTGCTGAGTATAGTTTAAAAATGATTATATTTTACTCACGCACTCACCCCTTTCTTATATTGTTTATCCTGTACAGGGTCGCGAGAGGGCTGGAGCCTATAACAGGGCACTCAAGGCACAAAGCAGGACACACCCTGGGTATGATGTAATATTTAAAATTCTACAGTAATTATACACAAATTGATTGAATTACTATGTACAGTAGTACAACTCTCCATTTTTGTCATGGATAAAACATTTTTTTTCAACAGATCTGTTCTGCCAGGGAACTGTTTATAATCCATAAAATACTAAATGTGATAATTCACTAATCTTTCTTATACAACGCTCAGCAGGGATGATGCACACTGCTAATCTCAAGTCCTTTTAATTATTCACTATGGGTCCTGATAGTTCTCTTAATTTTCCCAGCAGGTGGAGGTCATGCTCCAACACAAATCACCTGGCGTGGAGTTTGACCAATGCTGGGTTTTTTTTTTTTGGAGAAGATGGCATCATCTCCACATTGCATCATGGTTCTGAAGGAACAACAAAAGGAATAATCATAAAATCCCACTTGGCTTGTGTGTGTTAGTTCCCCAGTGTCATATTCCTCTCAAGAGATGCCTGCAGCAGCAAGAGCAGGTTGTTCTTATGGCTCTACATACTCAGACTACAGTCTTGTGACTGCTCTCACTACAGTACATGCGATTGCACATGGAGCAATCCAGAGCACCAACATCACCAGACGAGGAAAGGAGTGGCCCAGAAATAGGATAACAGGAGAGTTGCTCATATTTTTTCAGGGTTAAGGGTATATAATGCATGATCAAAGGTGGGTTGAAGTCGCCTGTCAAATTTGTAGAACAATTTGCATAGTCACTCATTTGTTATTATCATTTGCATAGCAAAATGCGGTGCATGAAGAAAGATGGTTGTCTGAAAACAATTTAACAGGATAGAAAAGAATATATTTTAATTGATATCTTAGAAGGAGTCACATTGACTATTTACTGAGAATGTACGCAAAAGTGACAAACAATGATGATCAGTGATTAGTTACTGAGAATAAAGATGATCAGTTATTTGTTATTGGAACAATGATGATGTCCAGTGATTGGTTATTGAAGCAATGATGATCAGTGACTGGCTGTTGTGAACAATAATGTCCAGTGATTGGTAACTGGGAGCAGAGATGATCAGTAATTGGTTATTGGGAACAAAATTGATCAGTTATTGCATAATCAGTGATTAGTTACTGGAAACAGAGATGATTAGTGATTGGTTACTAGGAACAAAGATGATCAGTTATTGGTTATTGGGAACAAAGATAATCAGTTATTGCATAATCAGTTATTGGTTACTGGGAACAGTGATGATCAATGATTGGTTATTGGGAACAATAATGATTAGTGATAAGTTATTGGGAACAATGATGATCAGTGATTGATGACTGAGAACAGTGATGATCAGTGATTGTTTAGTGGGAACATATTCTTTTACAACTGCGCCTCAGTACCTACTTGGAAATAATCAGCTATTGTAAAAGCTGGCAGCATTTAATGACTGGCCTTGAGATCTTTGTGTCAAGCAGGACATGTTGCATGTAGGAAGTGTGCGATCAGGTGTATGAATGTACAGTATGACATCTGGACCACCAACATCCAAAATGATGTTCGACAGTTTTTACCCTGTTAGCACTAGTTTTTAACTAAAAAACAGACACAGATGTCACCCACCTCTTGTCTTGTAAGACTGACAGAAACACTAGACTTGGTACAAGGAATGGAGCAGTGTTAATGGAGGACTGTACAGATTTCATTCTTCTTTTTGTTCTGCAGATTGAAGCATCAGATGGTGCTCTGGGAGCCATTTTGTCACAGATGGTGAAGGGGAAGGAAGTGTTATTTTCTTTGTTTACTGTGTGTGTGTCTTTCTGAGTATCTTCCAAGTCTCTTGGGATGGGAACTAGACCATGTCAGGTTTCACTTTAGTCAGTCATGAACATCTGCAGGAATTGTGTGATACAGTCATGTCAACATGGACCAGGATCTTAAAGTAATGTTTCCAATTTCTTCCATCCATGCAATTAAGAGCTAAGTCTGTTTTGAGAGGAAGGTGTGGCCCAACGCAGTATTGGCTCAGAATAAAATGGTCAGTCATCTCCAACCCCATTGTATAAAAAAACAACTGCAAAAACTCACCATGATATCACCCGTAGCTTTCCTCATGAATGGCATAAAAACTCAAACATGGGTGTTCTGGTTGTTGCTATCTTGGCAGGAGCTTCCTTCGCCTAAACTCGGGTTAATCCATAAATATATGCAAATAACATCTACTTTCCTTACAAAAAAGCACAGAATTAATAGACAGTCTGTAGGACATTAACGCCATATTATCTCTAAAATAAATACTTTGATAATACTCTGCAAGGACTGAGACGTCAAGTTTACTGATTTCAGTTAGCTGGTTAGCTGGTTGAAGCATAGCAAACAAAAAGTTGACACCTGCAATGCTGATGACACTCAATTCATCCACGTCTCTAATTATGCTTTTTTATTTTATGGCTTAATGTAATTTTAACTGATGTGTTGCAATAACAATCAAATGAAAATAAAAAAATCACCCCCTGTACAGTTGGCATGAATGAGAAATCTATGTATGGAGATGTTTTTGTAAATGTTTATTTCTGTTTGAATGTTGGGCATTTTAACATGGGTGTCTATAGGGATTGACTCACTTTTGGAGCGAGCACATTTTGGAACTTCTGCATTGGACTCAGTTTTTAGAATCAGAGGTCGCCTCTTGTAAGCAGTTCCAAATGTACGATAATCATCGTATTTATCATACAATAATTTGGATCTCTGTACGATTTACGATCAATAATTGTACAAATCCTTAAATGTATGATAATTAAAAGTGTGGGTTTGATTTGGAACCTGTCTGATTATTAATTTTACATACACTGTCATTACATGTCACAGATGACAGACCTTGGATCTGTAGTAACTGAGCCAATCCACATTTCCTCTGAGATTCAGTGAGACAGCCGGTGTCACATTCTAGCTAGTTAGTGGGGCACATTCTAGGCTACGTAGGCACAATAATTCATATAAAGCTTTTAACAATCAGTAATAAAGGATGCTCAAAAACAACAGTTTGAATAGTTGGGCTTGTGTACCTTCAGTTAATTATCTAGCACAAGCAGAAACAACTGAAAACGTCCAGGTCACAGGGAAGTAGGTGTGCTCTCCCTATCTTTTAATTCCATTTGTTAATTGAAGACACAATTGTTTTCAATTAGAAATCGGAAAAGGAGCTGTTGTCCATTTATTCATTTGCTCTTGGAAACAAAAATCGAAAACAATAAGAGGTGTGACCCATAAGTTTTTCTTTGTTTTTTTTTTACAGGTAGTGCTATATAATGTTTTTTTTTTTTTTTTTAATGAATTAATTAATTTTACCTGAGGTTATTTTTGTGACATTTAGCTTAAGGAAGCAAAGCTTCTTGTTTATCTTTAAACAAGCATAAAATCAGGATTATTCAGCTGCATGTGTTATTTACTGGTGTGGCTTTTCTACATTTAACACATGATTACACTTAACACACATGATGTTATATAATTTCTATCCGTTATCACCCAAACGAGGATGGGTTCCCTGTTGAGTCTGGTTCCTCTCAAGGTTTCTTCCTATTGCCATCTTAGGGGGGTTTTTCCTTGCCACTGTCGCCGTCACCCTTGTCTTGCTCATCAGAGACATTTTATTCATCATTCATTCATTCATTAATTCATTCATCTTATTATTATCTAGACACATTTTCCTCACACATACACACTTCCAAAAATTTTCTTTTCCAATTTTCTTTTCATTTTTGTGAAGCTGCTTTGAGACAATGACCATTGTAAAAAGTGCTATATAAATAAAATTGAATTGGAATTTTTTAAAATTGAATTTAGCATTAATGGCAAAGGGTACATCTACGCAGGCTCCACACAGGCTTTATGAATAAAATTATATTGGCAATCATGTATTCCTCTTTGATAATTTACGTTTTTCCAGAATACTGTTATCATACTCGATGGCTGACAAATTTGACACATGAGCGTTCGTTAAACTTTTTGTGCTCTTTTATTCCTGGGTTACTAAAGATACTAAAGAAAAAATACACGATAAAACAAAAGTGGAAAGTGAGTGCTCATTATCCTTTTTTTACCATTTTTGATTTGGGCACACATTTACAGTGCATTTACGTTTAGGCATTCAGAATGATTTACATAAGTGCTTTAAAGTTTCCATCAATAAATATGCCCTTACAAATGTTCAGGAGGTTACGAACTAGAAATACCGTCAGTAAAATGGTTGGGAAGGTTGCTCACCACCTATGAGCCTGGATAGAATACAGTCTAGATGCATGTCTTTCTCGATCCCTGAGAGGTGGTGGGACCAGTCGAGCAGTGCTGGAGGATCAGAGGGAATGTGGTGCAGTGCGGGTTATAGCACACAATCTGTGTATTCGTTTGTTTTTGGAAACGAATACACACAAAAAAATATATGGTTTTGTTATTGGTTGGAGTTCCTTTGGTAGACATAGTCACAAGAGGGGCCCAAAAATTTGTATACATATTTCAACAGTTGTTATCCATGCCCTATTAAGACTCAAATTTTAATGGCAGCAATGTGTAGTACGGTATTATTTTCCTGTCCACTAGATGGCAGTACAACGAGCCCTTGAATGAAGCTTCATGAAATTAACCTTTTGGTGAAACTATTAGCTGAGCAGCCTCAACATCTAAATGAGGCGTCACCTCACCAACACTATTCACAGACATATGCAACTGCTCGGATTGATTTATTTTGTTAAAAATGCAACTAATATATGCTTTTATTACACACTTGGATAAATGCTGCGTTTTATTTTGAAGGAAGAAACATACAGCATCCACTTCCGGGTTTACGTCGCCAGACCTGCTCCTGGGTCCTAGTTGCCACCGGATTGATTAACGTGTCATAAACAAAGAACATGGCTGCGGTCGGGTACAACTGGCTGCTGGTCCTGAGCTCCGTGTTTTTGTGTAATCTCGTCAAAATATTATTACCTTCCATTTCTTCACTCGTAAGTACAGAATTGATTTATAGTGCATTGTCCTGAGGGACATGTGACGTTTGACTGTTGTTAGTATGGTGAGGAGGAGCTGTGTTGTACAGTGTAATGAGGCTTTGTGTCAGTGGCTCTCCATCACTGCATGACCAGGACTGAGCTGCTCTACACCATTCATCATAGATTATTACATCATCATCATCATCATCATCATCATTATTATTATTATATATAAGCTGATTGCAATGATGTTATACATTTAGTTGAGTAGAGATCTGATCTGATGTCATTCACACACATGTGTTCAATACCTGGTAATAATAATAATAATAATAATAATAATAATAATAATAATGTGCTGATCAGTATATCACTATTTTATTAAATGCATGTATTTAATACATTATGGGACGACACTGCAGACACTTCCTTTTTCCTGGCTGGATGGATGAATAGATAGTTGCATGCTCTTACGGTTCAAATTCAAATTCAAATTTTATTTGTCATAAAGCATGTACAACAAATGCACCAGACATGATAATGAGAAAGTTGCATGTAAGAGGGGAAGTGTATTGCACAAAGTTGAGATTTCACATAGTACGAATAAAAAAAAAAAGTACAACAGTGTTTCTAAAATATACTTGTAGTGGTAGCCTGCAAAGTGCTCTACTGTATATGACAATCTACTACTTTAATATTTTGATTTATTTGATATTCACATTATTAATTATTACTACTATTACATTCTATTTATTACACACCTACAAACCCTAAGACGAAGTTAAACACTCTTGTGCACAGAGATATAGCACTGTTTGTCAGAGCGGGTAGCCCTAAAAAAAAAACGCTTTTTTTTTCATTAATGTGTTTTAATAAATATATATGGGGTCAGGATTGTGCAATATTGAGTAATCCTTGGACATAAGGATTTTTTTCCCGCACAACCTAGGCAATATGATGAATTGAATTTTAATTTCATTTTAACCAGCTATACAGACATGACTGAGCAAAAAATAAGAAAGAATTAGCACAGATTCATAGGATCACTCATTTTCATGTAACCAAATAATAATAACAATAACTTATAAAATGAATAATAATAATAATATGCTGCATTTTTATGATGTCCCATATTCCAGCAGCAGTAAAATGTACACGTTTTAAAAAATAATGATCGCTTTAGTTCTACATGACATATCAGAAACCCAAATGCACAGTGTGATGTCTGAACACTGGCAGGATTTCCAGATAAGCATTAAATTATTTTTCCTGAGTTGCCGTATGAGTTTTCTTATGAAAAATCTGACTCAAAATGGAAGGAAGGAAATTTGCAGGGTTGTAATTCCAGCTCCATTTCTTCTACAACATACAAACCAGTGCTTGATATTTTATTAAAGAAATGATAATATCTACAATTATTTAAACATCAGCTTTTGGTTTGTAATTAGTGCTGGCTGTCACAGAAATAATGGTTGTGAACTTTTTTTTTTTTATTACTTCCCAAATTTGTAGTCTCCCGGGAAGAGAAGGGCTATCCTCACTTTTCCATATGACACAACTCACAGACACACAAGACTGGCTGTTGCCACTTTGACTGAAAACAGCACCCTGTCCCTCCCAGCCAGAATACATACAAACTTAATTTGTATCATTTTACAGTTTTAACTTATTAATCATATCTATGACTATAGCGCTTTCTTGCTGTGACATTTTCACACACATTTTTGTGCATGCCTAAGACATTTTGCTCCTTTTATATGAAATGTATGTGCATATATTTGTCATTATTATTATTATAACACTGCAATTTCCCGGATTGTGAATCTGTGATCACATTAAAATACTTTACCTGACTTAAAACTGGCATAAATTGTAAGATTTTAATTTTTTTTTAATACTGTTTGCATGTGAAGTTGTCGAAAATCCTGCAGAAAGATGCTGATCAGGAAATGGAGATGCGAACAGAAATCCAGAACATGAAGTTGGAGCTTTCATCAATAAGCATGATGGATGAGTTTGCCAGGTATGCAAGACTGGAGCGCAAGATAAACAAGATGACGGACAAGCTGAAAACTCATGGTAAGAGAACCGACACAGCCAAATAAAATGTAAAGACAGAAAATATCTAACCTCATAGCACTAAATTCCACAGAGCAGTATGATACTGTTGTCATACACCGATCAGCCATAACCTCAATACCACAACCAGGTGAACTGAACAACAAAAATCACCAACTATACACCAGTAAACTGGTGACAGGATCATACATTTACTTAAATCTAAATAATTCTAATTTGAGGTAACAAAAAATCCTTGAGGTTTTCAAACTTTTGAACCCTGCTGTAACTCCGTAAACTCATGGATTTTCTTTCTTTCTTTCTTTTAAATGTTAATTTTTGTCATACAGTGAAATCAAGAACAGCTCAACAGGCTAAAATGAAATGGATTGTTAACATCATTTTCTACATTCTTCAAGTAAGTTACATTCATATTTTGTTCATGACTTCAAAGACAAAATAGATACAACTTTGTATACTGCTTGTCTAAGAAAGAAACCAAAAATGTAAAAGAAAATATACAAAGTCAACAAAGGTTCAAGTCAACCCAGGACTTTTGATTGTGCAGAATAACAGAACACATTTATGAGAGTAAAACTATTTTTTATTTCGCTGTAGAATTCCCTGCTACACTAATGCACTTATTCCAGCAGAAATAAGTTTGCTTTGTTACCGTCAAGGTAGAAAGTTTTCTTAGTATGCTGGGGCCAAGATTGATCTGTTTCACGTCTGAAATGCTGGCCTTCCAGGAACTCTTTTAACATGTGAAAGTCCCAGTTTGACTTGAACACCCCTTGTAACTGTTTTACAGATTAGCTCATGATTATTAATAATTTTAACAAAAATACATAAAACTTTGTATACAACAGTAAATAAGCAGATTTGAGACTTATTACCTTAGAATGTAAACTTTGCTCTTTGTATGATCCTAGGCGGCGCTCATGATCTCACTCATTTGGAAGTATTACGCAGACCCGGTCACTGTGGTTCCTAGCAAGTGGATTTCACCACTGGAAAGACTTGTAGCTTTTCCATCTGGAGTGGCAGGTAAGGACAGATGGATCAGCAACAAAACATTAATTTATATTGCTGTGTGCAAAAGTTTGGGCACCCCTATTACACCCCAAATTACATGCGCTGCCCGGACCAAAAAAAAAAAAAAAGGAATTGGATTTAAATGAGCAAATACTTAAGAGCCTTTAATTGGATAGTTAGTGCAGTGATGAATTTCATTGGACAACAATTCATATAATCCTACCTGATGCTGTGAGTAGATTCTCAATGGGCAAATTATTCTCCTGTATGAAGCAAAGAAAACAACTAAAGAAAATGCTGAAATTACTGGAATTGGGTTAAGAACTGTTCAACGCATTATTAAAATCTGTAAGCATTGTACATAATACAGCAGTAGAAGTACAAGCCCCTGAGCAGTGTTATGATCTGGAGTTGATTTAGTTGGTCAGGTCGAGGCTTATCAACATTGTGGGGCAATAAAATAAAGTCAGATGACAACCTGAAATTACTTAATGGCTATGTTATCACGTCAGTAGAAATTTGCACAGGCATATAGCAGGACCACAATAACAAGATCCATCTGGCTCAAATTGGGAAAGAAGTCTTGACCTTAAGCTCACCTCAAGTTTTAGAGAGTCACTGAAATGTTTTGCTGGAGAAGGTTTTACTATAATCAAAGCCAAAGCCACGATTTCTGCAAAAGTGGTGTCACTAAGTACTGATTTAGTAGGATGTTAAACATTCTCACATACCACAATTACTGTTTCTTTTTTGTTCTTTTTTTTGTAGTTAATCAAGTATTTAGTAACTACCTCCTTGTATACCAAAGTACTTGTTTTATGAACAGTTTGCCTGAGAGATTATTTCTTCAATATTCAATATTTAAAATTTGGGCCAAACTGCATAATTTCCTGTGAGTATACTTTTGTTGCACACAGATAATTTTTATAACTCAACTGGCATTTCTTTGTCTCGGTGTAGGTGGTGTTGGAATAACATGCTGGTTGGTGGTCTGCAACAAAGTGGTAGCCATTGGCATTCATGCTTTTAGCTAATTCCTGCTGTTTGACATCTGTCTATGACTGTGGAAAATTTTCACAAAATGTCAAAAATGTGTTTGCAAACTGTGTTGTTAATGAGACTTATTATTTTATTAAAGCCAAAGTATGTAGTTTGTTTAAAGACGTTTTGGCTATTAAATTGGCTACTTTGAGTTTGAATAAGACTGATAAATCCTGTCCCTTTTTCAGTTGTACAGCAAATAAAATCGCTTTTTGTTGGAAATTTGTCATTTTGAGCATACAACTGTAAATTGATTATACATATCATTACACATTTTTAACACCACATTTTAAGATGTGTTTAATGTGAGGGGTTTATGGTTAACAAAACTGTAAATGCAGCTAATGAAATAAACATTCCTGAACATATAGTAAAACAATTAGAACTGGATAATGGAAACACTATCCTGATAATGATAATGGAAACTGATTCTATAACTATGGTTCAATAAACACTGGATAATTGGTGATTGTCATGAGGAAACATTCTTGTACAGTATGCATGTAGTCCTGGTAGCAGTAGTGCAGACTTCTTCGACTTGCTTTTAAGTAATGTCCATGAAACGTAGAGGCCCCTCGATGAAGGGCCCGGCTGTGAAACCAGTTTGTAGGATGTGGCATTAATGTCCATCATCCAGTTGGCCAGTTTTTGTTTAGACATAGATGTGCCCTGTGTCTTTACTCAACCATGGCAAAAACCTTTATCAAAACGCTGGTTTTCATGCCTGGTTGTATTCCAGAATCACCTGCCGATGGAAGAATATCACCCTGGCATGCTGAGTTAATCTCGAGCTAAGAGAGTCGTTAGGAAACCTCATTTCCGTTCATCATGTGCTCCTACAGAGAGGGCTTAAAGGGCACCATCAGAACGGGAGATCTCATTGGTGTTTCAACATGCACTGTAATCTGAGAACCCAAATTCATTGGCACAGCAAAGAACTTGCCAAGGATTTCAGACCGCTTGTGAGAGTAGCGTTAAAAAACAGGGCCTTACTGGCCATTTTTGGGACCAGCAGCCAGGACTGGTTCAGTTGCTAAGAGGCAGTCCAAAAGCACCACAGACAAGTGACTCAAGTTCAATTTGCCTTTGTTGAAGTGGTCCAACTGTGCTTTGCCAAACTTTTCCCAGATCTGGGACACCACCCCTCATGCAGATGTGAGGAAGGTGTGGCTAAACGCAGGTGGACTCACTTTTTTCATGCAAGGCATTCAGCACCAACCATGGGCTCTCCTGATGATTGTTATATCATAAAGTAAATAAAGTACATCTGTGTCAAAATGGACCAGTATAAGATTTCTAATTTCGCAGTGTGGTTGGAATTCCCCTTATGACCCCATACTACCTGTAACCACAATGCAATGGGGCAGCCAGTACCTCCACCACTACCCCACAAAACACACCTATTAAAGGCTTTGTTTTTGCAGCTAGCTAGAGATGAGGACACATCACAGTCTGTGGTGCTTAGCACTTAGTAGCTAAGTGACTTCTTAAAGTTCCGCATTTCCAACAGGAATAAGGGAGATAGTATTTATTGACCTTAGCAAAGGGAAGTAATGTGTGGGGCATTTTGAGACAACAGGGTGGCTAGCATTCTCACTGAATCTCCTATAGATTGTGTGGCCTGTTCAGTGTTAAGCATCTCTTCTGAGTTCATTGTAAGGCAGGTTGTTGTCTTGTGTGCGAAGAGGTTAGATATGTCCTGAATAGCCTGTTCATTAGTCAGGGCAATTGAAAAATTTGGGCCCTTCATTCAAATGCAGCAGTATTCTGATGCCTCTGGCCACTTGTATGATCGAGGCACCTGCAAACACTTCCGAGACTTGAGTGACTTACGGTTGAACTGATACTGTATGTTATTTATAGCAACTACTATGTCACATGGTGATTTTTTAAAAGAGATTTTGGCATGTGTGCCAACATGACAAGAAGGTATCCAGGTGATATTCAAAAAACAGAACCTGCTTTATATTTATTGAATTGTGACTGTATTTGTTGATTTTTATTTGCATTTTAATTAAATTAATCTTTAATATTTGTAATGATATCCTTACAAAAGTGTTACATATTTTCAGTTATTTAAATGGGTAGCATTGGTCCACTGTGAAAAAAAAAATCATTCTGCACCCTGGTTTTTTGTTTGAATTTGGATATCTATATTATACTCATTCATGCTTCATGGTGTTCAGTTTCAATAAACAATATCTGATCAACAGCATTTTTATTTTGCATATTATTTGCATACAATTCAGCAACATATTGATTAAATAGGTTAAATTTTTAGTCTTCCCGTAGCATAATTTCTTAATTTGTCTGATCTGCAGAATGATAAAGGAGGTTTTATTTGGATCCGAGGTTCTTGTGCCTACTTTAATATTAGATATCTGCTCAACCAATATTAACTTTTTTTGCAGGGCTTAATATTTACTCAGACTCAGTATTGCCTGTGGCTGCTGAGTCACTGATAATGTGGCTTCTGGCACAAAAATGATGAGTCATATGTGTGTCAAGAACGGTGGGAGAGGCGGTGATCTCATAGTGCAAATATTTTAAAGAAGGCTGTATGTCCGTGAAAGATGATCCTGACACAACACCGGAACTGTACGAACACCACTTGCACATTACAGGAACTGGGAGTTATTGCCACATCCCCTATACAGGCCTGATCTCACTCCAAACTATTTTCATATGTTTAAAAGAGAGAATTAAAAAGAGTTCTTGGGAGGCCAGGACTTCAGACATGAAGTAGGCAGTCCAGTCATGGTGCGGGCGTACTGAGAAAACTGTCTACCTTGATTGTATTAAAGCACTAGTGCGTTAGTGTAGCAAAGGATTATATAAAGAAATAACTGTTCATTTATTCTGCATAATCAATAATCCCACTTCGACTTGAAAGCCACTAATATTTATAGATGTATAAAAAGCACACATTTAGCACAGTTGATTATAATTGTAATATGTAAATAGCATGTTTCCATATACTGTATATCATAAATGGCAATCACTACTCTTATCATAAACCAAGGTCAAATCAACATATAACCCTAAGTTAAGTGCTTTATAAGATAAAATGTCATTTCTATTAGTAGAATCTTATTTAAATTATTATGACAGTGGTCTTATCATTCGTATATTTTATAGCAATTTAATTAATAGGGCTGGATTGGTTAATTGGAAAGTGTTGCCTTAATGAATTAAATAACAAATTTTGTGTAAAATTGTGTTTAATATATTTCCTCAATTCCTCCTGAAATGAACTCCTGGCTACATTAATGCTTTCGGCGTGCATAAATTTTGGCAACCTACCTCATTTCTGTCTCTAAAGGTGATTAAAAAAATCCTGTTTTTCAAAGAAGCTATTCATTAACTGCAGGCCTTCAAACTTTTTTCGACTGGCCTAATTTGCTATTTTTGTCCATGAGCGAGTTTAAAGTGCCCCTCAGTGCAGATAGACAGCTGAAGTTGCCAATCATTCAGTGAGAGCCACTATCGTGAATCACTGGAGGACAGAAATAGACCTCAGTGCCTTCTGTGCGCTCGAGCCGTGTGAACAACCTACAAGCCTCTCCCCAAAAACTTCACCATGGTTATTAAAGTGTTTCTGGCCTCTTCCTCAGGATCCACAGCGGTAAGTCAGGACCAGTTTTATTTGTAAGCTATATGCTTAATGTCTTGGCCATGGGTCTATTTTAATATAGATCATAGATATAATGTTTCACTATATGTAGGCGATATTAATGGTAGGAGCAGCTTGAAAGTTCAGGGGTCTCTATGAGTATAAATCGAAAATAATATGAAGCTTTAAGATAGATTAATTATTATGAAAGAGTTGAGGCCACAGTGCAGTTCTTAGCCCTCTTCCAGTTTCCTTATATATCTGTGCAGTCAGAGCTGGATCACATACCAAACCTGCAGAAACACTTAGGCTAGCAGGAGCACGTAGAATCTGCTAGAACATACAGTACAAGGCACAGCTTTTAATAAAAATAAATATTTTTCATATACACCATAAGGTTGATTTTACACTGTGCATGTGTGCATGTGTTATCGTATTGTGGCCTTTGCCCTGCTAGTTAGGTAAATTTAACCCTATATGTAAGGGATTTTAAAATATTTATTAATATTAATATTTGATACTGACAGAGCAGTTGAAAATGGTAAGCGTATACAGTTATGATAATGCTATTATAGATTATTTTGCTGAGTAGTTGTTGTTGCTAATGAGTATATTGCTATGGAGTAAATTTGGTCTGCTTGTCAAAAATTCAATGTCATTGTGATATTTGCATCTGTAGGGTTGATAATGTTATGCATTTTTAGTATGGAAACTTTATACTTATACTAATTATATTTACTACTATTACTACAACTACTACTACAACTACTACTACTACTACTACTACTAATAATAATAATATGCACACACAAAGTCAGGCCCATACACATTTAGACAATGACACCATTTTCATATTTTTGCATCTGTACACCACCAGAATGGATTTTAAATAATGCAATAAAGGTGCTTTTAAGGTGCATATTATCAGTGTTAATTTAAAATGTATTGTATAAATGTTTTGGGATTATGTCCATTTTTTTCACAAGCTCTAAAGTCATTAGCAGATACAGAAATTTATTAAGGAGATAACAGTGCAGGAGTTAATTCAGTGTTTGGTAGCTGCTGTTCACGAGAACTGTCAGTATGCAGTCCAAACAGGTAATGATACTAGTGATGATATGCAAGGAAGCCATTGCTAGGCTAAATAAATACACCTATCAGAGAGGTAGCAGAAACTTTAGGAGTAGTACATTCTTCGGTAAGAAGGCATGAATTGTTGACCTCAACAACACGAAAAGGATTGGAAGAACACAGAAAACAACTAAGGATTATAGCAGAATTATTTCCTTCTTGAAGGAAAAAAAAACCTTTGCAACCAATTCAAGAACACTCTGGAGGATATACGTTTTTTTTTCACAATCTACAATTAAGAGACACTTTCATGAATATAAATGAATAGAGTCAATGTAGAGATGCAAACCACAGGTAAGACTGAAGAACCAGATTAAAAGAAAAAAAAAAAGCCTGCCCAGCTCTAAAACAAGAATTACTGAAAGAGAGGAATATTAAGGAAGGGTTCATCATACCATACCATATATCATTATACCATACCAAATTATTGTTAAACATGATGGAGGTGATGTTATGACACGGGCATTTATAGCTGCAACTGGCTCACTGATGTCTATTAATGATGTGACTTTTGATAGAAGTAGCAGGATGAATAAAAAGTGTATAGAGGTACACTTACTGCTCTGATTCAGCAAAATCCTGCAAAAATAATAATTGCACAATGCTTCACAGTACAGATGGATCATAACCAAACACAAAACTCAACTCAGAAAGACCCAGAGACAAGGAGCACCTGAGGGTAGCTCAAGTAAGGGAACTCAGGGTTTGGTCCATGGTCAATGTTCATCAGTTCTGGACTTCAGGAAGTCATTGACTGTAGTCTGTTGAGTGAAGTTTTTGCATCCAATCCAATTACTTTATTTGAGCCTGTGATAATGGATGAACAAGGGTTTCGTGTACATTTCAAACACATCTTGCTTTCATCATTTTTCCTGAAAGTGTAAGGATTTGATCAACTTTGACAAGGGCCAGATTGTAATGTGTACACAACTGGGGCAGAGAAACTCCAAAACAGCAGCTCTTGTGGAATGTTTCCAATCTGCCTTTGTCAGTGGTCCAAGGAAGTAAAACTGGTGAACTGGTGACAAGGTCATGGGTGGCCAAGGTTAATTGATGCACATGGGAAGTAAAGACTTCAGTATTAGGCAGGTCATAACGTTATGGCTGTTTGGTGTAATAAACAAGTCCATCTGAACAGTGGTCAGTATGTGCCAAATACAAAGACATCAACACCAGATAAAATGTTTTAAAGGAACTAGATTTGGGTTTATTCGACAGTTTCTTCTTGAATTGGGTGATATTTTAGTCCAATAATGATCAGACCAAGGCACTGGTTGCTCAGTGGTACTGTAGGTGTTTCGCCTGCCATGCGAAAGGCCCGGGTTTGATTCCTAGCCGGTGCCCAAACCACAGCCACTGGATGCAGTGCCAGTCCCAAGACCAGATAAAATGGGAGGGTTGCGCCAGGAAGGGCAAACCTATGCCAAGCTTGTATGTTCGGACCGGATGGCAACCCTTGCCGGGATCAGCCGAAAGACCAACAACAACAAACAACAATGATTATAATCAGAGCAACAGCCAATGTATGAGGGGGTCTTATCTTATCTCTAAATCTGTTCTGCTTCTTGTAATTTGGAGAGCAAGATCTGGATCTTTAGTTGGTATTGTCAAATACTCTGTAAATACTAGATTGGTGCATTTTCATTTTTGTATATATAATGAACTCATTTCAACAGATCAAAAAGAAGCAGCAAGATGTGCTTGGATTTCTGGAAGCTCTCAAAATTGAATATGCGCAGCTTGACATTGCTTCAAATGAAGAAAATCGCATGTGGATGAGGGAGAATGTACCTGGAGAAAAGAAGCCATCCAATGGAATCCCACTCCCACCTCAAATCTTCAATGAGGACAACTACTGCGGGGTTAGTAACTTAGTGATGCCACTTACAGGAATTAGATATACATATCAAGAATTTGCATAAGCTTGTAATGGAGCTTTCCTGTAGTTAACCTGGTAAAATACCTTGCAATGTCATGTGTTACAGGACTATGACACATTCTTTGATGCTAAGGAGGACAACTCAGTTTATGAATTCCTCGGTTTGGCCCCTCCACCTGGCTTCAAGGTCAGTATTTTACATTTCTGAGTATATTTTATGAAGAGACATTTAGATTTCTAGATATGCTTATACTTGTAGAAGTTGGTGTTTCCTTGTCTTGTCTTACGAAGTTGTAGAAGGTTTATGAATTCATTGGAATAACTTAGTAATTAAACTTTTTTTATTTGGCCCTGCTTCTGCCAAAATAAATAACACACAAAGAATGGTACTTTTGTATTGTTCAATAACCTCCACCCAAATGTTTCCTATAGATGTTATGTTCATGCTTCCAAAACGAGGCAATTTCTTCCTGTAAAAACTGCTTCTGGAATTTGTACTGTATTTATAACTGTAACTGTGATTATGAGAACTTTATTTCTTGCAGAAATTGTCTTTTCAGTTCATGCCACAGCATGTTAGTTGGATTAAGGTCTGGACTCTGGATTATTATCATTTCTTAACACAATTTTTGCATGTTGTCGGTCACTGCGATTGCATTATCCAACCTCTGCTAAAGGTTCTTTATGCAGTGGTGACTTTTTTTTTTCTTTTAATGATTGTAAGCTCTCCAGGCTCTGAGGCAGCAGAGATATCTCAAACAATGATGCTTCCTCCACCATGCTTCACGTTTGGGATGGGGTTATCTATTTGTACCTCTTTTGTCCAGAAAATATTCTGATATGCTTAAATTGTGCGTAAAACTGTTGGTTAGTCATGACTTTAAGCAGATTGCTTTTGTCTATTATTTTGGTAGCGAAAGGTCACACCACAAATTCATGAGTAAGTAGTACAGGACAATAGAGAAAATTTTATAGCTCAAAATGATTCACATTTGCAGCTATGCAGTTCTGAAAGAAAGTTATCAGGTACTTTAAGTTTTCTATACTTTATGTTTCACACTCAATTTAAAAAGGTTTCAAATCCTTTTTCCTGTTCATTCTACATGCAAAATTCCACACTGACAAAGTAAAAACAGTATTTAGAATGTTTTGTTTGTTTATTAAGAAAAAAGACTGAAATGTTCAATTTATGTACGTATTCAAACCCATCGCTAAGTACAGTTTAAAGTACATTTCGCAGCAATTGACAAGCTCAAGCCCACACCTTACTTTGGGAAGTTTTTTCCATACTTCTTCACAGAATTATTCAAGTTCAACCAGGGTGAATTGGCGTAACCATTTTCATGTCTCTACAGAGCCTTTGGTTTAGGTATGCTTTGGGTCATTGTCTTGTTGAAATGTAAACCTTCACCCACAGCCTGAGATCCTGAGCACTCTGGAAAAGATTTTTCTCTCAGGATTGATTTTTATTTTTTATATACATCCATTTTCCCTTTTTTCTGACCAGTCTCCCAGTCACAATCCTAGAAAGACATCACCAGAGCACGATGCTGTCAAAGGGATGGTTTTATGCATGAATTGTATGCAAATAGCTCAATCTCGATGTTTGATTACCTTTAGGTTCTTCCAGCAGTCATGTGCCTTTTAGTAAGTAGTCGCTTCTGTTAGGCCACCCTTCCATAAAGGACTTATTGGTGGAGTGCTGCAGTGAGGCTCTTCTGTAAGGCTCTCCCATCTAAACAAGGGAACTCAGGATCTCAATTATAGTAACTCTTGGGTTCTTGGTTACCTGTCTTCAGCCCTGAGTACACACTTTGACTGGGCAGCCAGATAAAATTTTCAGTTTCATTTGTAATTTTTTTTTTTAAAAACATTGTCACAAAGCAGCTTTTACGAAAATAGAAAATATGGGTATATAACAAAAATAACAATTTTGGGATGAGCAACCCATGGGTGGTGGCAAGCAGAAACTCCCTGAGGTAACCAGAGAAACCAGACTCAAAAGTTAATTCATTTATATTTGGGTGATATCAGATAGTGCCATCATAAATTAATCACTGATATATCTATGTTATAAGGTCCAAATTCAATTATAGAAGAGGAAAGGTGTTTAAGTCAATAAAAAGTCCATATTTACTGATTGAGGCTAAAGTACAAAACAATTTTTTGGCAATTTCTGTCCTAAAGCCTAAATTGGGAATGTACAAGCCATTACACAAAAACTGCCAGCATAAGCCCAGTCCAAGGTCATTTTCATGGCCAAAAAGAGGAATCATCCTCAATCACCACCTGCATCCCCAAACAGACCACATGGCACCATTCTCAGCATCAGGCAGAGACCTCCATGTGACAACCAGAAGTTGGGCACCAGGATGTGTCGGACATGTTCAGAGGGCAGCAGATGTTGTCGGGATATCTGGTAACTCAGGAGCACCATGTGTAGCTCAACAGAAAGAGAAAGAAAGAGGGAAAGAGAGATAACAGAATATCTGTTTTTTGTCTGTTTATTGATGGAATTCAACATCTGCCCTCAGTGATAAAGTCTTGCCTGAAAACACTGGAGCATTTATTTGAATATCATCAAGCATACCTTAGTTAAGATTTCAGCTGATTTGCAAATGGAACATTGCTGTTCACATAATCTTTTTTTCCCCCCAACCACCACTATTTTTCTCTGTATTGACAATTATATGTGTATTTTTAATTAAACAAAATAGGAAACAGCATATGGGGAAAATGAAGCAGTTATATTCACATCATTAACTTTCATTATTATTTTATATTCTCTCTCAGGTTTGCTTGGGATCCTGTTGGCTGTCTCTCGCAATCCCCTACTGCTAATACACCTGATTCAAAAAGTGGAATTTAGCTAATCAGTTGGATCATGTGTATCAGCAGTATTATCATTATGTTTGCATCCTGCTGCATATATGTTTACCTGTCTTTTGGGGTGCATGCTGATCTCTTTACCTTCAGAAAGAGGCAATCACAGAAGAGGAACAGAATGAAAATACACCTACATTGACACTGGGGGAGGAAGGCGGAGAAGAGATTAAGGAAGAGGTCGAGCATAAAGAGGAAGAAGAAGAGGCAGAAGAAGAAGAAGAAGAGGCAGAAGAAGAGGCAGAAGAAGAAGAAGAAGAAGAGGCAGAAGAAGAGGCAGAAGAAGAAGCAAAAGAAGAAGAGGAGGAAACAGAAGTAGCACAAGACAGTGTAATTTAGCTGGTTGATTATTAAACACTTTCCTCCTGGTGCATTGCTTTCTTCCCTTTACATCTCATCCACTCCCTCAATAATGCATACGTTTTTCTTCTCTCTCCCTGATCTCCAAGGATTTGCCTTCTCCACACCTCTCCCTTAACCTTCTACCTGTAACACATTAATTCTGAGTTTGTTGTTCTTCAGGTCTGTTGGATGTACCTCCATCTCCAATTTTAACCATTTCCTCATTTTCCCTCGTGTCATCACACATCTCTCACTGCATGATTAGCACCACCATTTTATATGTGGTATTTAATTTATATAAATTATCGAGTTAATTATTGAATTCTTAAGTTTGAAAGACTTCTGAGTTCATGACAGGGATTGCATACTAATGGAGAATTTATCTTTATCTTTCCAATAGAAAACGTCTTTAGCTGAGGAGGAAGAGCAGGTAAAGTACAGAATCAGTTTCTCATCATTTAATCTTAATGAGGGGAGTTTTTGCGTATTCATTGGATCAATGAACTACACAGGACAAGCCTGAGTGTACCTAGCACTAGAAATAAAATAAATTGCCTCATGAGGACAGAGATGAGCTGGCATGATGGTTTATCCCTAAAAACACAAAAATGAATGATTAACTTAAGAGGCATGCAGGAATACAAAAGGATGCACCATTATAAATTGGGTTTGGATTTAATACAAAATGGACAGAAGGTAGATGATGGGAGATGATTTGTAGGACTTACTAATACAGTGTAAAAAAAAGTCCTAAGTCCACAAAGGAATATTAAAAAAATTTTTTTAAAGGAAATTTGTTCAATTTATGTTTTGTGTATTTTTTGACAGTACTGTATTTTCTGCCTCTTTGACAGGAAGGTGAAGTAGAAGAAGAATACGAACAGGTAACATGATCTTTAACAAATAAAAGTCTGGGACCTGCAGTACATTATAAATGAGAACTGGTTTCTTAATTAGTTTAGTAGATAGATAGATAGATAAATAGCTAGATAGCTAGATGGATGGATGGATGGATAAATGGATGGATGGATGGATGGATGGATGGATAGATGGAGGGATGGATGGATGGATAAATGGATGGATGGATGGATGGATGGATAGATAGATGGAGGGATGGACAGAGGGACGGACGGACGGACGAACAGTTAGTTGGTTGGATGGATAAATGGATGGATGGATGGATGGATGGATGGATGGATAGATGGAGGGATGGACAGAGGGACGGACGGACGGACAGTTAGTTGGTTGGATGGATGGATGGATGGATGGATGGATGGATGGATGGATGAGCGATGGATGAATGCTTTATTGTTCCCGAAGGAAATTCCAGAAAAGACATGCAAAGTGAGCTACTTGATGGGCTGCCACTTGCGTCAGTACTCAGAAGTATGTGTAGTAATGATTAATTGTTTGATTATTTGTTAATTGGATGATTCTTTCTTTCTCCATTTCTATTTTTCTTTCAGGAAAAAAACTAATTTGTTTATCAACTGTTTCAAAAATCAAGCCATTGTTTCATACATTTATTTTTTGTGTCTCATCCCTACTTTCTCTCCTTTGTAGCCACTCATTTGCAAGTTTCTTTCCTTTAATACATTTGTTTTTCCACAAGGGCTATATGGATCCTACATGGATTTGGGAAGTGGCTTTTAACTGTTCCTTTTCAGCACATCATACATGTAAACCACAGGCTTTTTTTTAGTTAATCTTTCTGTTAGAATTGCAATGTACTCTACTGTATAATTGATATTGCCTCAGGTTCTTAGTTTTCAGATCTATGTAGTATATGAACCTAATTAAAAGACCCTCATGTTAAAGTCATTATTTAATTTGTGTTAAATAACATTCTAGCTGCTGGAGGTCTAGAGCATTTTTCCACCAATGGGCCTACTTGTTTTTTAGTTAATACAATTTGGATTAAACGCATTTCAGTCAACTCTCCTAATAATAATAATAATAATAATATTAATAATAATAAAGGAACAGGATAGAAAATATAAAAATTTGTTTATGGTGGGTTGCGATTTTCAGCATTGAAACATAAAAAATGAATCCCTGTGTCAGGCACTAACCCGGGTTGACCAGAAGACGTAGCGGTTAGCGGTTAGCCCTTTGTAGCGTGGAAACCCTGGCCGTTTCTAGACTCTATTTTGAGTATCATTGGCCTAATCACTGGATGTAATATGGAATAAAAAAAGATCAAATATGGTAAGGACTAGAAAAAAAAAATCTGCGTCAAAAAGGCACCATTTTAGTCTTAATAATACAAAGCAAAATTTTTTTTCATGATTAGAATGTTGAATCTTATGACTCATGTGTTCACATGATGATACAATTTCTCAAGAAAGATGATTTAATATCACTGTACCTCTGAGGAAAATGGTGTAAATGGATTTCTTTACCCTGTGGCATTAATCATGCAGCAGTCATAGCCATGAGGACACATCTCATAGAAGCCATTTATTATCAAGAGATTATGAGATGTTTGTAAAATAAGTTTAAATAAAATATTTAAATAAATAAAAAATGAAATAAATAAAGTCTTTTCTTACTTGGGACTAAGGAACCTTATGAGATTTACTTTATATTTCCACTTTTGCAGTAACATCATCTAACTTCTGGGTTTCCAGGGTTGAATCCCAAATATTGTAAAATGAAAAGCTAGTGCATGAGGGTGTACAAGCCCTTGTTCCACACACCAAGTAGTGCTTTTGATCAGGGGTTAGAGAGGGATTTGTGTTTCAGTTTTGTAATCAGATGTTTTATTGCCTCTGAAAATGATTAAGTGACTGGTTTTGAATGTGGGCAGCTTCTTTCCCCTCTTTCCAGTGCTGTGGACTGTAACAATCTACTTTCACCCATGCTGGCGACCGACAGTGTAATTAGCAATTTTTAGAACACCTGTGGCACGGAGTGATGCATATAGTTAAAGGTTACAGTGCTGTTATGCTCTTTATCTACACTCATGGAATGCGTCTTGTCTAATCAGATTGCTCTGTTTAAACTACTCACTCACTCATTGTCTATACCGCTTTATCCTGTATTCAGGGTCGCGGAGGGGCCTGGACCCTGCGCGAGTCGGGTTACGCCATGGACAGGGTGCCAATCCATCGCAGGGCACACACACACTCACACACTACAGGCAATTTGGGAAAGCCAATTTCTGTCTAAACTAACTGCATATATTGTTTATCATGTGTTTTATGTTAACTTTTCCATTACAAGACTTACAAGACTACTCTCTGTGGAGCAGGGTGTGCTAAACCCTCAAATTGGGTCATATTATGTATAGAAACCTTAGAAAATATAAAAAGAACAGTTTCGTAGCTTTTTACATCTTTAAACACTTTTTGCCCCTTCTGCCCATCTACTTTCCTTCAGGAAGAAGAGGACTTGGCGTCTGAGGTAACCTGACTTGTGTGGGCCTATTTTCTTTGAAAACTGTATGGGTTTGGTTTACAGTAAACGCCGTGATCTGGGTTTATTTCTCATAGTCCTTACCTTTCTCCTCTCTAACCACCTCTATTCCTAGTCTGCTGATTTGACTCTCTTCCAAACACTCCATACACAAAAGGACTCTTTTATTCCTTTTACTGCATGTGTGTGTCCTGTGTGTGTCATGTGTCTGTGTGTTTGTGTGTCTTCTCTCTTTTGCTACCTACCATGCAAGCAATGCCTTTGACCCACTGCGGTTCTTTCTTAGGAGGAGGAAGAACTTCAACAGCTTGAGGTAGAACACAACACTTCACAATTTCACTCCCCCATCTCTCTCTCTCTCTCTCTCTCTCTCTCTCTCTCTCTCTCTCCATCTCCTTGTCTAATTTGTCAAAGTGATGGTTGTGGACCAAACCTAATACAGGGCCATAAATATTTGTAATGCTTAAACCACTGTGCTGCTGAATTCAGCAATCTGATTAGTCAGAAGGAGTTGATTAGTTTTCTATAACCATATGCCTATGATGTAGTGTGAGCTACAAGGCAAATTATAGGTACCTATTCATCTGCTTATTCAGATTACATTATGAATCCACACTCATTCAAAGGTGTGAATAAAAGATTATTTAGCAAAGCAAAAAAATCATTCAAATGAAAAAAAAAGTTTATTTATGGCATTTGGCAGACACTCTTATCCAGAGTAACTTACACTTTACACTATACATCTGAGCAGCTTGGTCGAGGGGCCCAACAATGGCAATTTTGTGGTGTTGCAGTTTAAATCTGGACCCTTTCAATCGGTAGTCCAATGCCTCAAACACTTTCCAGTGGTTGAAAAATGTAAGGTGAAGCCTTACTTGTGACAACAAAGGGTTGTTTAAGGAATTGGACTACCCTAGGCATTGGACACTACCCTAGGTCACAGGTTTAAATGGTACTACCACTCTTATCCAAAGCAACTTGCATTTTATATTATACACCTGAGCAGGTTAAGGTTAAGGTCCTTGCTTAACTTGGTGGGGCTGGGGTTTAAACCTGGGACCTCCCAATCAGTAGTCCAATGCCTTAAACACTGAGTTACCCATGACCCCATTGTTGTCACAAGTAACGCTTCACCTTGACTTTTTCCACCACTGGAAAGTGTTCACAACAGGAGACTGTTACTGTGTGTAAGGAGGGTACATAATGTAATTTTTCTTTAAGTGGGTTTCCTCTTGACTATTCAGTTTTCTTTCAAAAACATGCTGATAGGTGAATTATGTTCAATTCCATTTAGTTGGAAAATCATATCTCAGTTTGTGTGTTTGTTGGTGCACTGTGAATGACTGGCATTTAAATCAAGGGTAAAATCCCACCTCACATTCAGTGTTCTGGGGATTTGCTCTCTCTCTCTCATTCTCTCTCTTTTTCTCTTGCTCTTCTTTTCATTCTGGACCTTAACATCTCTGCTTTGCTTTCCTCTTTGGTGTCTCTTGTCAATCAGTGTCTGAAATCTCTTTCTGCCTCTCATGCATCTTTTTCCCATTCAATCATGTTACAGGAAAAAATCGTCTGTCTCTGGACGCTGTTTATTTTTCACACACAAACACTCATTCAGTGTTGCATTGTGCTTTTTTTTCAGTGTGTGAAACATCCCTCCATTTTAGACTGATTACACACACACACACACACACACACACACACACACACGCACACACACACGCAGCATCTCGTGTAGCGTGCCTGTAGGTGTCTGTAGCTTGCTTTCTGTTGTTGTCATTGTTGCACTACTTGTGGTATAAAAAAACAAGAATTTTTTTTTGCATTTTTTTAAAATCGATTTCCCTGCTGCTATTTCTGTGACTCAATAGGAAGAAGAAGAGGCGCAAGCATCAGAGGTATAAAGCCTCAGTGTATTGCATGTGTAGTGATTTTAAAGAACAGGAATATTAACAGGTTTTTGTGCTGTGTTAAAAAAAAAAAAAAAGACTTAAATACAAAAATTTGAATACAAAAATCTAATTTGTATTCAAATCCTTTTCTGTTCTGGATGGAAAATATTTCAAAATATGTTTGTGACAATAAGATACAATTTATAAATGGATTGCTTATGTAAGAACCCCAGCAGCAACCTCATTTCCCTTCTCATATGTTCCACCCACTTTGCATTTAGCATCACCAGTATACTAATCACCTGCCTGATCATCACTGTGTGACTTAATACACAAAAACATTACTCTAAAACAGGTCAAATACAGGGACTGGACTAAAAACGTGAGACTTGCTAAAAAGAGAGCCAATAGGTCCATCAGGAAGCATGGAGAACTGTTCCTCAAGAGTACATGACTTTTGATCCAGGTTAAATTTGTGATGAACCATATGTTTGAATCCATCTAGTAAAGATCTGATTGTTTAGAATCTGTTTCAAACCAAGAGCTCATAGCAAACATACGTGGCTTCCTCCATAATATATATATTTTTGCTTTTATCAGATTCCCTTAGAGTTTAACGGATCTGGACCAAATCACAAACTACTTTACTAGCAAATGATAGAAGGTTGGGATAAACACGATGACTGAAGCTCCACTACGCACTGTCTCTCTTTCACTACTAGTTAAGGTTTTGCAGCTTTGATGAAGTTTTTGCTTCAAGACAAAGACACCCCTGAATTATCTACAGTTCAAAACTGCAAACGTAAATGTTGTCCTGATGGATGAGTCAAGAACGCTTTCCATATCAATCCTTAATGACGTGGACTGTGTCAACTACATGGACTTTCTTTTTTCCCTCTGTAATCCCTCATTTGCAACATTTGCATCCTTTTTATTTTTCTCAAACATGACAACTGATTAACTCAACTAAAACTGGCCTTATTTTAAATTAGACCCATTGTGATCTGTTTTGTGCTACAGGAGGAAGAGGAGGCTGAAGACTGAGGATGGGACACAGAGGATCAGGACAATTGAGGTATTAGTTGTTTTTCACACCTACCACTAGATGGAGCAACAGGGTAAATTAAATCAAAACATTGCAGCCGAACTTAGTGGTTAGCACCATCACCTCGCTCCTCCAGAGTTTATAATCTCAACTGCTATTAATGGCTAGAATTAAGATTGATTAAGATAATACAATTTGTGCTGCTTGAAATTTACAGAAATCAATCAATGAATCATTCAATCAATCAATCAATCAATCAATCAATCAATCAATCAATCCAAAATAATTGCTCTTATGATTATACATTGATTCTGATATGAAAAAGTAACCAAATTTCCAATGATGTGTTAGATTTTTAGGTTCACAAATTTTGACCACCCCACCCACCGTGACAGCCTCTGCTTGAAGACCATGAAGATGTTTAGCACAGGACATTTTCCACACAATGGTCCTGGAGTGCATGTTCACATGGACACTTTCTGGAACTTGGACATGAACATCAGCACCACCAAACTTGAAAGAAACTGCTGTTTTCCTTCCTTTTTATCTACCTTTAGTACCTTTTTTACTATGATGAATTCAAAGGAAGGAGATTTTGTAATATCTAAAGATTTACCGGTTAGCAAAAGTGCTTTGGCATTGCTCTTCCCAGTGCATGTTTCATGTTTAGAAGAAAGAACTGCTGTTTTAGAAGATAATATTGATAATCTTGCAGAACTTTTTACTTGTAGGCAGGCAGACAGTTTGAAGGCTGGAAGTAAACTGCTCTTTCAAATCACTACCTGTGGTCTTATTATCATGTAGTTATGTACATGAAGTACCACAGGAGCACTGATATTATTGCATAATTTTGATCATTTCTATTCTTCTTGCTGGCTCGGTTTGCAGGGCTGCAGCTTGATGTCATTAATAAGATCTATTTTCCAGAAAATCATACAGGTGAATTGATTTCTGAATGTGCACTATATCCTATTATTTTATCCAAACCTATTCTTAGTCTTGTTCGAAAAAAAAAAAAGAAAAAGAAAAACAAAACAAAAAAACATAATGTTCTGTTATTAACAGGGGCCTGTCTGTCTCTATCTCCTTTTGATTTGAGGTGTAAGTTCCGGCTGTAGGCTGCTGTAGTCATGTATGAACTGAAAAGAACTTTTGTTTAACATGAATTACTGAAAATAACTGAATGCCATTAAAAAGTCTGTGGCATAAGATACTCTATGCTTCATTATTTACTGGTTTATTTCATACAAGAAACATCCTCTTGGTAATACAGGGTGTCCACAAAATTATCATGGAATAATATGTATAATGGAAATGATCACCTCAAGGCCATGTTGTGAGAGGAAAAGATACAGCACAAATATACTTTTAAGGACGTGCAATTACATGCATGACACCAGATGTGTTAACATGAGTTCTTGAGTGTGTGGGTTTACATTGCACTGGCAGAAATGTAGAAAATGAAGAGAATCTTTATTTCATAGAAACAGAATATTTTGTAAATAAAGTTATGTTTTGGGTGGAATGGTGCCATAATGGTCAGCACTGTAGGTCTGTGTGTGTGGAGTTTGTATGTTCTCAACGTGCTTGATGGCTTTCCTCCAGGAACTGTATAAAGACACCTAGTGCCTCCCACGAATGATATGTATATGAATGATACGAATGATATGTCCCCTCTAGGTCTCCCACGACCCTGTACAGGATAAGTACGGTATAGAGCATGAGTGAGAGAGTGTATGAGATACATTTTGATAAAAAAAGTGGTCATTTTTCACATTTGTAGTCATTTTGTCAAACCAGTTTTATTTTCCAATCTCAATATGGAAACTTAAGATATAGAATTATAAATATGAGAATAAGCCAATATTTACAACTTGTGCTGTTTTTTTTCTTCTGAAGTGTAAAATACTCAGATAAAAGACCACAACCATGACAAACCATTAAGAGAGAGAGAAAAAATCTTAAGAGTCCCTTAAAAATAAATATCTCTAGGATAATGCACACAGGCTGGTATAATTTGGCATGAGCTAGTCAAGAACTTGATCAACATGACATGATAAAATGAATGGTCATAGTTATGAAGGAGAGAAACGAGGTGCACCACATATTGTATAAGGAACATCACGCCCTCTTGTGTCCTGGCTGAAGACGCCTTTATTCACACCGTAAAGGTGAATAAATCAAGGTGAAGATCATAGGAGAGCTGTTGTTATTGTCTTCTATGTACAGACCAAAGCCGCACCTACATCACCACAGATTTGCTTGCTTTTAAAAAAAGAGAGGGAAAATCAAGCCAAGGAAAAGGGCGGGGCTGATCGCTGGAAGGTAGTGACCTGAAAAATAAACAAAGAAAGCATGGTGATAAGGGTGACTTGATGAATGACAGACAAATATGATACGCAAAATAGAGAATCATGACACTACAGGGAATTTGGGAACATCAATTAACCTAATCTGCATGTCTTTGGGAGGAATCCCCCAAGCACAGGGAGGACATGTAAAGTCCACACACACACACACACACACACGAGGCAGGAATCAAACCCTTGACCCTGGAGATGTGAGGCCACAGTGCTAACCACTACACCACTGTGCCAACACAAAATCACTTACATTGTGACTAATAATGAATAGGATAAAAAAATAAATAAATAAATAAATCCTAAAAAAAAACAACAAGAAGTAAAAGTAATTTCCTGGTTCAAAAATCTATTCCAAATGTATCCATCTAATCCATTTTAATGATACATTGTATTGGATGGATTAATGCCATCTCTAGTTTTTTGTTTGGCTTTAAATCATAAACTTAAATTGCTTGCTTTTTCTAGACCTTGCCTCTGCTGTCTTTTCAGTCCCCGGTTTGTATTTGCAATTACTTCACTATGTTCCATGTCCCATGTTCATTAAACGTCACCATGCGAGTACTGACATTGACATCTGTGGACACTGTCTAACCACCAACCCTATATACATCACATGATGTCCCACAGAATGGAACTGAAATATCTGTGGGTGAAATAAGGAAATAAGTGGGTGATGACTATTTGCAATGTATAGAGTTCACCTGTGATCATTGTTTGTAATCTTGGAATCGACAGTGGAGGTAGTGCTGCATGTTTCTCCAAGCCCTAACCTCCATGCAGGAGTCCTATCTCTTCACTTTTCTTTATGTCCCCGGTTTGTATTTGCACTTACTTCACTATGTTCCTTGTCCCATGTTCATTGGATTGACCCATGTTTTTTGTTTGGATTTGTTTTCATTAACCCTAATACACATTAATACACATACTGTATTACTTAGTAGTCATATCTTAAGCACTGTATAAAGTTGCCAATGTACACAGTAGTTCCAGATCCCTATTTTTAATAATTTGACGTCAAATGTTTGTTGTTTAAAAAAGAGTATAAAGTTTGGCGATCGATTATTTTCTTTTAAGTTCATATACTGCTGTAAGTGCAAGTAATTAAATTTGCAGTGTTATTAATAGGACTAGGAAATAACATCTATTAACAGGGCTCTGTAAGTAATTGGTAATAGGAATTGTTTAATATTTTAAGCATGGAAAAAGTTTTTTTTTTTTAAATATTATTGTACTGTATAATGACAAAAGGTTTTAAAAAATTATGAAAAAAAAAATGTTTGTTTTTTGTTTCTACTGCACTAAAAAGACTGATACTGAACAAGTGTTGCAACACATGCATGCCTTTACTTAAATCTTTGCTGCTTGCAGGGAGACTTCTTCTTCTTCTTCTTCTTCTTCCTCATTTTGGTGCAAGCACTTACAGTACTAAGACATTTTTCACTGAGAATTTATTTGCTCCTGGCTGGATGGAGACAGTTGCTCAGGTATATTTGTTAAGGGATATGACAGTGTTGATGCCAGTGAAGAAGCTTTCTGGAATGAGAATCGATTGTGCAGTGCCATTAATTCCCAATGCAGAGCAGTTCTGCTGGGTAACGGACAGAAACACAAAGAGGAGAATTTGACTTTGATAGGAGATAACCTTCCACTCCTTACTTACAAGTCATTCTTATGCTCTAGTATCCAAACCTACTACGGAACGGGTGACTGTTTCTTTTCCTATACAAAACTGATTTACTTTACTGTCCCATTGCTTCATGCCTAAACCCCCCTTACCTATGATAATAATTTTTTTTTGCATTTGTTATACATATTGAATTTATAACTCACACCAACAATAATCTGATACACCAAACACTGGTTGCTAAGCAACAATCCAGGTGACAATTTGATGTAACATTTATTGCTTTGTGTTATTAGTGTATATTAAAGATTATAAGACGGCTTTAAAGGCAGCTCAGTCAATCAGATTTTAGAATGGAACACATCCCTTTTACGAGAGCCCTTTCCTAACTTCTTACATAAGTCTTACTGATAGTAATTCCAGTTTTGGAGAAAATAAAAATCATTGTTTTTAATGTACATATTTAATTTGATCTTATGATGATCAAATTTCTGTTTTCAAATTTACATTTGTCTTACAGCAATAAACATTTTATTTAGACTGCTCGTTGTTACTGAAATGTAGAGAGATACAGTATATAGTGAGATAATAGAAGACTGATTTGGCACATCTGCTGCTATAAAAAGCACTGGGTTGTTTGTTGAAACAGAATTTTAAAACTCAGCTAAAATCCTGGGCAATAAAACCATACTTTAAAGAGATGGCTTTTTTATTGCTCGTCTTACAAATTCTTGTCAGCACATGCACTCAATAACATTAATGTGTGTTATATCACTGAGCTGAGGATGCTGGGTAGGACTCGCTTCTGACAGAAGTTTTGAATAAATCTGTGCATTCTGGCAAGTGCAGTTAACAATCAGTAACCAAGGCCAAGATTTGTGGTACTATGTGTCAGATATTTTACTGGAGGAGAGCCAGAAATCCATGGGCCCATGTCATTTCTCAGTATAGGCTGCATAAAATAACGTCCTTCCCTCAACACATAAAAATGAGTGGTATTCCTTTCCTTGATTATGAAGATTGTTGGTGGAAAATCCTGAAAAACTGTAAAGAAAAGTAAATCATTGACTGGGTAAGGGCAATGGTAAGTTGCAATGGTTTATTGAAAGTTTCATACAGCAAACAGATGTCAGCCTTTCCATTTTACACACAAATGTCCCCGACAACATCATACATCGTGTTCTCAAAGAGTTGATGTCACTATCTGTCTCAAAAAAGTGGACACTACAACCAGTATGTTTCTATTTTAGGCCTTGTCCTTCTGCAATCCAATAGACAAGTTTGAATGCTTCTAAAGTCTAGGTGGCACAATTAATACACAATTAAAATTAGATTTTTTTTAATTACAGGATATTCCATTCCTTTTGCATACTGCTACTATGCATATAACTAAACCACAATCCAGCCACAGTCTCAACTTCGACGCATGACAGATGCAAACACTCTCACTAACTCACTCATCTTCTATACCGCTTTATCCTGTATTAAGGGTCGCGGGTACCTGGAGACTATCCCAGGAGACTTAGGGTACGAGGCAGGATACACCCTGGACAGGGTGCCAATCCATCGCAGGGCACACACACATACACACACTCACACAACCATTCACACACTACGGGCAATTTGGGAACGCCAATTAGCCTAACCTGCATATCTTTGGACTGTGGGAGGAAACCGG